>JAQPPZ010002833.1:600000-1060643 GCA_028583015.1 Wollemia nobilis | reverse complement strand
AGGGAGGTTATCTACAAGGGGTGAATATTAGGATGTCCTAAAATTTCTCACATCAATGTCCATAGCATAGGTATAATAGTAAGAGACAAATCATAAATATTTAATTAGAAAGTTAAGAAAAATCCTAGATGTCCAAAGGAATCTCTAGATCTATAAATATAATTTGGTATATTTAAAAAACCAAATGAAAGGGTTGATTGCTACTAGGATGTGAAACATTTTTTATGAATGAAAAACAAATCCTAGTTGATGAAATCATAAGTGACATCATCAAGGAAGGAAAGAGCCAAGTCAACTAAGGGGATGAAAATAAAATCTATGAGAGGATAAATCTAATTTAGGCCAATTTGTAAGACCTAGTTTTTAAATAAAGACAAGTGTTATAAAACCTTTTTGATGACCAAATAGAGGAGGTAAAATACCTTGGAGTAGTATAGTTGTCATATGGTGACAAGTGGTAGAAGTATTTTGGGGTTACTATTGTAAATGATAGGGTGAGAGAAACTAATAATTTCGATAATTTTACCATAAAGGTCACAATTATTTATATTTCATGCCCATGAATAAAGTTATGATATAATATCTTATGCCAATTGAGCTTGATATCCCATGAAGTCATCATAAATATAGTAGCTTAACACCATATTTTTAAATTTTATAAATTTTAAAGGATAATGTAGCAAAAAATATTGGGTGATAGAAACATCCTAAAATTCTAAAAAAATACTTAAATAGGGACCAATGTGCTTTCAAAAGCCACTTAATTTACTTCAATCATATATTCATTAGCTAAAAAGGGTTGATTGGCTCAAATGCGTGACTCACTCAATAAAATAATATGATCTATTAGTAAACATGAGTGATTTACCCACAAAACACAAGTGATTCACTTGTCAAGAAGATGTGAATCACTCAAATAGTCCCAAAGGTAGATTAAAGGAATGGATCATGAGGTGAATCTTTTAAAAAGTGCTATTTTTGCTATAGTGGTGCACCAAGTAATTTTGGAAGCCTTTTAAGCCTACTACAACCATAATTTGAGGCATGTAATATTTGGTGGTACATAATTTTGCTAAATATACCCTCAAATATTTACTTTTACAAAGAGTAATTGTTTCTAACCGTAGCTAACTCAGGTGTAAGAATTTACTATAAATAGGGGCCAAGGGTCATAACTGTATTCATATTTTAGCCATGATAATTTAGAGCTACACCCATTAAAATCCATGTTATTTTTACTTATAAGGTTGTAAGAAATTGGCATATCATTAGACATTCCATTAGAGACACTCTCCTCATGGTTTGTCAAGTGCACAATGTTTGTGGCATAGCCCATATAGCCCATATTGAAATTGATATTTTTTTACTTCTCATGTATTGATTTATCATAAATTTTTGTCGTTGTCATGTAAAAGTTGTATTTGCTTTAGATCTATTGTATTCTTTAACTTCCAAGCAATTTTATTTCTACATTTTAATGTTATGTATTTTTTCTTTTACATTTTATTTTAATGAAATTTAATTATATTAGCATATGGGTTTCATGCAAGGATAGTGGGGAGTTAACTTAAATCTAGAGGTCAGGAGAAGCTATTGAAAATCCTATCCAACCTTGTTAAAACTCATATTTGGGATGTAAAAAAATTAATAGTTGAGACAATTCCCCAACTCAATAAAATTATAGAAGGTATGTACAGAAAAGAGATGGAATGATGAGGAGTAAATTGAGTGGTGAGGAAGAAAGGAAACACATAAAAATTAATGGAATGTAAATAGATAGGGGATGTTGAATACAAATAATAGTCATCAAGAAAAATATAATCAAACAAGATCATTGTATCTGATATGGCAACAAAATGATTACTAAATCTAATCTTTTTGAGGATAGTCTAACATATTCCATGAACTATAAATAAGTCATCTATTTTTCTATTTTTCTTATTTTTGGGAAAGGAAAAACCTTACCACGTGTTTGTTAGGAAGCCCTCAATTTTTCTAATTTTATTTTATTTAAAAAAATCCTAAATTTATAAAAAATAAAAGTTCATTTATATCACTCATATAAGTTATGATGTGTACCAATGCTATGAGAATGATCATTTTAAGCCCTTTCATTTGACAAGCTAATGAATAATTTATTTTTTGAAGTCATAAACCATTTAAAGTAGTAGATTGTTATTTGACTATAACTTCTTCACTCCACATCAACGTGAATTTATTTAAAAAATATGTGAAATTATACTCAAGTCCCTATAGACACCTAAAATGTGTCATGCCAAGGCGACTACTCACATGGCACATGCTAGAAGATCATATGGAAGACCTTGGATAGATTCCAAGGTATAGCAGTGGTTTTTACCTTTTAATTTGAGAACCTTTGCCTAGTCAGTGCTAGCCGCTGCTGACACCCACGGTTAGCAGTGTTGATCGTGCCTGTCAGCTACGGTCAGCACTCAAAATTAGTTGTCCTTCATATAATCCATAGTTGCAATGATCAATTGGTTACATATTGGAGTGATTTGAGTGAGGAAGGTTCTGGATCCTTCCATTCAACAAACTCAACTACCCAATCTTGTTCTTGGCTTCCTCATGAAGCTACCCCTAGCCCTTGGCCAATGCTATTTAACCCCCCATCAAATTGGGGAAATATATAGACAAATATCGAATTGAAACACAATGAAGCCCTGTAAAATTGAATACTCACCTAGGTGCATTGAGAGAAATACTTTGGCTGCCCAATTGTATATCACATGGCATTTGGAGTCAAGAAGACTATGGAGGGCATAGTAAGAATCAAGAAAATCAATTGAGCCCATTCCATCACCAAAACTAAGTAATTCAACTACCAAATATGTTAGAAGACACATAGGTGACCCTTGATAATCAATTCCTAAAGGAGAATTGGAGATTTGACACCAAATTGGGAGGGTAAAAATAGTTCAAGATTAGTCGCAACTATCAGATATGGTGGACAGTGCTCACCGTGAATCAGACCCACGGTTAGGTTTTCATATTTAGTTTCCTTGTTTTCTAGCCATAGGATTTGCTTACTATTATTATATTAGCTATATCTCATGTTAATTAGCTTTATTAGAGACTTTGACTGGTGTAATTAGGGTTTTTAGTCATTTCCTTTCATTATTGCAATTATGCTACTAATGGATATTTTCATGCTTCCATGCTTTCAATTTCGTAATTAGACCATTAGATAGATGCATATGCTTTTCCTTTATATGTTCTATGGTGCTATTTCATACTTAACATAGGTTTAATAT
Organism: Wollemia nobilis; assembly: GCA_028583015.1. NCBI lineage: Eukaryota > Viridiplantae > Streptophyta > Pinopsida > Araucariales > Araucariaceae > Wollemia > Wollemia nobilis. Next base: position 1,057,368 of record JAQPPZ010002833.1, on the reverse strand, counting down.
GTTTCTTGCACTTTCTTTATTTCATGTTAATTAAATAATCCTTTATGGAAGATTCTCCTAAAAGCCTCATCAAGAGAGGCCTCCTTTGTATATAATGTTTCTTATTATTTATTGCATGCGGGACTAACAGGGTTTTGGGATGTAAGGTAACAAATACATCTAATCATGGAGAAGAAGGTAATCGACACCTTGGAGCAGTTCGTGTCTTTGTGGAAGATATTTGGATTACACCTACCTTGAAAGGGAATTTATCATGTTGTAATTTTAGTATCAAAAGGGTATCCCTAAGAGGGGCGAATATGTAATTTGGATTGATTTGAAATATTAACAAGAGAAGCATTTATTTTACTTTTGTGTCATTTCTTATTGATTCATATGTGCATACCCAATTATACATAATGTTCAATGATTATAGCATTAGGTGTTAGTCTTTTTCATGGTACAGAAGGTGATCATGGTGGAACCTCTACATTTTATGTCATTGAAAACTGATGTTATTGGTTTTATGATAACATTTGCTCATCGCGATTGATAGCTACGATCAAAAAGTTGTCACTGCGATTGACACCCACGGACAACAGTGGTCACTGTGTTACAGAGATGTAGTCAACATCAAACAAACCAGACAATAGTGGAGTAAAGACCAATCAGATGTGGACTTGAGGTAGGTACCATTTTCAACTTCTATTTCTATTTTTACTTTGTAAATTTCTAGAATACTAAAATATTAGTAGGGAAGACAACGAAATTAGAAACATGCACATGAGTCCTTAGGTATTTCTATTTTTATGTTTTTACTAGGCGCTACTAGGAACAACAAACCTTTGAGTGCAGTCCACCCTAGTCTCCAGTGTTCTAGAACCTCTTTATGCTCTATTTTCTTGCTTGAGTCCTGATAAATGGCCATACCATCATTAGTATGCATTGTCAAAATATCATGTAAAACTAATCATGCATTCTTTCTAAATTTGAAACATTCGTTTTTCTGTATTGCATATAGAAAGAATCATTTGAATGTTGTATTATGCATCTTTATTTTGTGCAAATTAAAAGGAACCACACACACCATGATTCACATTGTAAACTCTAGTGAGTTGGAAGTCACATCCAACCACTATTAGGGTTTCAATGATGGTGGCAGTGATTTCCATCTATTGGCCCAAATCCCATGTGCCTTATGTTTTAGACCAATATCGGACCCAAGAACCATCCGTAGCCTGGAAAATTTGCATGTACTTCTCTTCAAAGGGTATAACACTAACTAGGTGAGATTGGGTGAGGGTTTGGCAGGACCTATGCTCCCTTCCCGGGTGTGGACCTCATCACCACATTTCATGGGGATTAAATAACCTGGAGTTCATCACCAGGTTGTCAAGCTATGAGCATACAGGTGAAAGCCATTAAACAATTAAGAAAATCATCAACATATTACAAAACATGACAAGAGTTACTTTACTGATACAACAAATTGAAAATACATCAAATAGTTTAGGGCTCATTTTAAAACTGTAAAAGGAGATAATCATCATTGTATTCTTTGCATGTTAATAAAAGTTAAATCTAGACATAGGATACACAATGGTGCAAACACAAAGAGTCCGATTCGGGCATAGACCCAAGATCTAAGGCCAAGCTCTACCTAATGCACAACACGATGTAGAATACCCTCAATCATAGAATCCTCATGGACATTGTTTAACAAGTATTAGAGGGGATAATTCCACATGAGGGGATTCCATTGAGAATACCCTTATTAGAGGAAGTATTGGACATCCCTCTAGATACATATTAGAGCATGGGACTTCCCAAAATGGGGGTTCTATACATGGTAGCATTTATCGTGACCACATTCCATAGGAATCCATAGGTTAAGTTGAAGAATATGTCATTGAGGTATCCATATTGGTACCCCTTCGACCTGTATCTAAGGGAGGCTCATGACCTCCACCATCCAAGTATAGACAGGATCAAGATCTACCCATTTAGGGGCAAGTATATGGGACCAATTTTGAGTGTAGGCCCATTTAGACTCACTATATGGGTGAACCTTCCAAGTTCACCATAGATATGTCCAAGGTGGGAGTTAATGGTACACTGCCTCATGAGCCATGGTGTAGTAAACAGCTAGATGGTCTATATAGAGTCCTAGGGCATCTAGGATATAATCCTACACCTACACCCTCTCGACCTATGAGTGAGTGTAGAGAAAGCACCATTAGGACCACCCAAGAACCTGGAGAGTGATCTAAGTGTTCTTGAGACATGCGTGCTCTTGCATCTCATGCAGGCACTGAGTATAGGAGATAGCCTGACATGAATATCGTATTTATAGATAGAGGTAAGAGTGTGGTAAATTAGTCCATTAGAAGACATACCCATAAAGTCACTCGAACAGAGCGCACTCACCAGAGGCCTCAGATGGCCGATCATGTTGATAGACCTCATAGACTGATGTCAGAAAAAAGACAACATAATCTGGATCCTCATTGGAGGATGTTTGCGTAGAGAAATATTACCTCAAAAATAAGAATTCTTAGAGGCAGAGGTTCATAAGATAGAAATTATATGAAAAACACATCCTTGATCAGAAGGAGCATGTAGAGATAGAGGATTGATTGGATAGCACTGATTTATGTCCTTGCAGTGAGATCAGGGAGTGTGTCGATAGACGAGTGGCTTCACATACTGAGTTACACCTTGAGTACATAGATACACATACTCATTGTACGACTCATCATAGAGATCGACAACCAACATTTGAACAACATGAGAATAGGCAGTATGAGGAAGAAGTGGGAGAGGAATTAAAACAAGAATATCTAAAAATATCCTAACTTGAGGAGGAGGATGAGCCTAGTTTGCCAGATCGACCGAGGAAGAATCTGCCTCCAAAGGTGACTCCAAGGCAATATCGAGAAGAGGAGTTTCTTTCCTCATAAGCCTATAAGACCTTAGTAGATAAGGTACAAGCCATAGAGAAGCAAGGAATAACTTATCAAAATCCTACCTTGAACAAAATCCATAATGAACCTCTATGCACGTTAGTGCCTATTCCAGCCTATTTTGAGCATTTCAAGATGCATAATTTGGAAAATTTTCAAGGAGAGGAAGACACATAGGATCATGTAACGAGTTTCTTAGATATGTGCTTTCAGATTGAGAGCAACGATGCTTTGCTCCTACACACCTTCATTACCACCCTCTCAGGCCTAGATCAGGAGTGGTTCAACTAATTAAAGAGGCAGAACATCACTAGTTTCAAACAACTATCCGATGCATTTCTTGAGCACTTTTCCTTCAACGTCAAGAAAAAGGTAAACTTATCCAACCTTGCTGCTTTAACACAACACAAAAATAAGCCAGTGATGGATTATGGAAAACAATGGAGAAAAATAATGGCAAAGATGCCATTCTCCATTCCATCCTTTGAATTAACATGAATGTTCATAAAGAGTTGTGCCAAGCACATTTTGTTTTTACTGTAGTTGTATTAATACTAGATATTCGAAGAGGCATTGGCACAAGCCAAGGTGATAGAGGACATCAAATTATAGGAGGGTAACTTGAAGCTCAAGAATAAGGAGTGGCACAAGATAAGCACTGAGAGACAGTAGGCCAAGTCGACCCATGTTAATCAGGTGGTGTTGAACCTACAAAAAGGGGATAAGGGGCAACAACAATGAAACTATCAAGCCCAACCTCCTCCTATGCAATATGAGTAGAACAACAACAATTATAAGGGTAAAAATAAGGAGCAACGTCCACCTCGTGTATTCACTTAGTTATCGGAGTCGTTGGCTTTGATTTTTCATTAGTTATGTGAGGCAAAGACTATAAACTTACCCAAAGTCAAGTTAATGGACCCTAATTAGCCTAAGCCTAAGGGATACAAGGATGATCAATATTGCATCTTTCATCGATCGAAAGGCCACAACATCGAGGTATGTTGGTCTTTCAAACATCTTGTGCAAAATATGATCAAAAGAGATACGCTTCTTGTCGACAACCCACAAGCACCTAACAATAAAAATATGGGGATTTACAAAAATATTTTACCAAATCATGAGGCACCAAAGAATAATGTTGGCCAAGTAAACCAAATATGCATCGAACCACCAACCCAGGGGTTCATCAGAATGGTCAATGTTGTCACAAGGAACACAAGGTATGAATGTCCAAATCAATCTCCAATGCCTATTAGAGTCCAAGTTGTGCCTCATCCAAGGCCATCCTAGCATGTTACAGACCCACCAACTAGATCGGTGGTGACCATCAGAATTAGGTTGGTCCAAAACCTACAGATAACTCTAGTGAAGTCATTGAATTATGAGCTGATCCAATAGTCTCCCAAGCATAGGGAGATGCTTATGGACATCTTAAGATCCATAGAAGTGTAGCCTAAGGATCCTAAAGCATTTACATATTTCATGGGGCATGTGCAATAGTGTCAAGAACCCGTCATACAATTCCATGATCACGAAGTCAAGACGGTTTCCACTATTATAGCAGACCCTCCGCTGCATATTATTGCATGTGTAAATAATAAACCGTTCAAGTAGGTTTTGATTGACATGAGTTCATCAATCAATATTATAAATACCAAGGCATTAACTCACTTGAAGTTACCCAAAACGTATATCATCCCTTCTACCTTCACATTGAGATCTTTCAATAATGCATTATGCTCAACGGTCGGTACTATAGTTTTACCTATCTAGGTAGGACTGAAGACCATATTGGTGATGTGTCATGTAATCGAAGGTGCTAACTTCTAGGGAGGCCTTGGATCAGAGAAATGCATTGCATCCCTTCTATACTCCATCAATGTATCAAATACATTCATGAGGGACAAGTTCACATGGTGCCTTCAGATGAAGAGCCCTTTAAATACATGAATCTAGAAGATTTACCAGTGGAATGTGTGCTCCCCTCAACGCACCTAGATGTGTGGCCAATATCACCAATCAAAGAGCTAGAAGGTAAAATAAAAAATGTGTGTGCTAAGCCTACAATGTCCACATCTTAATGATCGAAGCACACAACAACTACTTCTACCAGACCATCTGCATCTATGATGCATCGAGATGATAGGAAGTTGAAAGCAAATATGGAAGAAAGAGAGATAAAGCAAACACCCAAGCCAGTTATAATTAAAGTCCCTACTCCCATGGAAGTAGAGGAAATTCAAGGAGAATTCAAAGAGGCACCTCAGCCTACTTCACCTGCATCTTTAGTAGGGTCATCTGCACTACAGGTGACCATCCATTTGGTTAATTCTAGACTAGGGGAATATATCATACAAAATGTAATGTTCACACCGATTATCAAGACTACATAGGATAAGGGCCGATCGTGAGCCCATCGCCTTCCCGTAGGGATGGTGGAACCGTTGGGTGTACCACCTAACCAAAAAAACTTTATCTATGGAGGGCTAGACCATTTTACATCTCCCACACCCATGGATGAGGATGATAATGAACCATTCACCGTGAACATTCATTATCTCTCCAACCTAGAATACACCATGTCATACTTTGAGCATTACCATTGGCATGGTTACGGTCTCAAACTATTTGAGCAGGGGTGTAGGAGGCCCATAGAAACACAGTATCAGTTACCTACTGATAGATTTGGGTTGGGATTTTATAGCAGAGAACAGGACGAACTCATTGCGGTATCTTTAGACCACTTGTACCTTAGTCTGGGGGGTGAATTTGACTTCAATCCTTATCACCCTAGTCCTTCCATGTTTTAGAGGGATAAATGGCTAGTGAATTATGTCACTATGGAACCACCCTAGAGATATCATGCAAACATCTTGGTGGATACCAGCCCAAAACCCATTCCAAGAGCTAACTTGGATAATCAAAGTCGTGGAGTTACCGACGATATTGGTATATATATTCAGAATTTAGACACAACTATAGACACTAAATCAAAAGTTACTTCTGAGGACATTCATGTAGTATCCATCATCAAAAGTGATGGACCAGACTATGATTCTAGAATAAATAATGCTGAGTTATCCTCAAACAAGGAGTGATCTAAGGAAGAAACTGAGTTGGCCTGCTTAGGCCCTACACTCTTACATCATATTTTACCTTTGGAATCAATGAATACGATCGAAGGGCCCTTCGACAATGATGATGGCTATCAAGACAACCTACATGGGGCCTCATGTAGAGCATCACCCGATTCCATTAGGTAGAGGTGAGGGTATTTATTATGATAGCAATGATGAGGATGAAACAGAGAGAGCCTATTTAGGGCCTTCTTATTTGCACCATTGTAATGCACCTTATATTGCTGAGGAGATGCACATAGAGATCAATCTCCATCCTCACCTTAGGGAAATACCACCAAGTCTTAATGTGATTTATTACATGGTGTTTCTCGATCCACCAATGTAAATGGAGCTCCTTGAGACCAATGATCCCATTCGATAGTCTATTCATGGATCATATCCAAAGATCCCCATACCCCCAGAAACACATCTTGGGAATGGAAGTTTTTCTAATGTTGAGTCACGTGCACATGGTCTTGGAGACATGATCCATTCCATAAATATGATCTCCATTGATTTGACCACTCCACTTCACAATATAGTCGGTCCGTCCAAGCCATTGTCTTAATATAGATGCTATTGATTAGGATCATGCTAATTCACCTATAGAGCTTGAAGATTTCTTCCCTAATGAATAAATGTTGCAACCTTTCCATTTTGCACCAGGTTGTGCACATGATGTCTATCATGCTAAGGATTCTTCCAATGAGGAACTTATCAACCCAAGAGATGGCATCCACTTGATTCCTATACCTCACCAACTTGAGGAGGGATCCCATATGTTAGTAGAGGAAACCTTCAACGTGGATATCAGTAATGATCCCACTAATCCTAAGAAGGTTAAATTTGGAGAAAGTTTGGCTCCTGATGAGCATGTCAACCTCATCCCTCTACTGAGAGAGAGACCTGATCTCTTTGCTTGGACTTACAAAGACATGCTCGGTATAGATCTAAAATTGGTTACTCATAACATTTCACTATATCTATCAAAGAATCCAGTCAAGAAGAAACTCAGGAAGATGCATCCAACAGTAGCCTTAATGGTTAAGGATGAATTGCAAAAGCTATTGGATGTAGAGTTTGTCATTTCCATCGACTATCCAGAATGGGTATCAAACATGGTGCCTATAGGAAAACCTGATGGAAGGATCCATATTTGTACAGATTTTAGAGACCTAAATAGGGCAACACCAAAGGATTCATTTTCATTTCCAAACATAGATGCTCTCGTAGATGCAACTACGGGTCATGAGATGCTCTCCTTAATGGATGGTTTTTATGGTTACAATCAAATTAGGATTAAGCCCGAAGACCAACATAAAACCACATTTATAATGCCATGGGGGACATTTTATTACAAGGTTATGCCATTCAGCCTTAAAAATGCTAGTGCTACATATCAACGGGCTATGACATATATCTTTCATGACTACATGCATAAGATATTAGAAGATTATATCGATGACTTATTGGTAAAGTCATTGCTACATTCAGAGCATGCTGAGGTCTTGAGGAAGGTCTTCGATCTCCTAATAGAGCATAATGTAAAGTTGAATACTAAGAAGGGCGTATTTTATGTAACTTCAGGAAAGCTCTTAGGATTCATCATTTTAAAACGAGGCATCGAAGTTGACCCAACAAAGGTCAAGGCTATTTTAGAAATGTATCCCCCCATGAACATCAAGGAATTAAGAAGCCTTCATGGCAAAGTAGCATCCATAAAGTGATTTATTGCATAGTTATCGGATAAATATCGACCCATGATCTATTGCTACACAAGGGGGTCCCATTCAACTAGGATGAGGACTGTCAAGCGGTCTTTGTTGATATTAAGCAATACCTAGTGATACCGCCAGTACTAGCTCCACCAAGGCTATATGTACCATTCTTGTTATATATATCGGTGATTGAATTTGCATTGGGAACTATGTTAGCCCAAAAGAATGTGCAAGACAAAGAACAAGCCATATATTATATTAGCCAAACCTTGGTGAGTTATGAGCTAGGATATGCATACGTTGAAAAGTTGTGTTTAGCAGTAGTGTTTGCTACCAAGAAATTGTGACACTATATGTTGAGTCATACAATGTATGTCATATCAAAAAAATCCTTTGCAGTATATGATGAGCAAGACATATCATAATGCATGTACTACGAAGTGGATCATGCTATTGATAGAATTCGATTTGGAATTCATAAGCCAAAATTCCATTAAGGGACATGTCATAGTTGATCAATTGGCTGAGGTACCTCTCAAAAATAGTAGGCCCCTCACCATAGAGCTTCCTTATGATGCTATATTTTACTTATCAGAAGAACCCAAACCTGAGGAATTGGATAACAAAGCCGATATGACCTTGTTCTTCGATAGTTTGAATTGTGAGCAATGGGGTGGTGCAAGAATAGTATTGTTCACACCACAAGGAGCTCCAATGCTCTTGTCATTCAAGTTGGACTTTCCTTGCACTAACAATAATGCTAAATATGAAGCCCTAATTTTGGGTCTCCAAATATCTATCACCATGAAGATAAAAAGGCTAAATATCTTTGGCGATTCCCTACTCATTGTGAACCAAGTTAAGGGATTATTTCAATTCCGATGTCCAATATTGAAAGCTTACAAGGATATTGTTGATATTTATATAGCTCAACTAGAATGGTAAGACATCGAGGCAATACCTCATTCATCCAATAGATTTGTAGACACAATGGCATCTTTGGGATCTTTAATCCCTCAAAATTTGTCTACTAATTTCACTACCATCCATGTAAAAATATTTTCACACTCTATTGTGCACCACGAAGCATTGGATAACAAAGAGTCAATCAACATGATTCATGTAGAACTAAACCATTAATGGTTCTACAAAGCCAAAGACTTTCTAAAGAGAGCATCCTAGGGATCTTTGATCTCACAGGATCCGACAAGGAGTGGTACTACCATTCACCACAAGGTTGTTTTCCAATCTGCATTTGCAAATGTAGAACCATAGGGGACACATGTTGTCTTGTCAGTCAAAGCTAAAGATTATCATAACTGGATGTCATCCTTAGACTTGGTGTAATCCCTCAGGGATTATCACGTGTCGCAAAGTGCAAATTTAAATAGAAAGTGATAAAGTATATCTTGTTAGTAGATATCCTGTACTGTAGAAGCTACGATGAAGTTCTCCTTCGTTGTCTTAAGCCCCAAGAGTCATCTTGGGTAATTTTACAAGCTCACGATGGTATGTGCAGTGGCTATTTCAACGGTATGGATATCATCAAGCACATCCTTCACATTGGTTATTATTGGTCCACTATGGAGAAGGATTACAATGTGTATGTCAAAAAATGCATTAAATGTTAGCATCATGCTAATCTTATGCACCTGCCATCATAGGCCTTATAGCCCATTCAAGCGGCTTGGCCATTTTCTCAGTGGGTACTTGATCTCATTGGTAATATCTCTCCTCCATAATTGGGCCAACACACAATCATTATTATGGCTACTAAGTATTTTACTAAATGGGTGGAAGCCATTATCTTAACAATAATAACTGGAGTGTGTATTGGTGAGTTTATACTCACCAATATCATAATTCATTTTGGGATACCATCCAAGATAATTTTGGATAATGAAATGTCATATAAAAACAAAACTATGAGAGCTTTGATGTCTAAGTATAGAATAAAACACATCTTTGCCACTCCATATTATCCGTAGGCAAATGGGCAAGCTGAAGCTTCAAATAAGACAGTGGTCTCACTATTGAAAAATATGGTACAAGAGCACCATAAATATTGGCACATCCAGCTACCCCTTGCATTATGGGCTTATAGGACTAGTATTCGAACACCCATTGGGGCAACTCCATTTTCATTAGTATATGGTGCTGAGGCCATTATGCCCTTAGAATTGGAGATTCCAATGTTGCGCATCGCATTGAAAGAGTTCATCGATGATGACATTGCGTGATAAGCTTACCTAGATCAATAGATGCTATTTGATGAATGTCATGTGAATGCCCTTGAGCACCTTTGCGTTTATCAAGAGTGCTTAAAATGAGCTTACAATAACAAAGTCCATCTAAGAGAATTTGAGGTTGGTGATCTTGTGCTGAAAGAGAACCAACAGTACTCAAATTTATCGCCATAATTGAGATAAATTTGCGGCTAACTAGTTAGGTCATTATATGATCTTAGAGAATATTGGACTTGGGACATATCACTTGACATCACTCGAAGGAGTTGAAGATCCTGAATATCTCAATATCATTCATCTAAAAGCGTTTTATGCCTAAACCATAAAAAAGCTCCAAAGGCATCTGTAAGCCCTTTGGTCATTCAGAAAAGGCTTCAAAGGCATCTGTAAGCCCTTTGGTCATTCAAAAAATGCCCCAAAGGCAGATGTAATCCCTTTGGTCAAAGCACAAAAGGATCCAATGGTTTTTAAAATCCCTTGGTCAAAATGTTAAAATCTATAAAAAAATTGGAAAATTATCAAAAATAAAAAACATTTGCATTTCATGTTGCATCATTACATTCCATTTGCATCATGCATTTCATCCACCACATGCATTTCATATTTGCATTGCATTAGGCATATCCATCCGTTGCACTTGCATTAGAATATATGATGTTTACAATATTACAAATGATACCACATTTATGTTTCAATAATGCATCTATGCACTATATTTTTCATCCATTTATCACCCTTGTGAGTAATTGAGTTTTTCAACACAACCCCAATTGTTGCTATGAAGAATATACTAGGGCTTTTTGATCATTCAACCATACTTAGAGGTCTTCTCAAGAGTTTATAGAAAGCTTACTTTGATTTTGTAGATGAGGTATAGTGTGTATAACCCTTAGCATATCAGAATTCTATCACTAATAAAAAAATTAAACAATCCTAATAAGGACTAGGGGAAGATGAAAGCTACGAAGCAAGACCAGGTATCCTAAGGTGAAAATTTTATTCTTGCTTATCCCCTTGTGCGGACGGTACGGGAAATATTGGAAATTTGCAAAAGGACATGTTTATTCCCTACCCAGAATCCCTTGCTTACATTAAAATGAGCAATATCCTAGATCAATCCTCCAGATTGATACCCTAATATCGATATCCTAAATAAATATCCCAGAAATAGTTCCCCAAAGAAAAATCCCCAAAGGAAGTTTCTAAATCAAAGTACAAAATGTAAATCCCAGAAATTCAAATCAAATGAAGATCAAGTTGTACAAAGAAAATAAAATCAGTATCAAATCCCTTGCTCAAGAAAAGAAAAAAAAAGAAAAAAAGAAAATTAAAAAAAATAAAAATAAAAGAAAAGAAAGAAAAAGAAAAAAGAGAGTATATACAAAATAAACAGTTTTTTTTTGTCACTTTATATGAACAAGTATCCAAAAAAATTGAAGAAAATAATGGAGTAAACTTGAATCCTTGGAATTGTCAGCACTACTGTACCTTACACATGATGATATGTCTGATACATTAGCATATTTATTTTGTGGGGACCAATGTTTGAATGTGGAGGAGCTAGCTTCAGGTGTCCTGTATCACTTAGTAGCCTAGTCCAACTAAAATCTAAACCTAGGATTGGATAGAAATTTGAGGATCCTCAATCTTAGCAATGGGCTGAAAGAATCCCACCTGACATCGGGGTATGCTTATGCCTTATATAAATATACACATTTGCACCAACATGGATAATGAATAGTTAGGGCCTATCCTAGTGAAATCCTTATGTTTTAGAAGTCTAGTATGGTTAGTATACAACTTTTGATAAGTCAACTAGGGTGTTTGAGTCTCATGGTAAACCTCAAAAATTCCCAAATAGCAACAACCAATTTTCAATGCAATCATCAAAACATCAATTTATTTTATGAGAGTTTTTTTATTAGAACTATTTGTAATATATGTTAGATACCATATGGATGTCAGAAATGATGTTTAGATGACCACTGACTATGTTATCCATATTTTTTCTAATTTAAAAAAGCTTATGAATAGAAAACATATATAATTGCATCTCACATATGGGTGTACTATATTTCATAAAAGATAAAGCAACTATAATACATGATTGTTATACATATGGTGGTGTCATCTATTATATTGTTCAAACTCATATTGCATACATTATGTTTTAAGTGATTAAAGCATACATGCACATTTCAAAAACACATTATCAAAGAAACAAAGAAATACATGCATACATACATGGCATAGACTATGTCATAACAGTATAAATTAAATGCATACAAGCATGCATTTAACATCAAAATATGGCATTCATATACATTCATCATAAGTAGTCCATCTACACATGTATATCATCGCATATAAATCATACATCCATCATATAGCTATTTAGTGCATGTCATCCATACATCACATCATATAGCATTAAATCAACATAACATATAAGCATTGCATCCATGTGCATCTCATAAAACATAAAAAATAAAACGCATAAAATCTACACATATATGTTAGCATATATTTCATATTTGCTATTATTACATTATTGTTAGGCTTATTATTAGTTAGCTATTAGTTGAGCGGAATCTTGTTGTGATCCACTTCGTACGGGCTAATTAGAGCCTAAGTTTGTATTATTTAATTACGCTTGATTAATACATTAATACTACTTGCTCTATCATGGTATCAGAGCTACATGATGTTGTAGAAGCAAAGGGCGCCTTGTGGCCTGGTGAAGTCATGGACTGATAGAGTGTACGCTAAGCTGATAGATTGCAACCGATTCATAGAAGGAATCATTGCAACGAAATTTCTTCAATCGGATCTACAACACCATCTCACGTAGCCTCCATCATTAACAAGGAAGTGCCACCCAATGATGTTGCAGAAAACTTTGCACCAGCTAGACGAAGGATATCGCACAGTTGCAGGTGGAATTTTTTTTAGACGGCTGTAGCAGCCACAGGTGTAGACAATTTGGGCTCGTAAACGCACTAACACCCTTGTTGGAGATTTCCATTTTTTGAATGCCACTGTTATAGAATAGCCGAAGCACACCAAATAGTTTATTTTTTGTTTGCAAGACTTAGATGATCACATAGGTGTCAGAAATATTTTTAGCAGAGCTTCAGAGATCGCTTCTTCGAAGATCTTCAGACGAGATCGCACAGTGAGGCTAGTGAGCAAGAAGATCCAGCCAACACATCCAACGATTTCAATTTGCATGAGTGCTCGACGTCGGCATAATCGACCCTGTAGAGATCACTATTTGCATCCTAGTCACATTTGTAGTAGACATCGGTTGCAGGCACCGCTAGAGAAGTGGTGGGGCTGTCCTGCTCGTATACGAAGAAGCGATGACGGAGCGTGGATGGGCTCGGGGAGACTCCTCAAATACGAGGGGGTCCCCTGATCCTTTCGGATCAGCCCGCTAGCCCACCTGGTTGTGGGCTGAGCGGTAGGGCTCAGGGAGCCCTGAGGTCGCGGGTTCGAGTCCCGTCAACCCCCCCCCCCAAAAAAAAAAAAAGGTATAATTTTTTTTTATTTAAAGTTTTTTTTTTATATTCTTTAATTAAAATTAAACTTAATAACATTCTAATTTATTTTATAATAGTTTTAAAGTTATTAAAAAAAAAAATACTTTTTTACTATATAAAATAAAGTTATTTGTTTTAATTTTAGTTATAAAAGAATGTTTTAAAATGCTTTATAAAGAAAAATTTTAAAGGGGGGAGTATTTTTTTTTCAAAAATCAAAGGGGATAGAGAGTTTTTTTTTTAAAAAGAAATTTTTGGCATTATTGTAAAGGTGCATTTTTGGCAGCGCCCGACACCTAGTGGTTTATTTTCTGTGGGCACTTTTATGTTGTATGTTGCATTTTTTTGCTTTGCACTACATCATTAAAAGTTAAAATTCACTCCCTAAGTCCCCGGAATAATTAAAACCCATCCGTGCAATTTATTGCACTGTAGTGTTCGGTATTTGTGATACCTCTGGCCAACACTTACATGTAAAGCTATCATGATTGCGCTACTGTATCCGCTGCCTAATATAGCTACCAAAATGACGTCTGAGCTTGTTCTCTATAAATCGTCGAGGAGAGATAAGTTTACCATTTTTTTTGCATTTTTCACTCCATCCATTACCCTAATAGTTCTTGTGTTTAGGCATAAATCCTGATGAAAGTTCTAAAATCCAAAGTGTTTAGCAGAAGTTATGCACCACGCATGAGGATTGCAGACTTCCTATGGTAGGTGCCATAAAAAAGACTATTCCCTTTTAGTACTTCTTAAGTACCACGTATCGTATGATCTCTAAAAATTACCTATAGTTTCCCTCACGTAAGGGTGGGTGATTTTTTTTTTTGATCTTTCTAAATACCTATAGTCACCCTCATGTCATGGCGGGTATTTTGTGTGGTATAACGACCTAGCAAAAGGTATATCGAAAGGGGGACCAATTGGTGTTATAAGGAACCTTCCCCATGTCTACAAAATTAATGACTATTTCTCATAAATTGTTGAAAGGTCCTAATTACACACCATGGAAAAATAAGATAAAGGTAATCCTAGCAATGGATGACTTATGGGATGTTTTATCTGGAGCAACAACAAGACCCTCATCTACTACTGGCGCTACAACTCCATCTGCTGTTTAGAAATATTTTGACAAGAAAGACAACAAAGCAAAAGTGCTCATTTTGCTTGCTGTGTCTGATGCTTTTGCCTTAGATGCTATCTCTACTCCACATGTCACCATGACAGTCTCTACAAAAGAGGCAACTTCCCTATGCTTTTGCTTCCTTTAAGCATGGCTTATTTGCCTTAGATGCTATCTCTACTCCACATGTCGCCATGACAGTCTCTACAAAAGAGGCAACTTCCCTATGGCACAAGAGATATGGGCATCTTAGTTCTAGTTACTTACTTGAGCTAAGTAAGTATGAAATGGTAAAGGGTCTTCCTTCCCTTTCTACCACATTTCTAGTGTGCTCTGACTATTTTGCAAGAAAGTAGCATAGAGTACCTTTTGAGAAAAGCTCTACAAGAGTAAAGAAACCTCTGGAGTTGATTCACACCGGTCTATGTGGTCCTTTCACACCCATCAATTGTGGGGGAAAGAGGTATTTTCAGTTATTTGTAGATGATTACTCATGAAAAATGTGGGTGTTCTTTCTTACTCTAAAATCTGAGGCATTTGGTTTCTTTCAGCAATTCAAGAAATCTGTTGAGAAGGAGTCAGGGGCTTCTATAATGACTCTCCACTCAGATCGAGGGGGGGAGTTTACCTCTAAATATTTTTATGCATTCTTGGTTGCACATGGGATCATGAGATAGTTAACTACTGCTTATACTCATTAGAAAAATGGAGTTGCTGAAAGGAGAAATCATTCCATCATGGAAATGATTCATTGCATGCTCACAGGAGCTAGTCTTGGGCAACTATATTGGGCATAAGCTGTCACCATAGTAGTATATTTGTTGAATAGGGCACCCACAAAGGCCCTACAAGGAATGACTCCACAGGAAGCATGGAGTGGTAGGAAACCCTCCATTTCTCATCTATGCATTTTTGGATGTAAAGCTTTCATGCACATACCAAAATAGAAAAGGAAGAATCTAGATGAGAAGACATTGAAGTGTATTCTTCTTGGCTATGATGAGCACTCTAAGGGTTATCATTTGATTGATCCCTTGACAAAGAAGATACACATTAGTATAGATGTAGTTTTTGATGAGGCTTTCACATTAGGAAACACATCAGATGTATACCTAGACCTTGTGGAAACTAAGGTTGAGAAGTCTCCTTCATCAAAGGTTGGAGGTCCTTATTCATATTATTCAACACCCCAACCAAAGTGGTATACAAATCAATCAAGATTCTAACTATCCACTCCACGAGATTTGACATTGGATAGGCCTCATACTCGCAGCATGGCTCGACAGGAGAAAGCTACAACAGAGAATACTAGGGTTGTTGATCTATGTCAATATTTTGATGAACTTTCTGTAGATCTAGAGAGAGATATAGAAGATATGGATATTGATGATGATAGGGTGTTTATGTCCTCAATAGATGATCTTGAATCTACATCAATGCAAGATGCTCTTGGTGAGCCTCAGTGGAAGGCCGCTATGGATGCAGAGTATAAATATTTGATGAAAAACAAAACTTGAAAGCTTGTCGATCTACCATATGGAAAGAAGCTCATAGGCTACAAATTGGTGTATAAAGTTAAGAATAAAGCATATGGGACAATAGATAAGCATAAATCCCGACTTGTTGCAAAGGGCTATGCTCAAAGAGAAGGCATTGACTATGAGGAAACTTTTGCACCTACTGCTCGGATGACAACCATTCAAGTTCTTTGTGCTATGGCAGCACAATATGGGTGGAAAGTACACCAAATGGATGTCAAGAGTGCTTTTCTAAATGGTGATATCCAATAAGAAGTCTACATGACTCAACCAGAAGGATTTGAAGTGGAAGGCCAACAATAGAAAGTTTACAAATTGGTCAAATCCTTATATGGTTTGAAACAGGCCCCTCAGGCTTGGTACATAAAAATGGATAATAATCTACTATAGCATGGATTTAAGAGACGTCCGTAAGATGCAAACCTCTATTTCAAGAATCAAGGCTCTGAAATAGTGTTGCTTGTACTCTATGTTGATGATCTACTCATAACAGGGATTTCAAAAACAATGATCTCTACTTTCAAACAAGATTTGAGCACATATTTTGAAGTGATAGATCTCAGAATTCTCCATTACTATCTTGGTCTGGAAGTGAACTAGAAGGAGCACTACATCAAAGTGTCTCAGAAAAAATATGCCAAGACACTACTAGAAAAATATTGCATGACTGACTGCAAGCCGATGGCAACACCAATGGAAATAGGTCTTCAATTATTGCGATATGACAAATCACCTCAGGTACATGCTACTCTCTATCGTCAGTTGATTGGGAGCCTCATATATCTGACCAAAACTAGGCCAAATATCGTATTTATTGTCAATTATCTTTCAAGGTTCATGCAGGAACCTAAGAATACACACTGGAAAGTAGCAAAGTGAGTTATTCACTATGTCCATGGCACAATTGAATATGGCCTAGAATACAAGAGGAACAAAAAATTCTTGTTACAAGGATACATAGACTCCGAATATGCTGGATCATATGATGATCGTAAATCAACTTCAGGATATTTGTTTCATCTTGGATCTGGTCCTGTCTCTTGGCACAACAAGAAGCAATAGGTGGTTGCTATTTCATCAACAGAGGTAGAATATCATGTCACACGTGAAGTTGTGTGCGAAGTGATATGGTTGCGTCACATCCTGACAAGTATGGGTCTTCCATAAAAATCTCCAATACACTTGTTCTACGACAACATGGGTGTTTTGAATCTTATAAAGAATCCAGTACATCATGAAAGAACCAAGCACATTGACACACAATGTCACTTCATTTGAGATGAAGTTCCAAGGCACCGAATTTAGCTTTAGTACATTCCCACAAATGCTCAAGTTGTAGAAATTTTCACTAAGGCACTTGCACATGTCAAATTTGAATTGTTTCGTAGCTCCATTTGTATTGCAAAATGATGTAATCAGAGGGATATTAGTATAGCTAGTAGTTATATTATTACCCAAATAATGTAATAAGGGGGGATGTTAGCATATATTTCATATTTGCTATTATTACATTATTGTTAGGCTTATTATTAGTTAGCTATTCGTTGAGTGGCATCTTGTTGTGATCCGCTTCGTACGGGCTAATTAGAGCCTAAGTTTGTATTATTTAATTATGCTTGATTAATACATTAATACTACTTGCTCTATCAATATAATAAGTCTCAATGTTAGATCATATATATATGTGTACCAATAATAATAATAATGTACAGTACATCAGCATCATCAAAAACACCCGTAGGCTACATATGTGTAGGTCATCGACCTTACACTTAAAAATGGTACAATGACATCTATAAAGATCTATACTAGCCAGGGCTTGCACCCCCAATCTGTGAGGCATCACCATCGCCTCCACCCTCTCGTTGGGTCCTCTACAAGCTAGAACAAAAATATCTCTCGAACCTGTGAGTCTTACGACTTGATCTAGCATAAGATTGTACTATCTCTCAAGTGCGAGTCTTGTGAGACCCTGTACTATGGGCATATCTGGAATATTACCCCAAAGTAGTCCAATCCACCCTCTCAAGGTGGTAATGTAAGTAGATATGAGTGAGGTCTCCTCAATGTGCTACTTAACCAGAGCCTGAAGCCTCCTAATCTCGAACCCTTGATCTAAACTTGTTGCTCCCTATACTACTGGTAATGCTGGTACTACTAGAACAATTGGGGGCACTAAAGCAACCTATGATGATGGGGGAGCTGACCCCCAGCCTGGTAAGCGATGATTAGCACTACAAAAGCATCTACCTAGGACTACAAAAGTGTGTGTTGCCTTGTGATATTTTTTATCTCTGCCTCTATCATGGTAATACTTACCTACAGAGTGGCCCTCTCCCCCTCATAGTTGCCACTAAATTTGGCCATGAGATAACTTCACCTCTAAAGTGGTGATAGTAGTATCTCTGTGTAGGAGCTAAATATAAAGTCTCCCAACTTGGCTCTGGAGGTCAACAACATGTGCCTTCAAATTCTCTACCTCACTATCAGGATGTGCCTCACCCTCCTTGGATGCCTCCTCCTCTACCTCTACTTTTGGGCCCTCCTCTATAGCGGTACCTCCACCCCATGTGCCCTCTATCCTTTGATGAGTCCTGTGCCCATGAGAGTCCACCTCTATGCCCTCTATGCCATTTGCTATGAATACATCTACTAGTTAGCCTAGTGGTCCCTCTTTGTGCCACTGTAATACAAACCACCATGTATAGAAATCAATAGTCATGCCTATGTCTACTATGCCCGACTCCTGGAAGTCATCATCAGCATCTCCCAGTGGAGTCACCTGGGACCAGGTTAGGTCCCTCTCTAGGACTAGACATCTATAGATAGTAGGTACCTCTAGGACATCCTGTCAAATCCTAAACTACCTCAAGATGTGAGAGAAGTGTTGATACTCATGTATGTCAGCCTTTCGATCGATAATCCACCTGTCTTGTCGTACCTGGCACAAGTAGCCCAGGCTAGGTAGCCCATGTATACTTGCCACTAAATGTATTGAGGACAGAGATGTGCAAATTGAGAGATGTAGTGGGCTAGGTCTCCTACATGAGACCTACTCCTAAATCTCTCCTACTACCAGGGCTAGCAGACGACATAGAATTGAGAATATGTAGTGATAGTATTAATTTCTAAGGGTAAATCAACATGGTGTTCCATCAAAATATGTTTCCAAACATAAATCTATAGAAGTATGTTACAATCGATACCCATTCTACTATGGAGTGTGATCCGATACAACTCATGGTAGAGTTGTTCTAGAAGAGTACTCCCCCATGCCAGAATGAGAGGCTACACGATCGAGCTAACCATAACCTCCCTGGTCCTATACAGGAGGTTCTAGGGGAACCTCATTCCTGATGAGTCTGGGAGGACTATCTGGATAATTAGGTGCATGAATACTGCCTCCCACTGTGAGAAGAATTTGGCCTGGAACCACTCTTCAACGTGGATGCATCCATGGTCAATGTGACCTTGTGCCTCAATGCTTCGTATCCTAAATATAGAATCAAACACAACCTTCCTATCCATGGTAGGAGAGAAGGTGATGGGCTCACCATCAATCAGTAGGTAGAATATGTGGTAGACATCCTCCAAAGTAATTGTAATTTAATCCTTTGATAGGTAAAATGTGTTGGTCTACGCATCTTAGCGATGGACCAAGGTAGTCATGTATGACTAACCAACTCTAATGGTGGGGAGGTTCAGGACATAACCAAACCCCATGATAGTAAACCAACCCCACTCCATGGTAGTGAGAGTGCAGTGTAAGTTATAAAGGAGATTAGTCTCCCTCGCTCTATTGGTCAAGGCCTGAGTGAAAGCAATCAAATAAATACAAAAAATAATTAAAAATAACTAAAAAATGACAAAAAAATCAAAAAATCTCATGAAAAAGCAAAAACATGCACACACATGATCAAAAATTTCACAAAAATTCAAAAAAGTACTTCAAAAATGCATTAAATAACATTAATTGCCAAGAAAACCTAAAAAAATTAAAAAAAATTGAAAAATCTTCTAAAGTTTGCACGTCACAGGTCAAAAACACGATCGATGCGAAGGTAAAAAATGTTACTGTTGGGATTTAAATCCCATCGCGAATGATAGTCGTGGTACCCAAATTACCAATAGGAAATCATGTCTGCCACCTGCGGCTAGGTAACATGACCTTTTCAGGGTCATTTCCCTCCCATAATAAACCCAAAATTAAACCCTCCCCTCTAACCTAACCTATGCTAAATCTAACTAGGGTGAGGTTCATTACCAATAGTTTAATGTGGTTTGTTTAACCCATTATTTAGTGTGGTTAATTTTAATTCGGTAATTTGCAAGCGTGGTCTCGATTTGTGTGTTACCTTAGAAGCATCGGCTCCCCCACTAGTCGAAGCTTCTAGCTGGTTAGCCATTGGTGTGGATAGGAGGGAATCAGTGAAGTTTGTGGTAGCATTCCATGTCAGAATTCACTTTTTACCTCTCAAAGCTCTCAATTTTATTGACAATTTTAGTTATATAATGAAAATTTTCAAAGAGGAAAAACCTTATATATTTTTCAAATTCGATTCAGACCACGGCTGACAACCATAGTCCCTTAATTAGGGTTTTCCACCTGTGGTTCTGAGTCGCACTCAAGGAATTTGAATTTCTTAACCACTTCTGATAGGTACGATCAGTAAATTGCAATAAATGCTCTCAATTCCAATCATGGAGAGCTATAAAATAACAACTTAAAAATACCCACTTGACCAGATAATTCAAAATCTACAAAATTAACAAATAAAATCAAATAAATTTAAAATCCAAATGCACCTTGTATCTAGTTATTTACCCTATACACTTAGCGGTTGCAACGACTTGCGATCCATGCAATCTAGCAAGATGAATAAATTACCATAAGGACATTTGGGGTAAATTAGTCATTGCTAAATTGTATGCTTCATTTCAATCCCTAAGAAGACCCAAATGATCGGACTGCTCTAGGGGAATGATAAATTCATCATAATTCTCCTATGATATTTTTAGTAGATCATCGACAATATGATTCAACACAAGAATCAATGAAATTATCCTCATTTTGATTCCCTAAAAAGGCCTTCATGGCTGGACCACCCTAGTGGGTAGAAATAGGCAAGTACTATTAACAGTTGCAATCATAGCTTATTAGGCCGTGCCAATATTCAAATGCTAAATCTTAATTTGTTCAAATATTTCATAGTGGTCAAGCGACCTTGTCACTTAATTTAATTATCAGTACCCTCATCAACTCATCACTTGAGGGGGTAGTCATAATATCAATTATCATAATAAAAGTCAACATAAGATCCCTTGATCTTGTC
Organism: Wollemia nobilis; assembly: GCA_028583015.1. Classification (NCBI taxonomy): domain Eukaryota; kingdom Viridiplantae; phylum Streptophyta; class Pinopsida; order Araucariales; family Araucariaceae; genus Wollemia; species Wollemia nobilis. Next base: position 1,035,804 of record JAQPPZ010002833.1, on the reverse strand, counting down.
AAAATTATGTTCGTCTTACGAATCATTGCCAAATACTATTATAAGCTTACCCTTTTGCTGAGGCAAAAAGAAAATATAATAGTTAGTTTATAGCTCTCCTCCTTTTGATTATATAGGCCTAACTCCTATTGTAGCACCAAATCTACCCAAATGTCTAATGACAAGTACAAACTCTTTCAAATTTAAGCCTTCCATCCAGTTGGAAGTAATGATTCTAGGATGCGCGTTGGGCATCTAATGTTGATCAGACTAATGATCATCATGCAATCTATGATATATTTTTAGTAGGTCTATTTTTGCTCAGTGTTCTTCTCAAAAGGGGCATCTTTAGACACCTAAAATGCGTCATACCGAGGTGACTACTCATATGGGACATTCTAGAAGACCATATGGAAGACCTTGGATAGATTCCAAGGTATAGCAGTGGTTTTTATCACTCAATTTGGGCATCTTTGCCTAGTTAGTGCTAGTTGCTACTGGCACCCACGGTTAGCAGTGTTGACTGCACTTGTCAACCGTGGTCAACACTCAGAATCAATTAGCCTTCATCCGACCCAAAATTGGTTGCAACAATAAATTGGTTGCGTATTGGAGCGGTTTGAGCAAGGAAGGTTATGGATCCTTCCATTCAACAAAATCAACTACCCAATCTTGTTCTTGGATTCCTCATGAAGCCACCCCTAGCCCTTGGCCAATGCTATTTAACCCCCCATCAAATTGGGGAAATATATAGATGAATCTTGAATTGAAATGCAGTGAAGCCCTATCAAATTGCATACTCACCTAGGTGCATTGAGAGGAATACTTTGGCTGCCCAATTGGAGATCACATGGTATTTGGAGTCAAGAAGGCTATGGAGGGCTAGTAAGAATCAAGAAAATCAATTGAGCCCATTCCATCACCAAAATAAGGAATTCAACCACCAAATCTATCAGAGGATACATATGAAACCCTTGATCATCAATTCCTCAAGGAGAATTGGAGATTTGACACCAAATTGGGAGGGCAAAAATAATTCAAGCTTAGTCACGGCTATCAGCCATGGTGGATAGTGCTCATCATGAATCAGACCCATGGTTAGGTTGTCATCTTTAGTTTCCTTGTTTTCTAGTTGTAGGATTTACTTATTGTTATTAGATTAGCTATATCTCATGTTAATTAGCTTTATTAGAGACTTTGAAAGGTGCAATTAGGATTTTTAGTCATTTCCTTTCATTATTGCAAGTATGTTACTAATGGATATTTTCATGCTTCCATGTTTTCAATTCTATAATTAGACCATTAGATAGATGCATATGATTTTCCTTTACATGTCCTATAGTGCTATTTCATGCTTAACATAGGTTTAATATATTTCTTGCACTTTCTTGATTTCATAGGTTTAATATATTTCTTGCACTTTCTTGATTTCATAGGTTTAATATATTTCTTGCACTTTCTTGATTTCATGTTAATTAAATCATCCTTTATGCAAGATTCTCCTAAAATCCTCATCAAGAGAGGCCTCCTTTGTATATAATGTTTCTTTTTGTTTATTGCATGTAGGACTAACAAGGTTTTGGGATGCAAGGCATCAAATACCTCTAATCATGGAGAAGAAGGTCATCGACATCTTGGACAAGTTCGTGTCTTTGTGGAAGTCATTTGGATTACACCTACCTTGAAAGGGAATTTATCATGTTGTAATTTTTGTATCAAAGGGGTATCCCTAAGAGGGACGAATATGTAAATTGGATTGATTCGAAATATTAATAAGAGAAGCATTTCTTTTACTTTTGTGTCATTTCTTGTCGATTCATATGTGCATGCCCAATTATACATAATTTTCAATGATTATAGCATTAGGTGTTAGTCTTTTGCATGTTAAAGTCTCTAATTCATGTTTAAAATAAAATTTTAAGGTGATCTAACTAGCAATTTAGATCTATGATTAGAAAATTTACTAAATTTATTGTTTTGTAGTGGGACAACTTAGACCAACGAGTGGTATTTTAACCATACCTCCCTCATATGATAATAATAAGATTTTTAAATAGATGAATTAAAGTATATATATATATATATAAGCAAAAAAATTAAATCATTGATTTCATCCCTCAGATCTACAAAAGAATAACTCGCTACATCTAAAAGAATAGACTAGAGAAATCAAACCAACAAGTAGTCTTTTGATTATATCTTCTTCATATGACATAAAAATTGGATGTTTTAATTTTTTTTTAGAAACTATATTCAAAGTAATATTTCCATTATAAACATAATTTTTAGAGCATCCAGCTACTATATTAAATCTACCTCTAAAAAATTTAATTTATAGTTTTTTATTAGTTTTTAGGCTAGACCAATGGTTATTATTTTAACTATAATTCTTGCATCTAGTATCAAAATTGAATGACTATAATTATATATAAAACTATATTTAGATAATATATCCTATAAAAACATGTTTTGATGGTCGCATATAATCGGTCCCCTAAACCATAGTAAAACATACTTTTTTCTAGCAATGTTAACCAATTTAAATGTCAGTAAAAAATGGTCATATTTGTCCTCATAAAATTCAAGATTGAATATTTTTTCGAACACATATTTAGAGTGTTAGCTTGTTATATTATGTTCAATAATATTTCTATGCATTAGTTTATATCTAACAATGATCTATCAATGCATCTAATATGATCAATGCATAGGCACACTAAAAAAATGAGTGAAGGTTGAATGCCAACCTTCTTTCCATATCTCCATAATGCTATATCTAAAATAAAATTTCATAGAACCATTAAGAAATATATGTCCAAATATTTATATAATTTTATTAAACAAGATCATGATATCCCCCAAAAGTAATAGGGGTTGTTTCTAATTTATTTACTAGGTCTATAAATGAGTTTGAAAACACATAGAAAAATAAACACACTTGAAAAAAAACACATTTTTAGAATGTAAGATACTTGCAAAAAATAAAAAGAAACATGTAGAAAATAAAACCACACTTACAAAAAAAAACACTTGTAAGAAGTGAATGTACACTTTTTAAAAAAACATCTACCCAATTTCTTGTGATCCTCTTCTATTTAGAAACTATAAAGATCTACATCTATCACTTACCCATTCATATCCTCTTAATATTGAACACTTATTTGAGAGACAATGAGTCACTATGCTCTTAACAAAGAAAATTCTAAGAATGGTAGCTTGGTTTCTTAAAAATAATGCCAAAATTATGGGATCATATATCAACCATTAATTTCATAGGAATAGATTTTGATTCCATTGAGTGGTAAAATACAAAAAGTATTTCTTCTAGTACAAGGGATGGACCCAACTAGATTTTATCTATATTTTGATAGCACTTTGACTAGTTAAATATGTGATCATCATATATTATCAATCTAGGAATGTACAAACTTATCCAAATTATGTGTAGTATGGATCCATCCAAAAAGGAAATTTGGATCTAGCCTAATTAGCCTATTTAAAGAAACTAAAAGAAATTTACATTACTCCTACTCTAATGACCTATGGATATATACTTGTTATGCATATAAGAGGACACTTCCTTGCTACATCCAAAGGAGATATCCATGTTGGCTAGTCCACATATCCTCTTTAAAATAACTACAAAATCAAATTCTATGGGAACTCATAGAAAGCCTTTATTCTAGCACAATGTATGGAATTCCAACCAAGTTTGATAATGTAGTATTAGACCAAATTTAGTGTATCTCTATCATTAAGTTTTTTGATAGATGGATAAGTTAAAAGTGGGTTTTGAAAGGGCCCCAAAACCTTATTACAAAGTGATTACAAAATCCATTAGGTTCATATATCAAAAGGGAAGGTTAGGACAAGCCAGAACGGTGGTCCTAAAACTGAACAAGCAAAAGATAAAAAACACAAAGAAGGTCCCAAAGGAACAATACCAAAATCTGAAAATTTAAAATTAAACTTAGATTCTTGCCTAAAAACTAAGTTGGAAAAACCACGAGAGTAGAAAACCCAGTGATAGTAAAAGCTATAAATTAAAATTAAAATTTAGACTTACAATCCTATCGCTGCCATCTTGCTAGGCCATCCCGATGGAGCCAACCCACCTAAAAGGGTATGGGAAACCAGAAATCAACAAAATGAGCAACGAAAAAACCAGAAATGAATAACCCATCTAAGGAAGCCCAGGAAAAATAGTAGAAATAAAGAAATCCCACCAAGGATTAACCATCAAGTAGCATTTACAACAAATGAGGATCTCGTCCAAGAAGGGACAGGACCATCACAGGATGACCGAGCAAGAGAATCCCGTCTGAATGCATAGGAAAACTAGATTGGTCTAGAAAAAAAATCTCATTTAGAAAGACATGGGAAACCTGAATACCCATACCAGGAATGGTTGAAATGAAAATAAGGCCTAGAAAGTGGATCAGTAGATAATAAAGATCTTGATAGGCCATAAGATATCTCTACAAAGAATACTGAGAATGCAGGATGAAGAGGAAGGGTTTAGAGACCCCAACCACAAGGATGACCCATGACTAGAGAAAAATGGACATAGGGATTGCCAATTGTGGCCTAACAACTACAGTAAATGATGAAGCATGAGGTCCCACCCCAAGACCTTTAAAATTGTAGAACCAAACCACCAAAGATGACCACCTACATCATAAAAGCACATAGTCCCACCAGTATGCAAAGGGAAGAAACCACAAAATCCAGAGCCACAACTACATGAAAAATCCCATGGTCCCAACCCAAGATCTAAAAGATATACTATAGAAAGAGCTCCACCGAAATACCCAAAAGTAGACAAAAATTGGTAAACCTGATCTGGAGAAAGAAGGGATGACCATATGCAGACGTTGAACATGGCCCTCCCTGAAGCCAAAAAAAATATAGAGAGTGATCTCAAGCATCAAGAATAGTAAATACTGAACCCTCTTTCGAAATCCACAACCCCCCAACTAGGCTAGCCAAAAACCAACCAAACCAAGGCACTTGGGATAGGGTCTCCGGGATGATCCAACCAACTACAAAGTTTCAGTCAAACATGGGAAATAAGCCTGGAAGATATAGTGGATCCTGCAGGCCAAGAGAAAGGGAGCGAGCAAATGGGATGGGGCCAACTGACGAGGCACTTTATTATTTATTTATTAATATGGGGGATCATATACTTGTAATGTGTTGTGCATTATGTGTGCATCATAAATTCTACAAATTTTACTATCCTATGATGATCTATACATGTCAAATGCTAAGTCTAAATTGCAATGTTGGGAAAATAACTATAACTTAAAATATTAAAATTTAAAATTTTAAGCCTAACTTATAGATGGAAAATTATAAAATATATTATAAAACATGAAAAAAGTAAAATCTCTAGGAGTACATGCAATCAACCTATTTTAGTGGGGGTGTCTATATTTTGTTGATTAAACCATGTACCTTGATTCTATGGGGTCACTACTACCTAGGTGAATTGGAAGAATAAAATGGGTGGGTCGTAGAATTTATACCTAATTATTGTAGCGGTTTTCATAGATTTATTTGGTTCACATAGCAAACCTTATTATCTCTTTGTATTTCCACTTGGTAAGATATATTTAGTTCTAGTATTATTAGGCAACTACTTTTATTATGTCCTTGTTGACATATATTGTAGATTTTAACCTTATCCAATGGATATTCATGCTTAGCATATCTCATAGTGCATATTGGATAAAACAGTGCCAAGTTTTTTTATCTCTTTGTATTTTTTCTTCTCTTAGAATCTGTTCGAATGAGAGTCAAGGGAGGATAAGACGTAGATATTGAAGTCTTCAAGTAAAGTATCAATTTATGCTCTAGTGATGTTGGTTGAAATTTTTATACTAACTAAGGTAACTTTACTAACCCCTTTTTATTTTCTCATGATTTATCTTGAGTAGTTATAGTAAAGGGTCTTATTGTTTTCAAAGTTGGTTTCATTGACATTACCTCTTACCATTAAATTTAGTACTTCCAAGCATTCATCAAAGAGCACCTGGAGGAAAATGATCTTCAAGGTTTTTGCATCCAAATTTGCATGCTTGGACCTTATTGAAATAGTTTCATATATTATTTAAATATTTATTCCTCTCTCTAAGTCATCCTTAGAACTTCATAACATGCTTCCCTTGCCTTATAGTAATTCTAATATTTTTAGAATTTTTTTGTCCTCATAGCTTTCCATGAGTTGATATCCTTCCCTCCTAACCCCATAAACTAGTGGTAAGAGTAAGAGGGATATTATTTATTAGTACATATTATTAATATTTCTTGATAAGGAATTTTAAAGTAATAGTCCAAGTTTCTTCAACCATTTCTGCTAAAATTTGGTCTTCCTAAGGAGTCCAATAAAGATTTGTTTCTCTAAATAGTAATTTTGGAGATTGTACTTCATATGATTCTTCCAAGGTAGACTATTCTTCCATTATGGAGTCTTATCCTAGATCATTGAGTTGCTCTAGGTGTTGTTTATCCCCTCCAAGATGTTCCTAAATTAGTCTAGTAGGTTTAGTTGATTCTACTTTCTATCCCATTTGCTTGTTTGACTATTGTAGCTCTCTTAATTATTTTTGAGGCTATTGTGAGCCTTTTTTTCTTACACTAATCCTTACATTTCTTAAAATAAATCTTCCTTTTTCATATCTTGGTCAAGACATTCATCATTATATGAACTTACATATGTAACTATAGAAAGTAGTAAAACACCATGTAGAGGATCCTTTCAATTGAATTTTGACCTTCAACCCAACTATCCTTGTGCATTAGATTCTAAAAAAATATAATTTAACACCTCCCAAACAATTCCACTAAAATTATTGGTCAAAATATGCTCTTTCAAACATTATAGAATCAAATTCTATAGGAACCCATCAAAATACTTTCTTCTAGCACAATGGATGGAAATCTAGCTAGGTCTGATAGTGTAGTATTTATTGAGATTTAGCATATATTCATAATTAATTTTATCAATCTAGGGGATATTATACTTATAAGGCACTATGTATTGTTTGTGTATCATAAATCCTATAGATTTTACTATCATATAATGATCTATGCATGTTTACCGGATGATCTAGTCAATCATGTAGACTATTCTTATAGACTCTCTTCCAAGGATAAAAAGAGTAAAAATCATTAAATTAAAAATGAAAACTATCCTGAAGTGACTATAATAAAAAATATATATAATAAAATGGATTACACATCTACAATAATATAGATAATGTCAAAACAATACTATAATTTAAAAATTAAGGCCTATTGTTCTTACACTAATACTTACATTTCTTGAAATAAAATTTCCTTTTTCATCCCTCAATAAAGACATTCATCACTATATGAACTTACACATGCAACTAAAGAAAGTAGTAAACCACCATGAAAAGGATCCATTCAACCGAATGTTGACCTTCAACCCAACTATCCTTGTTGTGCATTAGACTCGAAAGCACTATAATTTAGCACCTCCCAAGAAATGCCACTAAAATGATTAGTCCACATATGCTCTTTCAAATAACTATAGAATCAAATTCTATAGGAACCCATAAAAATACTTTCTTCTAGCACAATGGATGGAAATCTAGCTAGGTCCGATAGTGTAGTATTTAATGAGATTTAGCATATATTCATAATTAATTCTATCAATATAGGGGATGTTATACTTATAAGGCACTATGTATTATGTGTGCATCACAAAGCTTGTAGAGTTTACTATCATATGATGACCTATGCATGTTAACTAGATGATCTAGTCATAAAAGTAGACTATTCCTACAAACTCTCTTTTGAGGATAAAAAGGATAAAATTCATTAAAGTAGAAATAAAAACTATCTTGAAATGACTATAAATAAAATAGAATAATTATAATAAAATGGATTACACATCTATAGTAATATAATAATTTTGAAACAATATTATAAATTTAAAATGCCAAGCCTAAATTGAAATGTTGGGAAATAGCTATAATTTAAAATGCTAAGCCTAACTTGTAGATGAATAATTATAAAAAATATTAGAAAATATGAAGAAAAGGGAAACTTCCAAGAGTGCATCTAACCAACTTCTTGTAGTAAGACCTTTATACAAGGGTAGGCGTAGTCCTAAAGGGATAAAACTCTTTTTATGAAAATAGAAATGAGATTTCACTAAAAAAATTATATAATTAAAAATGACATTACAATATTCACATTTGCTTTATTCTTCACACACAAATATCCTACAAAATTTAGACTCACTATCCTCTATTTGATCAACTAGACTTTAGGAAGGAACATCAAGATTAAATAATATAAAACCTCTTAAATTGTCTAAAAAATTCAAGATAACAAACTACTATAAAATGCTAACTACGAATAAAATAGAATTCTATTACAATAATTAAAACTAAAGAATAAAAGTAAAATATTCAGCCAATTGCCAAATAAAAAATTGTAATAAATTTAATTTTATTATTGTTAATCATCAGGTAGAAAATAAGGATCCTAATAAATAGATATCTTGTTTTTTAAAATAGAATAAGAATCTCAACAATTTACTCACATCACTATAAGTTAATTTGATCACTCTCATTTACAAATCCTTGCAAATATAGCCAGATAGTGTTTTTGTTTAAGTTATATCATCATTTTTCTAAGGCATCAACACAACAATTAGACATAAAATATCTTTTGGGCACAAGTTGAAAACTAGATAAAGCTCCTGATGAAGATTTATCTACAAAGAAGTAGTAAAAAACAAGCCAAAATATTGCAGATCAGCTCAATATCTAACAATGTCTCACTAGAATTGAAATTTTGGCTAAGGCATGGGTATTTGACATACAAAAGCAAAAATCAAACATTTTTGGAAGATAAAGCAAGCACAAGAATAACAAGAGTAGGGCATTTGAAATTCATCACATGGATAAACTAATCAAGTAGTCGACATCCTTAGAGGAGCATAAAATATCTAATATCCGATATCCAACATTCATAATGTCAGACCCAAAATTTGGCTAAGTACAAATATCAAGATATAAGGTGGTCAAACTAATTAAAAAGTTGGCATCATCAATAATGCACAAAATTTTTAACATAGAGATGCAAATGTTGGACTCAAAATTTTGCTAAGGTATAGAGTTTAGCACAAAAAATATAATTCAATAAGATCTTAGTAATGCTCCAAGTCCCTAACATTTGGTAGAATACTCCTAGACCTATCCCAATAATCAATATTTGTGCATGTCAACCAACCAAAAAATATTATCACTATCAAAAATCTCAATGGCCAGAGGCTTCTCCATCGCACACCTATCTTTGCATAGTTGACTGAATGCAACAAAAAGGAGTGTAAGAAAGTATACCTATCAAAAGATGCTCGAGAATAATTAAAAACATGGGGACACCAACTTATTGGAAGAAATTTGGGCCAGAAACATCAAAAAAATATGTTTGAAGTAGTTAATACTAGCTAGGATGAAAAGCAATACCTACGCCCTACACTTACCCCGACAAACCTACAAGAGAGCCTCCACATAATCATTCCAAGCTAACTGAATGTAATGAAAATCTATATATACTTGAATGTAGCTCATTTCAAGGGTTAGCTCTTTAGCTTTTACAATTGCATAGATCGTATGATTAAAGGCTATACACCTCTTAATAAAAATTGAAGTGTTGTTTGGCATTTGTCTAAATATGTTGTAGAACATGTATGCCAATTTTATTGTTGAGCATTTTTGTTAAAGTTGGATGAATAGTGTATTCTACTAAAGTTATTATTGTTATTTACATCTCCCTAGATTGTTATTTTTTAGTCTCTAGAATGTTTGGTGATGTATATGCTTATTTGATTAATGCTCTATAATGTTAAATGATAGTTGGTTTGCTAGGCAGTTTAGTTTAGTTAAGAGAATGAGAATCTCATGTTATGTCTCTTGTTGTAGTTGAATCCCAACCAGATTTTATTTCTAGATTCTAACCCTTTCACATTACTTTCTTTAGTCTTTAACACCATAATTATATTAGGTAGCACAATAGGATTTGGCCTACTCTAGAGGTTGATCCAAAAGCTATTTTGGGTCTTCCAATCTTGGCCAAGGTCTTGAGGGTGAATCTCATCCATAAATTCTAACAAGATCTAAAGTTTAATTAGTGCTCTAGCTATCATCATTTACAAAATATCATAAAGAGAAATGCGAGGTCAAATCCATGCATTTAGTTTTCTCTCACACTAGGATCCCAATATTGAGAAGCCATGCATACCTCCAAAGCACCAACTCATTATGCAATTGTTTGAAATATTGAATAAGAGTACCTACATAATTTTTCAAAGAAGGCAGTAGAAAGCATAATCTTATTGACTACTTGGAATATTTACCTAAGGTAAATTTCCTAAGCCTAAAATAGTTGTTAGTTATGGTAGATTATGTTCATGCAGGATTACATTTTGTTGGAGGTGCTTATAGCCAGATATCTCTCCATATTTTTCTTTCTCTCCCTCTTTTGGTGTTTCCCTCTTCTTTTTGTTTTTGCAATATATCTTCCCATGTATATTTCCACCATTACCATCCTATCCATTTCCCAATGCCCATGCCTTTATTACTTCTTATAGTTTATTTCCCATAAATACTGAGGGTTATGATAAGTTTTGTTCCTAAATGAGACATAAACTAGACATGAGAATTCCTACAAGTTTTTTTATTAGCATACAATAGATGCTCAATTAAACCATCAATGTTCACATGCATTACATCTCCTATTATGAAATTCTTTTATTTCTCATAGTTTTAAGCTTTGCTTACTTTCATACCTTCATTTCCCATCAACTTATCTTCTAGCTCCATTTCCTCTCATTATTTTAGTTACCCCATATGTAAGGCTTTTCTCTATTTTTGCAAGAAAAATACCTAAAATTCACCAATAATATAGGTCTATGTGACCACCTACATTTAAAAATCCTTGCAAATATAGCCAGATCTCAATTTTGCTTAATTCTTGTCATCATTTTGCTAATGCATTAGCATCAACGCAACAATTACACTTAAAACATATTTTGGGTACAAGTTAAAGATCGTATGAAGCACTCAATGAATATTTAGCTACAAAGTAGCAGTAAAAAGTAAATCAAAAGATCACATATTAGCTCAATATCCAATAGTGCCTAGCCAAAATTGAAATTTTGGCTAAGGCAAACTAGCTTGGCATATTATAGTAATACCAAACTAAAATTTTGGTCAACATAAGGTAGTTCGATGTCATGCAAAAGTTCTATATTGAAATTTTGGCTAAGGTATGGGAATTCGACATACAAAAATAAGAGCTAAACATTTATAGAATCTAAAGCAAGAACAATAGTAGCAAGATTTTGGCATCTGATATTCATCTCATGGTCAAACTAGTCAAGTAACTAACATCATCAAAGGAGCATAAAATATTTGACATCCAATATCCAACATACATAATATTGGATTCAAAATATGGCCAAGTATAAATATCAAGCCAAAATGTGGCCAAACTAAATAAAACATTGACATCATCAACAAAAAAAAAAGTATGATACATAGATGTAGAAGTTAGACTCAATTTTACTAAGGCATAGAGTTTGACACAAAGAAATATAATCCAACAAGATCTTGGTAACACTCCCAAGCCATGTCATCTAATAGAAAGATCCTAGACCTATCCTAGTTAGCAAGATTTATGCATGTCAACTAGCCATCTAGATTCATCACTATTGGAAATATCAATGGTTAGAGGATTCTCCATCACACACCTATCCTTCCATAGTTGATTGAATTCAATATAAAAGAGTGGAAGAAAGTATACCTATCAAAATATGCTTGATAATAACTAAAGATATGCATACATTAGCTTATTGGAAGAAATTTAGGCTAGAAACATTATAAAAATACACTTGAAGTGGTTAATACTATATAATATGAAAAGTGATGCCCACTCCCTACAATTTTCCTAACAGGTCTACAAAAGAGCCTCCATATAATCATTCTAATCTAACTGAATGTAATGAAAATCTATATATACTTGAATGTATCTCATTACAAGGGTTAGCTCTTTAGCTTTTATAGTTACATAAGTTGTATGATTTAAGGCTATATGCCTCTTAATACAAATTTAAGTGTTGTTTTAACTCTATCTAAAGATGTTGTAGAATATGTATGTATGTCAATTTTATTTCTAAGCATTTTTGTTAAAGTTGGATGAATAGTGTATTTTTCTAAAGTTATTATACTATCTAGATATTTCCTTGGATTGTAGTTTGTTCAATCTCTAGAATGCTTGGTGATATTTATGCTTATTTTATTAATGCTCTATAATATTGAACGATAAATGGTTTATTAGGTAGTTTAGTTTAGTTAAGGGAAATAGACTCTCATGCTCTTATGTCTCATGTTGTTGTTGAATCTTGACTAGATTTCACTTCTCACTTCTAACCCTTTCCCATTTCTTTCTTTAGTTTTTATCCCCATAATTAGATTAGATAGAACCATATGAATCAACCTATTCTAGAGGTTGATCTGGAATCTATTCTAGGTTTTCCAATCTTGATCGAGGTCTTAAGGGTATATCTCATCCACTTAGGTAGATTTTGGACCAAGAATCCCTTACTCTACATATAGAAATATTGCATCCATCCATATATCATTCTTATAGACAACTTTATCAACCCTAAAATGGAAATCATCATTTACATAAGGATATCAACACTCCTTATAGTTACTGGTTATGACCAAATAGTTGTTAGTTATGACCCAAAGTTACTATTTATGACCCCATAATTGTTAGTTATGAACATGTAGTTATTGTTTACAAGCTCATAGTACATTTGAACAATGCATTTTATTTTGGTCCTATCTACATATAAAAATATAAAAAATATGCCTTGTAGAAATAGATTAATGTCATACCATAAATCATCATATTATTAGCATAATTTAGACATATACAAAACAATACTAGATCTCATATATTCAGGGTATGTAAAGGGTTTATATTCTAAATAAGAGCATTATAAATGGTAAAAATAACTACAAAAATAATCAATTATTTGGCTCATCACATGCCCACCATTAACTCAATATAATATCACTCAAGCTACAACATAAGAGAAAATGGAGAAGGGAAACTTTTATTCAATGCATGGATGTAACATAATTAAACTTTACAATGCAATATACCTCCTCTTTATAGATATTTCATATATAAAAAAATTAATAAACACCTACTAAAGTAAAAGATATCTAATATGAATTAGTTGGAAACAAATCCAATCAATTCTAATTAGAGGAGATAACAACCAAAATAAGTTGGTAAAGAGTCTAACTAATTTGGATCTAGCTAAATTAGTTGAAAACCAATCTCAACAAATTTAATTTCCATATAACTAATTTTGATCTAACTAAATTAGGTGGAAATTAATATCAACAAATCTGATTTCTATTCCCAAATTTATTTTGAAGTTGATTGCACTTATATCTTGTTGTTTTAAAAGCCTTTATTTAATTGAGGTATATGATAGTTGATCTTCTAGTTGGTCCTATAGTTAGTCCATGACACTAAAAAAATTTCTATAACTATTTTTTCAGCCTGAAAACCCTATAAATGCTCTCTTATTCTACTTTATTGATATAAAATATAAACTACTCCCTATGTTGCATATCATTTGTAAATAATGATAATAAATAGTCACATAATGACATTTTTAACAATAAAAAATGCTTCATATGGTCCCAAAATATCATATTTTGGGAACTCAAAAGGGGACATGGAGAAAGACCCTTATTAGTTAGCTCTCTTAAAGAATACAATCCCACTCCAAGATGCCCCCACACTTTCGTAAAAAGCACCTCAAACATGATCATGGTTATGATATTTATTGTCTACTTTTTTGATAATACATAGACTAGATCAAGCATCCCATAAGTATAAATCCATCACACATAGTACATCCAAAACTCAATGTGCTTAGTCTAGTAATGAAAAATTATTTATATTTTATTGAATAAATACTTCATATTAAAGAATGGATTAAAAATACATCAGAAGAAAATAGAGAGCCATTACATTAGCTTATGAAATAAAACAAAGCAATAATATCTAGCACTTTTATCTATTCTAAGGCAATCTTTCAAAATTTCATCCCTAAAAACCTTAATTTGACCAGAAACAAAACTAGCTACTCTACTAATAGTAGCATCAACAAGGGCCTCATCATTTCTAAAAACTAAGTTGCATTATCCTTCCAAATGCTGAAAAGAATAGAGATCCTGATAACATGCCAAAAAACCCTCCTATGAGATGCACAATCAAGTGAGTCACCAAAAACAACCTTCTTCCACCCAAGAATGCAGTGTTTCTTGATAAGCCTCTTACACTACAGATTAGGCTTATCCATAGCATACATATCATTTTCCTGCCAAAGACAAATAGCTTTAGAAGAAAGAGTTCAACCTCTCATATCATCCAAAAAATCCCATTTAACCATTCCAACAACCTCTTTCTAGTCCTCCCAAATCCTTTTAATCAAGATGATTCCTCTAATTTTGAATCTAATAGGATGCCCAACAATATCCTCAAAGCTGAAAGCCCCACGAATCCCATAAATATTGATATAAGTCTGAATCCGATATCTCAACAACTGTTGCCAGCCAAAATTACCCTCCAAGCATCTGGTAATCCACTTAGAAGCAAGAAATTTTCCTTGAACCTGAATGTCCAAAAGCCCCAAACCACCCTCCTTCTTAGGAATAGTGCAATACTTCCAGGCAATAAGGGGAACACACCTGGAACCATCCATATTAGCCCACAAGAAACTCCTAATGCAAGTCTCCAACCTCCTATATTGAGTCAAGTTGGAGAGCCAACAAGAGGAGTAATACATGTGACAAATCTAGAGAATCTTACTAACAACAATGAGCTTCCTAGCAAAAGAAATCATCATATTTTTCCAACCCTAAAGCTTCTTTTCAAACCTATCCATGCACCAATCCCACATAGATTTGAGGGAAATCCTCTTGCCAAAGGTAATACCCAAATACCTAACAATTTTTCTATCATCAACTTTCCTCCAACCAATGTTAATCCCATCAGGCATATCCTCAACTTCTATCAGCTAGTAATCTGATTTAGCCTCACTCACCACTGCACAAAAGCAAGACAAAATTGTTGAAGATAATATTGGATACCCAAAATGGAATCTCTATCCAGCTGCACAGTAAGGAAAGAGTCATGAAAAAAATGACTATTTAGAAGATGTCCCTTCAGAAGAGTGATACCTCTAATAAGCCTAGCTGACCTATTTTTTTCCAGCATATACCCCAAAGCATTTGTAGATAAGACAAAAAACAATAGAGCCAAAGGACAACCTTGCTTGATTGATCTGAAAAGATGAATACTTTCTGAAATTATTCCATTGACCACCACCTTGGCAGAAGTTGAGGAGAAGAGCATACAGATATTCTAAACTGTAGATCTGCTAAACCCAAGCTATTCCAATATTTTAAAGATAAACGTCTAATAAACCCTATCATAAGATTTTTCAAAGTCTATTTTTAAGAAGAGATCCTACTATTGAGATTTTTCCACCCATTCCATCATCTATTAGATAGAAAGAAAAGTATTCAGGATAAATCTCCCTTTCACAAACCTAGTTTGTTCTTCTCTAATAATTCTGGTAGCAATGTTTCATAGCTTCAAAGCTAAAGCTTTGGTAACTATTTTATAAAAAATATTCAAAAGAGTAATAGGTATCCAACCACAAATTTTGTTCTTATTACTTCCTTTGGGGATTAATTTAATCACACCTTGATTCATCCCAGAAGAAAATCCTACTCCTTCAAACACTTCCTGTACCATTTTAGTATAGTATTACCCTATGCAATTCCACATATAAGTATAAAATTCTTTTGGAAGACCATACATACCAGGAGACTTACCATTATTCATTCTAGATAAAGCACAAAACCATTCCTCCTTGGAAAAGTAAGCAGCCATGCGATCACTCTAAAAGATAAAAACCTTTTTTGGAATGCAATCTTCAATCAAATCCCTAGCATGTTGAACATCCATAGTGCTCTCTTACGTCGCAAAAATCTTACTAAAGTGGTTACCAAAAAGCTCCCTTATATCTTCTTTCTCCTAAGTATGAGTTCAATCCTCCCGCTGTAAAGTTAAAATATTTTTCAAAGCATTCTTCTTACGAATGTAATTGAAGAATAATTTAGTCGGAGAATATCCTTCCTTCATCTAATGGAGCCTGCTTCTCACTTGCACTCCTCTACCAATATAATCTTCGATTTTACTGATCTCCCTCTAGAGTAGCAAATTTTTCTTGTAAGGAGGAATTAAAAGGATTAGCTTACAACTTCCTCCTATCCTCCTCAATATTCTGTGTGAGAGACTTCATATTTCTCCTCCTTTTTCTAGCCAAAAGTCTCCCCCATCCTCTTAAAAATTTAACCACCCTTTTGATATTAGCATTCCACCAAGGGACCCATCCCTTCTCGAAAGGTCTTAGATCCATATTCTAGACACAATGAATCAACTCTCTACAATCTATAGAATCAAGATGTGAGACATTCAATTTGAAAGATAATTTTTTTTTCTCAACAAGCATCGCACCAATATGAACACATGTAGAAATATGAGCCTGGTCAGAGCCAGTAACTTCAGGTCAACATTCATGGGCCTATTTCCTTTGCCAACACAAGTAAAAAGGTTATCTATATAAAATATATGAAGTCTCACAAATATTCTTTCTACACTTGCTCTTTTTTTTTACCAAGTAAACCAAAAACCAGACTCATACTATTCTTTCTTGAAATTCATGTTGAAAAATTGAATAGCAGCCTTCAATTTCACCCATGAATCCTTTTTTGTGCCAGAAATGCATCAACCCAATCCACCCTCTTTATCTCCTTTCCACTCAACCATATTGAAATCCCCTCACAGGAACCAACATGCCTTAGGAATATTAAATTACATCCAATCCCATAAACAAGATCAATCATTAGCAGCATTAGGACCATACACAAAACATATTTTGATCACTTGTCTAGCCAAAGAAAAAGTAGCCCAAGCGATATGCCCTTTCATATCCTCACTCCAACCTAGCAAAAGAGAGGTCAAACATTGTCTAATAGCCAAAAAACACCCCCAAACCCTTGACGATGAGAAGAGATCCACCAAGTGCCATTCCAAGAGTTGTTTAAGTAGCTATGCAAATCAAATCCATAAATATTAATTTCTTGAAGATAGACTACATCAGCAAAAATAGATTTCAAAAAACTACTCACAAAACTCCTACGAGTGGGGATAGTCATCCCTCTCACATTCCATGAAGTAATATCAAACTTCATTGAGAACTTAAGGAACCAAGAACCTAAAACTGATTCCCTCTCCCATAAATGCTTTCTTTTACTATATGCAGAGTACCACTTGGAGAAGATCCGTCCCGAATCCCAAAATCAACAACATTATCCACTTTTCTAGATCTAAACACTAGAGAACTTCTCTTATGAATATGACTCAAGTTATCCCTTGAAACTGGTCCCCTCCTAGATTTATTAGGCCTAGCAGGAGAGTCACACAAATCCCTTTTTTTGAACAAATTTCCATTCCTACTGCCCAATAGAGGAATTGGAAGCGTTATTCTAAGAACTCAAACCATCAAATTCCATCTCACCTTTATTTTTATTTTCTTGTTCTATTGATTTTTGAGGTTCTTCCTTCTTAGTGTCTCCTTCCACCTCCTTAGGTTGTTCCTTTACACGGGTAATTTTGAATCATGTGATCTAGATAATGGCACCTAAAATAAGCATTAGGTAAATTCAAATATCTTACCTCTTGAACCATTAGAACTTTTGGAGTAATAATTTTGAGCTATTGAGGGAGTTTCCTTGTCAAATCCACCTCAACATAAACACGTGGGTTGAACATAAGAGACTTAATCCCTACCAGATCCAAAAGGATATTTCCAAAATGTTAGCCATTGAATTCAACATGCACCTGAGTTCAGATTTCAAGGCCACAAACTCAATCCAAAGGGGGTAATGGGCCTGAGAAGTATTCCTCAGATCAAAATTTAGGTACCATATCTACACAAAAGTCGTAGACCCTACAATATTCCATGTGCCAAACTGCAAGATATGCCTAGATGTATCTGCCCTCTCGAATAACACTGAAACATAGTGCCCACCCAAACCCTAATAGGATTTCATGTGTAGCCCTTTAGCATCCCAATAAAGTTGAATCTAGTTATGAAAGTTAGCTTCAGATAGAACCCTACGCAAGAAAAAAAGGATGATGCCTTTTGCCTCTAGATCCCTTCAAATGCTCCTGTACTCATCATAATCAATAGTGAAGAACTTAAATTCATCATCCTCATTAGCCATGAATGAATCCAATTGATTCATTTTCAAGGCAAAATCCTGCTCTGGTTCATCTTCATTTAAATGACCAAAATATTCACTAGAATCAATCTGTTTGCCTCCATATTCTCTTAAACGATACTTTTAGAAATCCAAACCTTTGATCATCGAGTCCCCTTCATGTGCTTCCCTCAACACTTCAGTAAATGTCCTACCTTCCTCACCATTACCTTACGAGGCTTGGTCAGAAGAAAGTGTATTCGAATCCTTTGTAGACTGCGCATCAACCTTACTCAGACTCACCAAAAATGTAGGATCGAGTTTATGAACCCTATTGATAGGATTGGAAAATTTTTTCTTCTTGCTATCCATTTTAGAACCATCCATATTTTTCTTAGTTGCTGCAACCTTTGATCTAACTTGTTCAGCCATGTCTGCCCACTTGCTTCCAAAGTTCACAAAATCGTGCTATCATGTTTTTGTAGGCAGTCATGGATTTCCTCCTCCAGACACATTTTTATTTGAAGCATAGGTTTTATCATTCGATGGCTTCAATAACTATTTCATAGTAGGAATATTCATATCTTCTTCAAAAAATTCACCAAAGAAAAGTGGGTTTTTGAAACCTGACAGTGAAACATCATGCTCAAGTTTTACCAAGTCCTCATGGGACCTATCACATGACAACCTTCATAAATATTCATCGAAATTCACTTTTGTCAAAAATATTTTATTATTATACCAAATAATGTAATACATGAGGGTGTTGGAAAATATTATATTATTTGGTACCTTGCAAGTAAACACTTTGTAAATATCGACCCTAGTGGTCCTGCGTGATGTGTATTTTTGGAAACAATGGCTCTATAGCCTGGTAGATGCATTTTTGGGTAGAGAATAACTTGGCAAATGGCCCTGCATGTACATGTTAGTCTATAGCCCGAAGGAAGGTTGGGCTATCTAGAACCATAGTTGGGGGGTTGGGGGGATGGATGGGTTAGCTGATGGATTTGCATCGACTAACTATGATATGGGGAGGTTTGTTGATTTTGTTCATTCTAGGTTGCAAAGTTCTCTGGTTTGGCTAAAGGAACTACAACAATAGGCTAGTGTGCTAGGTATAAGGTTGTAGGCAAAAAATCCACCTCCCAGAAGAAGAAGTGACAAGAGGATTTACCCAGTTTTTAAATTTTCTTATAGTTTTGGTAAACCGTATAAGCAGGATTAAATCTATACAAGCAGGAGGTAAAACATACAAAATAGAGGGAAAATATACAAGGTGTAATGAACTGCAAAGGAAATACAATTTGAGTTGTAATTGTGAATGAATTTGATAAATCATGTGTTTAGACTTAGTAAAATGTATAATTATGTGTTCTGTGATACATGGGAAGTTGTGAATAATGAATTTACTCAGGAACCACTTGGGAATGACCTGGGAAATGTTATATAAGACCCCATTTTCAATTTTGATAGTTTGGTTAGTCTCATTATGCTTTGGTCTGATTAGTATGAGTATAGAATGCATATCTATGATTATTGTGTAACATTTTAGTGATTGTATTGTAGTATTGAGAAGTAATGAAGTAGAACCACATTTCATAATATTTTCTCACATATTTTACGATTCTAGAATGATGGAGTAATATTTTGCAGTATCTAGTTATTGCATGTTACTTATTTATGTTTGTGGTTGATGATTAATGCATTTATTGGAAGGATGGAATTGAACCAGCACTAGTGCAAACCTTAGGAATGATATGTGATGAGGATGATATCAAGGATAACATCTTGAAGTCTATTGTATGATTTATGGATATTGCCATTATGATAACTCTCTTAAACCCTAAAGATAAAACTTGCATGTTGGTAGGAATGGAGTAATTACCATTTTAGAACTTTCCAAAACTTGTCTAAGAGAGATTGGTATAGAATATTATCCAATTTGGAACCCTTTTGAACTTTCATTTCATACAAATCATACACCATACGTGTTACAAATCATACAAAATAAACTTACCCGATTTTGCAGTTTATGCGATTAAGGAAACTTACCTGTGATATTGGTAAATCGAAAAATCTAGTTAAAAATATGTATGATAGCTTGAAAAAATGAATCTAAAGGATTGGATAAGTATAAAATCATTAAATCCCTATCACTGAATGATTTGGGATCATACAATGGTACAATTTGGGATCCGTACAAGCTATTTTGTTATCGCATATTAATGGTTGTGGAGACTGTATGATTGTACAATTTGGTTCTTCGATTAAGAATAGTAAATTGATCATTATAAGACTTTTAGAACCATATCCCCATCAGGATTACTACACCCCTATGCTATATTTGGTGTTGTTACCTTATCAAACTTGGCATTTTTTTTAAAATGGGTCAAATTGACAAAGTAAGAATATTACAAAACTAGAGATGAATGATAGACACCAGTGTGAAAAGGTGTAGGAGATGAGAAGTACAAGAGAAAATTAAAGTAAAAAGGAGCACAAGAATTTCTCAAATATAGAATACAAGTAATTCAAACCATAGTATAAAAGAACAATAAATAGAGCAAGTTTGGACATCTGAAGGAGATTTTGAGGTATTATTGATAGAGATAGAAGAGGAGGTACCAAAACCACCTAACGTAGAGGAGAAATTTGACATAGAAGTAGTGCATGAGGAAGGAGAGTGGATGGTGACACCTGAGAAAGTGATAGAAGGGTTGCAAGGGAGTGCAGAGGATGAGAGTTAGGCACCAAGGCAACAGGGTGCGAGGTATCAATAAGAAATACCAAGACCATATCCCTCACATCAGTGAAGGAAGTCATGAAGTGAAGATGTATGCAAGTTTGGTCAATTATTGGTGGGATAAAATAAGATACCTCAGATGGAAACTTATGATGACGAGTGTAGTAAAATACCCCCAAAGAGGAATCAAATAGAGATTCCACATGACACCTCAAGTGATGAGGATGATTATCCAAATATGGCTAACAAGGTAATGAAGCAGAGATGTCCACCCTTTATAGGTGAGGGTAAGGAAGCCCCCATAAGATATATTGAAACCTATATAACCATTTGGAGGGAAAATGGCGTAGACCAGCCAGATGACTAGTTGAATTTATTTCCTGCTACCTTGAGAGGATTGGCAATGGATTGGTATTTGAAAAGGGAAAATGCATTATATTTCCATACTTGGAATCAAGTGAAGGAGAAATTTATCGAAGAATTTCATCCCTTGAAGGATGATGGAGACATTGTCACTAAACTTTGTATGATGAAGAAAAAACCTGATGAAGATGTAAAATCATATAACCGTAGACTAAAGTAGTTAGTAGATAAGATGCAGATGCCCTTGGTAGATGTATTGGTGAAGTGGTGGTTCGTAGATGGATTGCTACCAAAATATAAGAAAAATATGAAGGCAATACCATAAAAAATGTATGATGAAGCTTTGAAGCATGCAAATAATTTTAAAAGTAACTCGAAGTAGACATACAAAAGAATATTATCTCATCCCAAGTACAATGATTCAGATAGTGGAGAATTGATAGGAATGGCATTTGGTGCACATAATGTAAAATTGAGGGTCATACAAATGTAAAGTTTCCACATAATTATTAATGTCGTATCTGTAATGTCATGGAACACGAGGTGATGCTATGTCCATTTAATGCAAGAGTACATCCATAGGTCCTGACAATATAGGAACAGGAAGAGAAACCAAATACCCTAGGAAGTAGGCATCAAGCAACAAGTGGTGGTTATAGAATAGCCGACAAGGAGGAAGGTAGAACTAGGGTAATCGACAAGGAGGACAAAGTCATTTTTAGTATGAATCAAAAGCGAGGCCGATCATAAAATGTCACAATTGCCAAGAGTGGGGGCATTTTATAAAAAAATTATCCTTCATCTTAGAGACAAGAAATGTAGCAAGTAAACACTACACACATGTGTAGTTGGTGTGGTTCGGGTAACCACAAGGAAGAAAATTGCCCCAAGTAGGTGAGTTTAAGTAACCCACAAAATGTAAGGTATTTAGATATCAAGGTTCCTTAAGTTAAAGAGGAAATTCAGGAATTTTTAGCCGTGATGAGGAATCAGGCTAAAAAGGATAAGTACCTTGATCCAGCAAAAGAAAATCATGAGGAACACAAGCTTATAATGAGAGTAGGGTGAACAGTATAAGACCAATTTTTAATTTTCTTTCCCAAATAATATTATGAAATATATCAATGGCAATATCAACAACAATAATCAAAGCAATGCACAAATCACCACACACAATAGAGACACCAATTTAACATGGTTCACCCAATGTGGGCTACATCAATGGAAAAAATATTTCACTAAAATTTTCTCAATAAATCTCTTGGGAATCCTTTCCCTATTACAATATTTATGGACTTCTATCCAAAGGAGACACCAATCCCCTAATCTAGTTTGTGGTCACTAACCCACAGGAGACACCAATTACCTTAGCTAGTTCGTGGATATCTATCCATAGGATAACTCCTCCTCTACTCTGGATGGTGATCCTCTAGAATACTATTGCCTCCACTGCATTGGCTTGTGGATATCTCTCCACTGAAGACTCTATTATCACTCAAAAGACCTTTTGTCCTTACTACCCTAGCTAATGGATCTCTATCCACTAGAGACTACTATCCTCTACTCTATCACCTCTAAAGCTTGATCTTAGATCTATCAAATCTGCACTAAACACTATCCTTCGGTCTAGCACAAATCTTCTCAATATTTGTATCAAATATGCACTAAACATAGTCCTTCAGTATAGCATAAATTTGCTCAATATCTATCTCAAATTTGCAATAAACACAATCCTTAAGTCTAACACAAATCTTCTCAATATTTATCTCAAAAATTGCACTAAACACAGTCCTTCGGTCTAGTACAAATCTGCTTAATCTCTATCTCTGGTCTGGCATAAATTTGTCCTCAAATCTATCCCAAACTCTATCCTCAAATTTGTCCTCAAATATATCCTCAAGCCTTAACACAAAGCTTGATCTAATCACAAATCAACTCTTCTATATCTTCCCCAAGCCTTAATACAATGCTTGAACAAATCAATCAATCAATTCTGCTCTCAAGTCTTCTCAAAGGCTTACCTCAAATCTGTCCACAAGTCCTCTCAAGAACTTGCTCAACTGCTCTCAAGTCTTCACCAAGACTTACCTCAAATCTGCTTAACAAGTTCTCACTAGAACTTGCTCAATTTTTTCAATAAGTCTTCACCAAGACTTACCTCAAATATGTATTGTAAGCTTCCACAAAATCTTACTCAAATCAACTCAATCTATCACAAAAACATCTTCAATCACAAAAATAAGTTTCACATAGAATCTTGTTTAACTTACAGAAACATATAGAGAATGGTTAGAGACTCAATATGCTTCACACTCACAATAATGCTCAATCACTTTCAATCTCTCTTGTTTTACCACAGAAACATATAGAGAATGGTTAGAGACTCAATATGTTTCACACTCACACAACAATCAATCACTTTCAAACTCTTCTTCAAATCAATTAAGAATAAATAACAATTTGTTTCACAGAACTTGAACTATCACTCCAACACTTCCAATCAATTATGCTCAATCAACTCCACTCAACCAATCACTCAATGAAACACAACTTGCTTATAAACCCTAACCAAGTGTTTCACTATGCTTCCAACAACTCACACTATGGAACTCAATATTGACTCAAGATGATTTCAAATTCACATAACAATGATACTCATGATCTTTCACAAAATCCTATTTCAAGATAGTTCTCAACTTCACATAACAATGATACTCATGATTTTTTACAAACCCTAATCATGCACATGAAGGCTTACTCAAAATTTCTAATAATGCTTATCAATCAAGGTTTCTAGCATCAAATTTCATTCCAAAAAAACCTCATCAATAAATATTGGATATCTCAAAAACCAAACTCAACAATGCTTATCAAACAATCATTTTCACTCCAAATTAGTATTCACAACATCCAAACCAACAATATTTCACTCACAAGGAAGATGTACCCATACCTTTTGTTTTTATGGAGATATATCTTCAAAACCTGTCTTAATCACAATCAAATTTTCTTTGCCAATACTAGGGTTAGGTAGCCACAACCTATCTCAAGATCTCCACAAAATATTTTTTTCAATAATTATTTTACCATACAAAAATATCAAATCTCTTAGTACACCTTATAATCTCCAAACTTACACAATATAAGTCAACATCTTTATTATAACAAAATACACAATAATTTCCTTTATACGCCTTATCACTCCAACTTTATAAAATAAATTTCAATCACCAAAAAGGTCAAAATAAAATATTTTAATTTACTTTACCTTATACCTCCCTCAAAAACTTATAGCTACCTTTTAGAACTCACGAAACCCTCTAAGAAATTTTCCAAATTTCAAAACCTTTGGAGAAATAAAATGTGCATAACATACCTTTAATTTGTTCTGCCCACCAAAAATATCTTTGGTGAGATTCGAACACACAACATAGCCTCTCCAACACCCTAGCCCCAAGCTAGGCCACCAAGTGGGCTACGTGCCCACATAAAACCATAGGTGCTTGATTCCCTCTTTATCCTCCTCATGAAAAACATCAAACAAAAATTAAGACCTCTTTCCTTAGCAAAATATTAATCACGTGGATCGAACCCGCGATCCCTTCCTTACAAGCCTTAGCTCTTTCTCAAATATCACTTGCACTACCACCGTCAGTGGAACTTTATATCTACGTCACTGCCCTTATTCACTCTTCTGCCTCCAATGCTTTGAAATGTGAACTCCTCTTATTCATAAGTAATGCAACACATGACTTCCTCTATAGCATTGCATTCAAATTCATAATTTTTGAGACTTAGGAAATGAGAATTATTTCCTTTATAAATACACATGCTTCTTGTCTTTTACACATCGGCCAATTTCAAATTTTAAAATTCAAATTAGATTTTAAATATTAAATTTAAAAACCTTTGGCACTCCTTATTAATTTAAATTAAAATTTTAATTTAAATTAAATATTTTGTAAACTGCTCATGGGTCTTTTCAACTTGAACCTTGTTTTTCTTCATCTTGTTATTTGGCCCAAAATATTATAGTAATATAATATTATTATTTAATTTAAACTTGCTTCTCCTTCCTTGGGTCTTCATCATTTGGACCTTTTTAGGAATATAATATTAAAAATAAATATTGTGTCCTATTCCTTTTCAAGACCTTCTTGCTTTTGGAAAAACCACTTGATGTCCTTAATGGTGATGAAATTTAAATACTATTCTCTTGACATCAATGGCAACAAAACTATTTAAAATTTCCAACAAAGCAGTGCTGGAAAGTAGCAAAGAAAGTACTACAAGATGAAGCACAAAAATCTAAGCAAGTGAAGTTAGTAGAAGAGAAGGAACTAAATAATCATAAGGAGAGAATATAGTTGTACAAAATCTAGCAGCACAAGTTTTGAACACCACCATAGAGATTAAAATGGCTAACCTATTGGAAGCTAACCCATCATTACAAAAAGCGATTGTGGAAGAGATACAACCTCACAAGGTGATGGAAGTACAAATTCAACCGATTAAAGAAAATAAACAAAAAGACCAATTCATGGATCCCACCATATTAATGATTGATGTGGGAAAGAAACCTACATTAGTTCATATGGAGATTTTAGGGCACAAATTGATGCAAATTATCATGGATGGAGGATCCAACGATAATGTGCTACCTGAAAGAACTTGGCTAGAACTGGGTGCTCGATCTCTATGGGCACTGAGATTTTGATTATATGGTGTTGACCAGTATGGTATTGAGACAAAGGGAGTCTTGACATCGCAATAGGTGGTGATAGCTGATCAAGAGTTCATCTTGGATTCATTGTGATTACAATGCAAAAGCCTGCATATGATGCTCTATTGGGAAGAGGATGGCTACATGTAGCCAAATTTAATCACAACTAGGGAAAGAATTAGATCATTTTGAAGAATGAACAACATAAGTATATGATTAGTTTGACCAATAAAAAGGCCAGTGAGGATGTAGCCATGATCAACAAATCAAAAAAATCCTCACGAGATGAAAGATATGAATCATATGGAGAAGGAATGTGGTACCTAGATGAGTGTAGTGAAGATGAAGCTAGATCTAATAGCAAACTTATTCATTGGCAAATGGAGGAGTACACAATTTTTCAGCCCAACTACCTCTGTATTGACTCAAAGGAGATCAAGGAAAAACAATATGAAACCAAAGTCAGCGAGTAACCTAAGAAAGAGGTAGAAGAGAAATGGATGTTTTTAAAATATTTTGTAGAATATACAGTAGGATATGTAGAAATTGATGAAATAATGACACACCCAAAGAATGTGGAGAAAGCAACGAGTGAGATGGAGAATATTAAATATGAAGGACCTCAGATAATGGACATCAATTTAGGGATGGAGGATGAACGTAGTATGATTCACTGTGGTGGTAATTGGAACCCCATACTGAAAGTGACAACTTTTAAGATATTCTTGGAATATAAGGATGTCTTTGCATGGATATACAAGGACTTGAAGAGAGTACCACTTTAGTTATGTGTCCATAAGATTACACTAATTCCTAGAGTACAACCAGTAAGGATAAGACCATATAGGATGAATCTAAAATATGCTACATTAGTGAACACAGAGATAGAGAAGATGTTGGAGGTAGGAATCATCTTCAAGGTTACAACAAGTGAATGGGTATCACCTATAGTGGTCACCTTGAAGAAGTAAGTGGAAAAAATCAGAATATGTGTAGACTTTAGGAGTCTAAACACAGTAACCATTAAGGATCCCTTCCCTATTCCCTTCATAGATTCCATCTTGGAGGAAGTCACAGGACATGAGATCTATTCATTTTTGGATGGATTTTGGGTTACAATCAAATACACATAGCCGAGGAAGATAATATGAAGATCATATTTATTGTGGATAATAGCATCTATACATACAATCGAATGCTATTCGAGCTCTGTAATTTCCCAGCTACATTTCAACGTATTATACTGTATATATTTGATCAATTGGCAATAGGGAACTTTAAAGTATTTTGGGACATCTGGTCCATTTATGGAAAGATCAAGGAGCATCTTCCTGCCCTCAGTGAATGTATGAGTAGGTGGAAAAATGCACAGATCTCATTAAACCTTGGAAAGTATTATCTGATGGTACAATATGGAAAGTTGTTAGGGCACATAGTGTGCAGTGAGGGATTAAAAACATATCTTGATAAGATCCATGTGATATTACACATGGAAGAAATATATGATGTGAGTTCACTCAAAACCTTCCTTAGATCAATGGGGTATTATTGAAGGTTTATCAAGAATTATGCACATGTGTCTTATCCATTGGAATCATTAACAAAGAAAAATATTCATTTCATATGGACAAAGGATCACCAAGGAGCCTTTGAGGAGTTGAAGGCCAAGCTTGTCAGTAGCCTAATTTTGGTATTCCCAAATTGGGATAAGGAATTACATGTCCATGTTGATGCTTCAAATTTTATAATTGGATGTGCTTTAGCACAAGAAGGATAGTTTAGACTAGATTAGCCTATTTTATTTGCTAGTCACATTTTGTCAAGGGCAGAGAGAAAATATAGTACAATAAAAAGAGAAGCCTTGGAAATATTATATGTAGTCCAGAAGTTCAAGCATTACCTATTGGTAAATCCCTTTGATTTTTATGTAGATCACCAAGCCCTGTTGTAATTTATAAACAAACCAATGATACAAGTATGGGTCAACAGGTGGCTCATCACTTTACTGGAGTTCATATTTTGAGTAGTAGTGAGAATTGGTAAGAAGCATGTAATTGCAGACCAATTGCCAAGGATATAATTAGGAGAGCCTACAAGAATAGGGATTCTAAATGAATACCCTATTGCAAAGTTATTCACCATCAATGTTGTTCCATCGTGGTACAAGTTGACTTATCAGTATCTATCCACAAGGGAGTTTCCACAAGAAATGACGACAAATGAGAAAAAGAAAGTGATTATGAAGTCTGCAACTTTGCAATTGATAGAGGGATTGTTATATAAGATGGGAAGTGGTGGTATCTTACACAAATATGTGATGGAGGAAGAAGTCAAAGTGGCATTGAAGGAAGCTCATGAAGGCTTAGTAGGAGGGCACATGGGACCAGATGCAACTACTAGAAAAATATTACTAGTAGGATTATGGTGGCCCACACTGTATAACGATGTAAAATAATATGTAAAAGCATGTGATACTTGTCAAAGGATAGGGAAGCCAATAAAGAGGGACTTTATGCCATTACATCCATCACAACCCTAGGAACTATTCAAAATATGGGAATCGAACTTTGTCAGACCATTGAAAACTTCTTGAAGAAGGAAATGTAGGTACATTATGGTAGCAATAGAGTACTTGATGAAGTGGGTCAAAGTGAGATAATTACCTAATAAATTAGCTAAAAGTACAAAAAAATTCTTGTATGGGAAGGTAATTACAAGATTTGGCATTTTTTATAGATAACAAGTAATTGGGGAGGACACTTTGTAAATGATATCATTAAGATGTTTTTGAGTTTTTTTTTTATTTTTTTTTTTTGGGGGGGGGTGGGGGGGTTGGTGTTTTATTACCTCTGGCCTATCTTCTTTTTTGGTTTTTTTTGGATAAATGGGGTGGGTGTCAATTTAAAGTTGTGTTTGCAAGGGTGGTTTGTGGGGGTTTTTGGGAGTTTTTGGTGACTATTAAATCTTGTTTGTGATGTTTTTTTATTATTATATTTGTTTATAAGTTTTAATTGCTATGGTTTTTAAAGCTGTTAATTCATGTTTTAGAATGCCACACTGATTCATCCCCCCTCTCAGTGCCATACTAAGTACAACAATGTTGACAACCGAATTCAGT
Source organism: Wollemia nobilis (assembly GCA_028583015.1). Lineage (NCBI taxonomy): Eukaryota > Viridiplantae > Streptophyta > Pinopsida > Araucariales > Araucariaceae > Wollemia > Wollemia nobilis. The sequence goes on along the minus strand of JAQPPZ010002833.1, from coordinate 1,006,471 downwards.
ATTTTGCATTCATTGTCTAGTCCGTATTACCCCAGAGCCAATGGACACGCAGAAGCACCAAATAAAGTCCTGGTATCTACTTTGTATAAAACCTATGGAATAGAAGGAGTATATTGGGAGGAAAGTGTTGAAAATTTTGAGTAGTTTTGTTGTCATTGATGTCAAAAGAATATTGGTTTAAATTCGTTGTCATTAAGGATATTAAGTGGTTTTCCAAAATCAAGAAGGTCTTGGAAAGGAATAGGATATAATATTTATTTTTAATATTATATGCCTAAAAATGGTCCAAAGGATGAAGACCCGAGGAAGGAGAAGCAATTTTTAAATTAAATAATAATATTCTATTATTATAATATTTCGGGCCAAATAACAAGGTGAAGAAAAACAAAGTTCAAATTGAAAAGACCCACAAGCAATTTTCAAAAGGTTTAATTTAAATTAAAATACTTTAATCTATAGATTAAAATTTTAATTTAAATTAATAATGGAGGCAAAGGTTTTTAAATTTAATATTTAAAAACTAAATTCAAATTTTTAAATTCGAAAATGGGTTGACGTGAGAAGTCAAAATATAACGTGCATTTATATAGGAAATGATTTCCATTTCCCAAAGTAAATTTAACACACCTTCGAATGCAAGAAAAGAGAATATCAAGCACTATATCTAAGAAGAAGATAATTTGCATTTAAAAGATCTTGGAGGGAAACGAGGCAACAAAGGCCACATAGTGGTTTGACATCCCATCGATAATGGTAGCGTAGGTGGCAGTTGGGAGAGTGTTAAGGCTTACATGGAGGAGATCATGGTTTGATCCATGCAATCAATATTTTGGAGGAAGAGGCCTTCGTTTGACTTGATCAACATTTTCATGAGGTGGCTTTTTGGGATAGCGTGCACCGTGTGTCTTATGTGGGCATGCAACCCACTTGGTGGCCTAGCTTGGATCTAGGGTGTTGGGAGTGCAAGGTCACGTGGTTGAATTCATCGAAGTCAATTTTAAGTGGGCAGAACAAATCAAAGGTATGCCATTTGATTTTATTTTCCAAGGTATTGAAAATTAAGTGCTTTGAGATTGTCGTCAATGCTAAGTGCTTAGGGGAGTTATAAGGTAAAGAAAAATTAAAATATTTTATATTGATTTTTGGTGATTGAAATTTATAAGGTGTGGAGATTATATGGTGCATAAGGGAGTTTGCTATGCATGTTATTTTAATGAAATTGTTGAGTTAAATATTGTGAGTTTGGAGATTATAAGGTGTGCAAGAGAAATTGTTAAGTGTTTTGTTATGGTGAAATTATTGAGTTAAATATTGTGAGTTTGGAGATTATAAGGTGTACAAAAAGATTTGATATTTTGTATGAAAAATAATTTTTGAGAAAATTATTTTGTGGAGATCTTGAGATAGGTTGTGGTAACCTAACCCTAGTGTTGGCAAAGAAAATTTGATTGTGGTCAAGACAGGTTTTGAAGACATATCTCCATCAAAATAAAAGGTATGGGTACATCTTCCTTGTGATAAAAATATTGTTGGATTGGATGTTGTGAATGCTAAGTTGGAGTGAAAAGGATTGTTTGATGAGCATTTTTGAGTTTGGTTTTGAGATATCCAATATTGATTGATGAAGGTTTTTTGGAATAAAGGTTGATGATAGAAACCTTGTTTGATAAGCATTGTTGGAAATATTGAGTGAGCCTTCATATGCATGATTAGAGTTTGTGAAAGATCATGAGTATCATTGTTATGTGAGGTTTATTTTATAAGAATTTTTGAATAAGATTTCATGAGTGATTTGTTGAGTGGAGTTGATTGAGCTTAGTTTATTGGAAGTATTGGAGTGATAGTTCAAGTTTTGTGAAATAAATTGTTCTTTGTTTTTGGATTAAGTTGAAGAAAAGATTGAAAGTGATTAAGCATTATTGTAAGTGAAACATATTGATTCTCTAACAATTATCTATATGTTTCTATGGTAAAAACAAAAGAGTGATTGAGCATTGTTGTGAGTGTGAAGCATATTGAGTCTCTAACAATTCTCTATATGTTTCTATGAGATTAAACAAGATTATGTGTGAAACTTGTTTGAGTGATTGAAGAAGTTTTCTATGATAAGATTGAGTTGATTTGAGTAAGATTTTATGGAAGCTTACAATGCAGATTTGAGGCAAGTATTGGTGAATATTTGTTGAGTAGATTGGACAAGTTCTAGTGAGGACTTGTTGAGCATATTTGAGGTAAGTCTTGGTGAAGACTTGTTGAGCAGATTGGAAAAGTTCTAGTGAGGACTTGTTGAACATATTTGGGGCAAGTATTTGAGAAGACTTGTGAGCAGATTTGATTGATTGATTTATTCAAATATTGAGTTAAGTTTTGGGGCAGATCTAGTAGAGTTGATTTGTAATTGAGTCAAAATTTGTGGTAAGGCTTGAGAACAGATTTGAAGATAGAGTTTGGTGTAGATTTAAGGACAGGTTTGTGCCAGACCAAAGATAGATATTGAGTAGATTTGTGCTATACTAAAGAACTATGTTTAGTACATACCAGAGACATATTGAGTAGATTTGTGCTAGATCGAAGGACTATGTTTAGTGTAGATATTGAGCAAATTTGTGCTAGAATGAAGGACTGTGTTTAGTACAAATTTGAGATAGAGTTGAAAGTAAGATTTGGAGGTGATAGAGTAGAGGATAGTAGTCTCCAATGGATATAGATCCATTAGCTATGGTAGTGAGGATAGAGGTATTTTGAGTGAGGAAAGAAGTCTTCAGTGGAGAGAGATCCACAAGCTAGTGTAGTGGAGGTAGTAGTCTTCTAGAGGATCACCATCTAGAGTAGAGGAGAAGGAGTTCTCTTGTGGATAGAGATCCATGAACCAGCTGAGTGGATTGGTATATCCTATAGATAAAGATCCATGAAATTTATTAGGGTATTGGTGTCTCCTTTGGACATAGGTCCATAAACATTGTAATAGGGAAATGATTCCCAAGTGATTTGTTGAGAATATTTTAGTGAAATATTTTCTCTGTGGATGTAGCCCACATTGGGTGAACCATGTTAAATTGGTGTCTCTATTATGTGTGGTGATTTGTGCATTGATTTAATTATTGCTATTGATATTTCCATTGATATAATGCATAATATTGTTTGGGAAAGAAAAGTAAATAGTGGTATTATACTATTCACCTCCCCTCTCAGTATAAGCTTGTGTTATTCAGAAAGGTTACCATCTATTTTGTGGGTATACAAAAAAAAATTTAAACCAACAATAGAGCATACACCTTTCCAATTTATGTATGGATAAGAGGTAGTGGTACCATTTGAATTATTGATACCAAGTTTGAGAGTCATAGTGGAGCATCAATTGGGTGATCAAGAAATTCTAGAGAAGTGACTAATAGCACTGATTAAGTTGGATGAAATAAGAGTCATGGCATAATGGAAATTTGAGGTATCTCAAAAAAGAAGGAAACTATGGCATGATAAACACTTGAGGAAGCTAGAACTTAGTTTGGGTGACTTGGTTCTAAAGTTTAATGGAAAACATGAAATAAAACCTGGTAAGTTGAAGACTTTATGGCTTGGTCCCTACAAAGTAGTAGAAGTAATGAATAATGGAGCAGTCAAGTTACAAAATATGAATGGGACTAAGGTACCCAACAATCTAAATGGCTCAAAGTTGAAGCCCTATAAAGTGTAGTGCTTATTTATTTTTTAAAATATATTGAATGAAGAAGATGAGAAAGAGCTCAACGAAGAACACAAGGCAAGCAAGGTCCATCACAAGAATATCTTGACATGGGACTCACACAATTATTTATAGAAGGGGAGGAGACAAGGCTAACCATATAATAGTAGGAGTTGGTACCTCAAACCAGAGAAAGAAGAAGATTATGGGTGCATGTCAGATTTGTGGATGGGATCAAATGACTAACAGAGGAAGATGAAGAGTGGATTCCTCCAAATAAAAGAGGATATCATGAGATAGTACTATTACCTAGAAATAGGGGAAGGCAAGAAGAAGCACCCCAATTAAATCAATATATAATGTATCCTTGGGTGGAATGTAGAGAACTACCCCAACAAGTAGAAGGATGAATAAGGATACAGTTAATGGTATGATATGAATATAGAGTGGAAACTTTTGAAATGGAAGTTCTAGAGGAGAATGAGAACATGAACAGTGATGAATAATTGGTGGGACTTACTCCATTAGCATAGATAGGGCTATTATAGTAGAGAATGTGACTGCAGAACTAGCAACTATAATATCAAATGTTGTGAGGTCATAATGCAAGGTTGAGAGAACAAACCATCCAAGAATTGGATAGTACAATATGAAGGCTAGATGAACAAAGAACAACTAGGCTATAGGAACTAGAAGGGAAAGTTGAGGATAATGAGGGGATAAATCCAAGAAGTGGTGTAAGAAATGATGGTGTAAGCATAAGTTCACAAGTACCACCAAGTGATCTACCAATGACAAATGAAGATGCATATATGCTTTGGTGAGACATCAAGGAAGCAACCACATAACCTGAATCACAAGGTAATATACGAGTAGACTTGAGTGAATCTAGTGATGAAGGAATGCCTTGGCTAGTAAGGGAACCTAGCACAAAAATAAATGATGATGATGATTGCCTAGAGAGATCCTAAAATCCTCAAGATAATTGTGATCCCCCAACCTACACAATAACACATCGGCAACCAGGGAGATCTCAGGAGCATCAAGCCAATCTTGATCCGCAAGCATATACAATAGCCTATCAACAACTACAAAGATAAAGAAGATAAGTAAGGATATTGGAGAGATTGATGAATTTACCAGTGGATTGGTTGGAATAAATAGAAGATAATCAAAATGACTCAAGCTCTGAAATAGATTTTTCTAATGCATATAGAGAGATCTTGGCAAATTTATCTCCATAAATATGCTTCAAGGAAATAATATGGAGACATCACTTAGTACATGCAGATCATATAATCAGAGCATTGCAATAATTGTCACCAAGCATAAGATGAAGTAGAAGTTCGCTAGCCAACATTGTGTTGGTAGAGATAACTCTTGATAACCAATTAATGGGAGGAAGAAATTGACAAGGACTCTTAAGTCTTCAACCAGGAAGGGGAGGAGGTATTCAACCATGGAATGAAATAAGTTAAGGTGATGTTAAAAATAGAGGAGGAAGAGGACAAGGAATGGTCCAACCCCCTACTCCTATATGGTTGGAAGATACACCTTTAGCATGTTTAAAATGGACAAGGAATTTGAAAGGTATACCAGGGATAAGAGGAATCTTACCAAACCCCACAAGATGGTATCCATTGGGATGACCATCCCTAATTTTATGAGGACCTCAAAGAGTGAAAGGAGGCAGAGGATTACTCCAAGGAAGGGAGGAATCACCACTAGCACAAAGAAGTCTAATGTCAAGAGAAATAGGACATGGAAGGAACTTGTAAGGTAGAGGCCTTGCTGGTAGAAGAAGAGTGCATTTTATAGATGAAAGAAAAAAGGGTCAACAAAGGATCCCATAACAAAGTCTAGAGATAGAATTGATCCAAGAAGATAGGTGGAGAAGTTTCTCAAATGATAGTAGAATAGTTAGAGCACTGCTACCAAGAGATTAATCACCTGTACAACAAGAGGAAGAGACACCAGGTGAAGATACTCCAGCTTGTAATTGTACAATTCCAAATTGTATACATGTTAGTGGAAGGAAGCATACAATGAAGCATGTTGTATGATTTATATCATACATCGTATGATTTTAGGAGTAGTTGTATGATTTTAAATCATTGCATTTAATTTTTGAATGAGTGGAATGATGAGTTGTTGAAAAAGAGTGATAAAAGGATGAAATCACATGGGAAAAGTGGCGAATTGTCAATCATCTAGGAAAAAATAAGATAAAAAGGCATGCAAGAGGGTAAAGTGGCACAATTTTAAAAATCGAATGGTTAGGGTTTGATAACAATTTAAATAAAGGAATAATTTTAATAAATTTGCAAATCGTACAAGGGGGAATTCAAAAATTCAAGGAGAGTGAAGGTGAAAAGCGTGCAACCACATGAAAGTTTTTGCATGGGCATTGGAATTCATCAGTAAACTACAAGATTACATGATCCATTTATAAATTTATACTAGAGAGACTTTTTGCATTCAAGGAAATCAAACCAAAAGATAAAAGCAAGGGTTTCAAATCCATTAAAAGCAATTTTGAATTTTAGCTGAAGGGAAGCTAGGGTTTGCAAGTAGAAGGCATCAAAGCAAGAAAAATATTAGGAAAAATGTACATCTAGGGTTAAAAGAAATTACAGATTGGAGCTGGAATGAAGAAATTACAAGGAAAAGGAGATTACAAGCCCTAATCAAAGAAAAAGTGACAAAAATGAACTGTAGAAGGCAGAAGAAAGAGGGGAGAAAACCATATAGCCCTACAATACAACCAAAATTTTTTGTTTTTGGGAGTAATTGAACCAAGTAAAGGAAAAATTACAGATTTACTCTGAAATTGCACTAAAAAGATAGATCCAGACATTTTAGTAGTTGGGTCGATGATAAATCATGCAAAAGAAGAAAAAATGTAAGTTTTAGGCAAACAAGGGTTTCAAAAGATGTGTTGTATGATTTGGAGGTGGTTGTATGAACTAAAATGTACATAAATGATTTAGAGGGTGTATTGCACAATTTACAGTAACACTGTATTATTTTTAGGGGACTTCTAATTGCATGACAGGTGATGTCTAGAAAGCAAATCTAACCAGAGGAATGGTGGAAAAATGATTTTAGTCAAAGAGTTCAAATACTAGTTAAGAATAATTGTAGCCAATAGAGTGGAACGGTCACTAGGACCCTTGCACGAGAGAGAGTCACATCCATGAAATACCAAAGGCAAAAATTTTAGTCCCATTATTGACATGGTAATCATCCTTGGAGGAGAGGAGGATACAAACCGTGGAGATGGTAGAGGTATTGGAGGGCTGATAAAATAAGGACACTGCCAAGGTTTCGAGAGGAGGAGATGACACATAAAAGAGCCTCATGGATGGAATTATGCAGTGAAGTCCATTAACCAGATCCAGATGAGGATCTGAGTAGTGAACCTAAGGAGAACTAGGTTGAGATAACAAGGATATCATTCATACAACATGGAGGAGATACATGCCAAAAGTGGTGGAGCAATGAAGAAAAAACACCCACCCATGGAGAAAAGAATTTGAGAATGCTGGTGTAGCTATGATAGCATAGGTGCCATCGTACTAGACCTTATTCTATAACTATCTTTTGCAGATGGTTCATGCATATGATCCTACAAGTAGACTTGCCTATGTTAATGTGGGTAAGTGGTCGATGAAGGTAGAATTCATAGTAGAGGTATTCAGGAAAACATTTGGATTTCCAGAATATGGTACTAAGGTAGTTAAAAATTTGCTTGATCCAATTGAGACACATCACATCATCACTTTACTTACCAATGTGAAATCACTGACCAAAGCAAATATCTTGGGTGTAGGAACTCGAGGGATTAAATAGATTAAGTTGATAAGGAAATATTGGCCATGCACCATGAATATTATTATGAATTGACTATTAGGGGAAACACGAGCCATAGAGATACCAATATGGAAGGCTTAATATGTGGAAGGTATCACCAAAGTAATATGGTACGATTAGGGTACCTATTTAGAGAAAAGATGCATGACATGCTAATGAAGAGGCTGAAGAGTTTTGGGATGACTTTCCATGCTATTGGATTGTTATTGAATACTTTCATAGAGATGGGAATTCATTTTCTAGGCTTGAAAGATCCTAGGAATATTGATGTAGGTAAACCAACCATTTTACAATGGGTAAAGTTAGTGCCAATTTAGAAGGAGACTCTAGATAAATCTCAAGAAAATAAAGCACCTCAAGCCATGATAATACATGAGGATACTTCTTCGTAGGAGGTACACCATTGAATGAAAAGGCCTAGGTAGTTGTAACCTATAATGGAACAATAAGCACTTCAAAAAAAATAGCATGAGCAACTGTCAGTTCAGGAAAGGGAGGAAATTGTGGGGAGGTAATCCAGCGTAGTATGAGTAATAAAAAGAAGACATAAAGAAAGAATGGTGAATAATTCCATCTAGAAAATTTGAGCCTATATAGGAGGATAAAAAAGAGGAAGGACAGTCAAATTCGGAGAAGATGGATTTGCAAAATTAGAACTGGGTAGAAGTAGAAGAGATGGTAGAGTCCCCACATATTTTTCACTCTATCGATCTCAAAATTTTAGACTCTTCTAAAATTTTGGAGGATATAGAAGTGAGGCAAATAGAACAAGAAGTGGTATCCACTAGTCATAAGATAAAATACAAAGCCAAGGTGATAGTGGAAGCCTCAAAAAAGAATCAAGAGAGAAGAAGAAGCCTTGCTTTAGATTTGTGATGGGAGGAAGCATGAATCAAAATGATCAGAGTGATGCATAGGAGGATAGGAATGCATCATAGGAATAGGAAGATATTGTTGTTGAAGAAATCACAATGATGGAAATATAGTAGAATCAGGAAGAAGAACAAGTGATAGAAGAACAACAGGTGAACTTAACCGAACAAAAGGAGGTCAAGGAATCTACAAGGCATCAACAATCTCATCCCAAGATTGTGAATATTGAAGAAGATGTGGAAATGGAGAGGACTGTAGGACATAATCCACCATAGGAAAAGATAAACACATAGAAAGCACTAATGGAGATTGGGGGAAGCTCTGGTCACAACTTGGAATAAGAAGAAGAACAAACTCCTATAGAGGAAGAATTATGGAGGATACAAACAAGCTACCTCTTGGAGGTACCATAGTTCTCAAAGATTAAAATTAAGGAGGATGCAAAAAGGGTAGAATATCAGGTGGACCATTTCTTCTCTTAGATAGGCAATTCCATGGATAGCACCAAACTATAATTTTTTATTGTATGTGTGGGAGAGTTGAAGCTATGGGAAGAATAAGTGTTTATAAAATTGGAAAAGATAACATAATGGGTGAGCAGTGAGGACCGTACAAAGAAAATTATTGATATTCATGTATAGAACCTATGGAAGTTACCTAGGTAAGAGGTAACAATGATGTTAGGAAGAGATGACTTACCAGATGGAGTGAGAACCAATTACAAACAACATATGAGGTTGTACCTAGAGAGATCCAATTATCCAAATTTTCCCTTGAATACAATGGAGTTGGAAAATAAGAGGGTCACCTCAGGCTTGGCTATCACTCTGAGAAAGTTGAACTTCCTAACACATTGAATAGAGTGGTTGAGCATAGGATTGGAGTAGATCTATCAGCTCAAGGAAGCTCATAAAGAAGAGATAGAGGCCACTCAAAAGAAAATGGTTGTAATGGAGGAAGAATTGTAGAAGAGTAAGGTTGGAGTAGAAGAGAAGTTAAATAAATTGGAAGAAAAATTGCTAAGTAATAGGGTTGGTTTTGAGGCCATAATTAGTTTACTAGAAGAGGAGAAGCAATAGGTCTCACAAAAGGTAGAAGACATGATCAAGGAGCTAGAAGCTCAACTAAGAGCAAAATAATAATAGTTATAGGTGAAGGATGAACATCCGATAACATAGTTGGCTGCAAAAGATGAGCAACTAGTAATGTAGGATAAGAAGATAGAAGAGCTCACATAGGATAATAAGTGATATAATGATATGATCCTAGAGAAGCAAACACAATTGAATATTAGGGAGGAGACTATTGGTGCTTTGGAGGCTGAAATTAATCACCATCTAAAGAAAATTGTATACAAGAATGAAGAGTTAAAAGTAGTGTCTCGAATAGGAGCACATTTTATGGAGAATCTTAATAAGAATGCTACTAAGCATGAATAATAGTTAAAAGAACTCCTAAATACCACCAAGGATACAACCAACCAACATGGTGTGAAAGTAGTAGAAATGGGTAACTACGCAGCCAAGTTGCAGAACCAATGTGTAATTCTTCACACTCGATTAGAAGACATGGAAGCCTTAGTCAGATATTATGAGGCCCAACTAAAATAGAAATATGAGTCGATGAGGACATCGACCAAAGTAAAGGGGAGGGTAGATGTAGGCAGCAAATCCACCTCCTAGAAGAAGAAGTGACAAGAGGATTTGCCCAGTTTTGACAATTTTGATAGTTTTGGTAAATCATACAAGCAGGAGTAAAACCATACAAGTAGGAGGTAAAACATACAAAATGGAGGGAAAATCATACAAAGTGCAATAAAATGTAAAGGAAATATAATTTGAGTTGTAATTACAAATGAATTTGATAAATAATGTGTTTAGACTTAGTAAAAGGTATAATTATGTATTTTTTTATACATGGGCAGTTGTGAATAATGAATTGCCTCAGGAACCGCTTGGGAATGCCTTGAGCAATGTTATATAAGACCCTCTTTTCAATTTTGATAGTCTGGTTAGTTTGGTTATGCTAAGGTCTGATTAGTATGAGTATAGAATGCATATATATGATTCTTGTGTAACATTTTAGTGATTGTGTTGCACTTCTGACAAGTAATTAAGAAAAACCACATTTCATAATATTTTCTCATGTATTGTATGATTTTGGAATTATGGAGTAATATTTTGCAGTATCTGTTGTTGCATGTTACTTCTTTATGTTTGTGATTGATGATTAATGCATTACTTGGAAGTATGGAATTGAACCATCATTGGTGTGAAACTTAGAAATGATATATGATGAGGATGATATCAAGGAGAACATCTTGAAGGCTATTGTATGATTTTTGGATATTGCCATTATGATAACTCTCTCAAATCCTAAAGATAGAACTTGCATGTTGGTAGGAATGGAGTAATTGCCATTTTAGAACTTTCTAAAACTTGTCTGAGAGAGATTTTTATAGAAGAGCATCCAATTTGGCACCCTTTTGAACTTTTATTTCGTACAAATCTTACACCAAATGCGTTACAAATCGTACAAAAGAAAATTACCCGATTTGGTAGTTTATGCAATTAAGGAAAACTTACCCGATTTGGTGATATTGGTAAATCGAACAATCTAGTTACAAAACTATGTATGGCAGCTTGCAAAACTGAATCTAAAGGATTTAATGAGTGTAAAATCACAAAATCCCTATCATTGTACATTTTGGGATCATACAAGCTATTTTGTTGTTGCATATTAATGGTTGTGGAGACTATACAATTGTACGATTTGGTTCATCGAATGAGAATAGTAACTTGATCATTCTACGCATCTAAGAACCAACTCCCCACTGGTAATACTACATGCCTATGCTACAAATATTGGGTTAATTTAAGGAACTATAGTTTGAGTGCTAGGTGGAATGCTAGGTTAGTTGATGGAGCTAGAGCAAATGTGGGTGTTGTTGGGTGGAAGGGTAGACAAGTTTTAAGATTTTGGATCCCTATAAAAACCCTGTTTAAGGTTCTGGGTTCCTTTCAAAACCCTACGTAGGTTTTGGGTCCCTATCAAAACCTTGTTGAAGATTTTGGGTTTCTTTCAAAGTCCTATGGTCCTCTTTGGTAAATGGATGAATTTTGTTTGTTGGACTAGTTGTAAAAAGGTTTTGGGTTCCTTTAAAAACCCTACAAAGGTTTTGGGTTCCTCTCAAAACCTTGCAACCCTACTAGAAAATTGAAAATGTAAAATATCTCTATGGTGGCAAATTGTCTGAAAGGTTAGGGGATATTGTTAAAAACCTTTATTTAATTTCTTCTTTTGAGAAAGGGGATTTCAGTGCTATGTGCACCCATTTCGGTCTTATTTTTCCTATATTGAATAGGAGATCTCATTTACCATTATTTTTAGATCCAAATCATCTCTAGTTGGTTGCAAGAAGGTTGCTTCTAACCTCCCTACTGGGTGAGATTCGAGGGACTTCAAAGAAAACAAGAAAATTTTATTTTAATTCTTTTGCTTTTCTTTTTGTTGGATGAATCGTGGGATTTCAAATTTTAGGTATTTTTTTTTAATTCTCTTGTCAATATATGTTAGCACCAAATCCTCAAAATCCATCTATTTCACCTTGTACCTTGGTTGTAGTCCATTGTTGGTTGGTCACGAATTGGAGGATCATCAATCTTCTCGCTAGGTGGGAAATGTTTGTTTTCAAACTTAGGTAGAAAATTTGTTTGATTTTTGCCCCAATATTTCTTGAGTGCCTCAAAACTCATGGTGGTATTCTCTTTTGGCACTCAATTTCAAGTTTGAATTTTAAATTTTAAACTTTAAAGCAAATATTAGGTAGGATTGGAGGATCCACAAATTATTTGTTGTTAGATCCTCTTATCGAATTCTAGATTCAATCCCATTGATGTACTTCTTTAGATATTATTGAATACTCTTTGGATTTGTAAAGGTTTGGGGTCCCTACTAAAAGCAATTTGTTAAAGATTTGGGGACCCTTAAAAAACCCCTTCGTCCATCTAATAATAAAAAAATACTTTGTAAATATCTTTGATTTCATGTAATCATTAGGTTTTGTCATTATTAGAAGGTTAATAAAATATTTCTCCTATGATAAATATGAAGAGTCATATCTCTTGTGAGTTTGAGGAGATGAATAAATAGTTGGAGATGAAATGTTAAGAGACTCTTTTTAAAGGCTATTTGTAGGGATGGTTTGTGTTGAGGATAACTTAGGCTTATCCACTTAAGCCTAAGTTAATTATTATTATTATTTACTATTCCTATTTTATTGCACTTTGTATTCACGTGAGGCATAGTATTCCCATGTTAGAAATAGGTTGTTAGCATGTTGTTAGCATGTTGTTAGATGGTTGTTAACTTTTAGAGATCTCCTTTGTCCTCTAGCAGTAAATGGACATCCTTAGTTAGCATTTGGTTAACTAGTAGTTAAGTGGTTGGCCATGTTTGGTAGATTGTTGCAACCACTTAACCTACGTAACATCCATTGTAATTATATATATACTTGCATTATGATGAATAATATAGCTTCATACTATTGTTCCTACATCATTGGTAATCAGAGCCGAAGGATAATTTTTTGCAGGAGGAAAGGCAAGCAGCCACTTCACTGCTAGGTGCCTAGTAAGAGTGCTAGTCATCAAGATCCTAGGAAGGTGTTAAGTGGAGCTTGAAGTCATCCACAACACCAAGTGAAGCTGAGGGCAGAGGGAAGAAATTACCCCTACACCATTTCTTTGTCAAGGAGCACCAGATCTGCCTTGAAAAGTAGAAGTTGAGTTTACCTCATCAGTTCAAGTGGAGTTCAAATTGGAGCTTCAAATTTGCATTAAAAAAGGAGTTAAGTTTATCTTGACAAAAGTTCTTTTTTTTGCATGAAAGAGTTTTTCTTATAAAATATTAATATTTTTATTAATATTTTATTAAAAAAAAATGGGCATGCACCCTTAACATAGGTTTGGCCACCTAAGTTTTGGTGGGCCACCGCACAACCACAAGCCACCTACGATAGCCACACCAACCAGCTAGTAGCTCTGACCACCAGACCGGTCAACCGATAGCACTAACCCGTGACAGCCCAGCCATAGGTGACGATGGCCAGCCATTGCTGATGTCGACCGTAGCGAACCGTAGGCCACCGACCAGAGTACACCAATCGATACAACTAACGCCCGACCGACCACCGGTTAGGCGACCCCTATCGAAATGTCATCAACACATGCCGACGTTGATCGACATAGAAGGATAGGAAAAACCCATGTACCACCCAAATTTCTAGCATGTTCCCATAGTCGCAGACGCTGTAGACCCATTACAGCAAGAAAACCAACATAGTCCTGTCCCCGTCGAAACCTAGATGAGTTCTTTCCGCTGTGCAGTAGATCCCAATCCTAGATAGTTTCTCATCCCGATGCGATTGGAAGAACTTTGACCTTCTGCAATTTTTGACGGGGGTTGTGAGTTCTGTCGACCATTGGGAGCTTGAGAGTTTGACGTCAAAAACCTTCCGATAATAACAAATAGTAGGCGAAGAGACCAATCGCAGGAGAAGGCGGTTGTGGGCGTGAATTAGAAATCATAGGCGACCAATTCCATCAACAAATCCTGGCTCAAAACTACATATTCCAACGATTTATGCATTTTCGGCTAGCATAAGCATTTCTTGACGAGTTTTAAATTCTCGAAAAAAAAATATTTTAAAAAACCCTAAGGTTTTTATTTTCGACGGTCCTTTTTCGGCGACCGATGGGTGGGCAAAAGCGGAACCTTATTATTTTTTCCTAGTGGGTTTATCCCACATTGGCTCTGCGGGAGCCAAAAGGTGGTTTATAAGGGCCAGCACACCCTTACTAAGGTAACCACCATACGGTGGTCACCACTGGCTAAGTGCTCGCACATGAGCCAGAGCGCCAGTTGGAGGCGCTTTGCTGGATAGTTTACCGTGTCCGGTTGGACACCACCTTGCAGTTGTTAGTTGAGGTGCACGAATCTAGTTGGGCCTCAGTCACTTGGTGGACCCTACAGAGATCGAGGTCAAACAATTTTTTTTGGCGAGAAACGCGAAACAGGAGGGAGAATTTGAAAATTTTTAAAAATTGAAAATTCAAATTTTCAAAATTTTGGCACCAAACCAGCGAAAAGGACAACCAACTTCAAAAGGTAATATCTCCTCCGTTTTTCGCCCGTTTTCGACAAAATTTTTTGCATTGTGTTGCAAATTTTTAGTATATTCTTAATATTTTGCTCCTAACCAAATTTTGGTATTGTAAAAGGGCTAAATTTCAGCATTTTCTTAGTGCACTTTGTAATTGCAAAATCGAAATCCATTTTGTAAAAGCACTAAAATAGCCCTATTTTTAGAGCAAAATTTTTGTAAAATATAGGCATTTTTCTGCATTAGGAATATTGTCAAATTCCTAAGCCTATATAGGTTTTTGCAAGACTAGATTGTAATCCTCCTAATCTGGCATATACTAGGAAAAATATGGCTCAAGACCTCAGATCAAACATGGAAAACCTTACTTCTGTAGTAGACATTTTAGCAGAGAAGGTAAGAGATATTGTTGTGCAATTCAATCCTGGTGAAATAAAAATCCACCATAATCATGCCAAAAAAGCTAAATGTGAGGTTAATATGTATGATGGATCTAGGGATCCCGATGTCTTATCTGCATGGATTTTGGATATGCAAACTTGGTTTGCTTATGCTAAAATTTTGGAGGATGAAAAAGCCACATTTGCTACACTAAAACTCATAGGTTTAGCAAAAGTTCTCATTGTAGAAAGATAGAGCCATAATGCCACCATGACTTGGAAATAATTAACTCAAATTCTGAAAAACACATTCTTTCCACCAAACTACCAAAGTGACCTCACTACCAAGTGGTATAGATTGAGGCAAACCTATGGAATGTTAGTTTCTAATTTCATTTTCCAATTTAATAGGTTGAGGGTATTGCTTGGTGTGAAAGATTTAAAAGATGATTTGATTAATAAATTCACTCATGGCTTGCAAGATCAGATTTTTAGGGAGATCAAATTCAATGTCTTCCTCACCTTGGATGTGGCATTCAATCATGCCATTCTTGCAGAGGAGAAAGTTGGTGCATATCAAAAGTCTCGTTCATCATAGGAGAGCTCTTCCAAAGGTGGGAATCAGCATCAACAGAAGGTGAAGAACAATTCTTAATCTTTCCCTCATTCTTCTTCTCCTCCCATTTCTCCTAAAGCACATTCTTCTTCCTTTCATGCTAAAGATTCTTCTTCTTCATTGTATTGTGACTTTTGTAAAAAGCATGGACATGTAAAATCCAAATGCTATACTTTTGAGAAGTTTAAGAAGAAGAAATACCTAATTGTATAGCCTACACATGAGGAACCACAAGATGGTCCCATTTTGGCTATAGGGACAGAAGAAGAATATCCTACTTTAAAGGGTAAACTGAACAAAGTTACCCTAATGTCCAATGTGTTTTCTCAAGGGGGGCATGATCATATTTTTGTCACTAGAGCCCACTTGACACATGATTTCTATGTTTATTGTATCATTGATAATGAATCGTAAAATAACCTCATTGCAAATTCCATTGTGGAGAAGTTGAAACTTCCCATCAAACCACATCACCAACCTTATGCACTTGGGTGGAAAGATGTAGACTCCACATCCAACATCACCCATACTTTCACCTTGAATTTTGCTTTTGGTGACAAGTTTGTGGATAAAGTTAGGTGTGATGTCACATATATGGATTGTTGTGGACTCTTGCTAGGTAAACCCTATCAATTTGATAGGAATGCTATTTATCATGCTAAAAATAACACCTACACATTGGAGTTGCATGGTAAAAACTACTTAATACAAAGCACTACACCTACTTCCAATTTGATGTTAAGTTGTAGGCAAGTAAGGAAGCCATTATGTCAAGCACTTATTTTAGCTCCTACTAGCATTTTTCCCACACAAAATGAAGAAAAAGCACCACCTAAGGAACATGAAAAGGAAGAAGTTTCACTCCCACATGATGAACAATCACAAGAGCAAGTGGTTAAGGAACCCACCATTCTCACTCATGAGAAAGATGCCACTGATTCCATTGGTATAATTTTGGGTACACCTACAACTATTGAACCACTTGTTCCACAGAAGTTACCTTTGGCTTTGCCCACTCCCACCATTGCACACATGGAGGAGCAAGCTAAGGTTACTTCCCTTACTAAGCATCGACAGAGCCTTCTAGGCAAGGTACCACAGGACTTTCAGGAGACTCCATAGGGAGTGGTGCAAAAACATCACAATCCTCACTCACCACAGGTTGGAGGTAGAGTTTGGGTTCCTTTGGATGAGCATCACTTTCCAGAGACACCATTTTAGGACCCTCTTTTGGTACCTAATCCTATTTTCAGTCTTACAGTAGCAGTGGCACCTGATCGTTAGCTTCCGCTCATTTTAGATAGAGTTTTTGAGATGAAGACTCATCACACTGGATAGGGTTCTTCCACTACTTACCTTGTCACTCATCGCGGTCACTTTCCACACATGGCTCATTGGATTCCTCACCATGAGATGGCCCATGAATTTCCACATTTGTTGAGAGCATTGGGGTCCAATGCTTATATGGTTGGGAGGAGTGTTGAGGATAACTTATGCTTATCCACTTAAGCCTATGTTAATTATTATTATTATTTACTATTCCTATTTCATTGCACTTTGTATTCACGTGAGGCATAGTATGCCCATGTTAGAAATAGGTTGTTAGCATGTTGTTAGCATGTTGTTAGATGGTTGTTAACTGTTAGAGATCTCCTTTGTCCTCTAGCAGTAAATGGACATCCTTAGTTAGCATTTTGTGAACTAGTAGTTAAGTGGTTGGCCATGTTTGGTAGATTGTTACAACCACTTAACCTATGTAACATCCATTGTAATTCTATATATAATTGCATTATGATGAATAATATAGCTTCATACTATTGTTCCTACATCAGTTTGTGAGATTTTTCGTATTGAATTATAGGTTATCATTTTGTATTATAATGCATTGTAAACTTATCATCTACTTAAATATAGTGTGTTTATTTACTTTGAGTCATGGCTTGAATATATGTGAGTTGCATTCTAGTATATTGTGAGAAATATTTAATATTGTATCCAAAGTTGACTATTAAATATAAATAATTTATTAATAGTGGTATCAAATCCATGGAAATACTATGAGGGTATTGTATGAGAGTTTAGCCGAGTCTATATCTGTTTGAGTCATAATTTTTATAAATCTTATTTTTAAACTAGTGAGTCTATGTATACTTGTTTGTGTGGTGGAGAAAGAGTGAAGGGAAGAGATTTTAGAAGTGAAATGACCCTGTGTGAGAAAGTAAGGAATGTGCTACTAATTTGGCATTCAATTTTTCAAGTTATTAACCTACAATTATATGTGTTATATGTGGTATAAATATTTCAGGTCATCTCAAGATAAACTCTCTATTAAGTTCCCATCCTTTATTACTCTATACATAAAGTTGTAGTTAAAGTCTTATCCTCCAAAGCCTAATTTACAACCTATACAAAGGAAACATTAGCCTCTTGCTCACTTTCATGAGATAAAAATAGAAACATGCCCATATTCATCCCTAAGATAAGTGTGAATTTCCCACAGAGGAATATCTACTAAATATGGTACCAAATTGCTAGGTTGAATACCTGAGGATAGTTGTTATAATAGGTGGAAACCAGACCAAGAAGACATTGAAATTTACCCATATTGGATGGACAAAATATGGAGGAAGGAATATTATCCTAGTAGAATATGTTACATTGTAGAGCTAAGATATCCAAATGTGTCTAGAAGTAAATAGTGTTGTCAAAGTTAATGATTTGAAATAAGTAGTGTAGTAAAAAAGGTGCAATTATGTTAGTGCAAGAAACAAATACCAAAAATGTCCCCATAGACTACATGGGGTCTGACATATCCTTATGATGCTATTCCATACCATGAATTTCATTAATGAAAGAGATCACAAATTTGAGAGAACCCAACAACACTTGATGTTTTAATTAGGATTACTCTAGAAAGGTTGGCTATCAAGGGATTTAGATCGTAGAGAGGAGGAAATATCTTTGGCATCCTTTTAATCCTTTGAAAACTTTGAGATTTTATTTGTTGGACAATTTTCTTTTGAATCAGTCACCTCCATAAAAATCGATGAGGTTTTAGTATTCAAAGCCTTTGAAGAAAGACATTTTGAATGATGTACTTGAACCCTCTTGATTCCATTAGAGGAAGACACCACCTTAATTGTATCCTTCAACTTATATTTCAAATAGGATAAGGGAGTCTTGAACCCATATGAATCACACTTAGAAGAATCACATGACAACCCTAAAGACGTCATAGGTAGGTCAAAGACCAAAAATATTTTTGAAATTCAATATTTGCCAATGCCTCTTCCACTACAATACCTCTAGACTTGGCCATGTTTTCAAATGTAAGCAATATAAGGCCTTGATGGATTGGATCCAACCCTTTCCCTCCCCTTACATCCTTCAAATATTTTTCTAGAGAGTGGTACAAAAATGAGGGGATGTTCATGAGTCTTTTCCTCTTGAGCTAGTTTAGAAACATCATATGATAGTTGTGAATCACCTCCATGTTCGTATCTAAATTAAAATAGTCCATTATCACCAAAATGACATGATTCCATGGAGACTTGACAACCTTGCCATTATATCCATTCTATAATTTTGATAGATATTCCCCATTATCCTGGAAAAATTGCATTCTCTCTTTAGAGAATGCTTAGGATGATTATGATAACCACTATAGACTGGCAGATTGATCACCTCACCCATTAGGGCCACCAAAAGTTGAAATTTAATCCCATTGGCTTTAACCCAACCCTTTCTCCAAGGGTGCACCAACATTCTGGAAAGGCCTTTGTGATGTCCATGGAAGGACTAAAGGCAATCCAAGAGGCCACCTTTACGCAAAATTTGCTTCACCTCATCATCTACCGCTAAATCATTTGGATTTAATGGGATATTTATCTCTTGTGCCAATATCTACCCCATTAAGCACCACCACATACAAATAGAATAGGAAAACAAAATCACACCCCCACAACACCTAGAGATGAGATTTGTCCTCTTAAAATGAAAGAACACCCTAATGGAACCATAGATTATTAGGTAGTAAGATTTAATGACAGTTTGTAGAGAATGCTAAGGGTCATGGTGTCACAAAAAAAGAGATGGAATTTCGAGACAACACTACTAATAGGGTTCACACTAGAACTCCCATTTTAATGAAAGGATCTCAGGCTTGGAATCAATGCCCACTACCCAAGAAAGATTGAGTTGTCCTTTCCCACGTGATTTCTATGGGTAAAGATGATTTTTTATAAACCAAGCTAGGGATAGATATTTTTCACTAAGACCCCAAGGAAAAACATCCTTGAAACCTGATGAAAAGAGTGATAGTGCCATGAGTAAAACTTATGCCGAGACTTAGAAAAATTAGGAAGTATGCATTCGATACAACTTTCATGGAGACTCATCATTATATAAGCTATCCAATCAAGAAATAACCACCAAATCCTTATGCAAGACAAACTACTCCACATCCACATTGGGACCCCAACAACATAGAAGGAATAGAAAGTCAGCTCTAGACCATCCTTGAAATACCATAAGCTAGCCAATCCAGCAACCAAGACTAAGGGAACACCTACCAACTCAATAAAATAAGGTGACTAGGATGCACAACCATGTGAAAGACACCTGACCACTAAACCACCTAGTCCAAATAGATTCATTGGTCCCTTTATGAATAACCAAATTTAGAAAGAGAATGATAATGTTAAAAATCAACAAGGGGAGTTCAAATTTAAATTTTAAAGTCTTTGAATTGAAAAAACCACCTGAGCACCCCTGAGCATAAAACTCCCATTCAAACATGACACTAGAAAGGGTAGAGAAAAAGGGAAATCAACCTCCCATTAGCTCCCTTGACCCATAAGCACCATATCTCAATCCTTATCATCATCTATCAAACTCTAGAGGTTCTGAGGGAAATTGGAGTTCTAAATCATTAGGCCTTGTTGAGAAAGGCTAAGATTTTCCATTAGGTCGATCACTTTGTTCTCCTCTCAGTCAATATGCTGACATTGAAATTCACATCTAAAGCACAAAATTCTATTGAATTCAAATATCACATTAGCAATCATCAAATATGGAGGGCTAGAGGAACTGAGTAAGTTGATAACATTATGTGAATCACCTTTGACTATGAATATTTCGAGACCCGAAGATTAAATCAACAACAAACCTTGGAGCAAGGCTCTAGCCTCCATAAAATGGGAATATTGGACTAAAATAAATTCAACATAAGTCCCAATTAAATACACTATTTCATTTCTAATTACTTCCCCAGCCCCAGCAAGGCTAGGGTTGCCCTTTGAGGCTCCATCAAAGTTAAGCTTAACCCATCCATTGGGGTGTGGGGACCATCTCACCAATATTCTCTAGGCCAAATAGGTGGGTTCAATAGGACCATAATTTAAGGGAAAACTTAACATGTGCTCCAACTTTACTTCTTAAAACACACCATACTCCATATTTGGTAGACAAGTAGCCACATTTTCCATCGTGCTCTCAATAAGCTTCAAGCTGACTGAGATAAAACTTCTAGAATTTTTAAATGCTCTCTAGTTTCTTTTCCACCAAATACACCAAAAGATATGGGGAAGCAATAAATTCTATAACCAAACAAGACGTGAGTATTTAAACGGAGGTGACCACTATGAACAAAATTCTAGAAGTGAGTTTGGATAGACCCAATGGATCCCTAAGAAGTGGATAATATGATCCAATATAGAGGTAGAGAAAGAGCATTGGAAGAATAGGTGCAAACACATTTCCTTTGTGGATTCACACAAGTAGCATCTATTTGGGAAGATCATCCCCATCTTGCAAATATTCTCTAAAGAGAGATATTTATTCAGAATGGCTAGCCAGTAAAAGATATTAACTTTCAAAGTCATATGCTTAAACTAGACTTTGCAAGGAGGGGTCCAAAGGGGAGGGTTAGAATCAAGGAGGATATACACTAATTTGACTAAAAATGATCCATCACTATCTCATTTCCAAATTAAAGTACTACAAAGGAACCTATTTTTAATTTATTTCCATGAGAACACTATTAGATTTTGATATTTGAAGAAAGTTAAAATAAATGAGTTTGATTTATTCAAAGGCTTTAAATGAAATGGGGTTTATTTCCTTTAAGAAAATATAAATTATAAAAGAAAGAAAGAAAAAGGGAGATAAAAAAAGAGAGTTTTCTTAAAAGGAAAGAGAAAACAATATTAAGACACATAAATAATTAAAGGAAACTATTTAAGAAGAGGAAATTTAAATAGATAAAAGAGAATTTGGTGAATTGATATTGAAAAGTGAGGAAAAATATTATTGGTCCATGAGAAATTTTAAAGCGGACAATTTGAGAAAAATGAAAAGGAAACATTGAAAATAAATTTATATTTGAAAAAAGGAAAGTTCAAAGAAGGAAAATATTAGGGATTCTAAAGGTTTTGTACTTGGTGATTATACCATGATTCCATCATCCAATCAAATTGTAGAAGAAATCAGAAGAGTTGAGATAAAGGAAAAAGTGGACATTAATTTTTTAACTACCACCTTTTATTCAAGGGTTATATATTTATTTGAAGGATTAGAAAAATAATTGAAAGAGATACTTTAATATAAGGAATCCTAGTCATGTTTTCATCAAATGTTTCTCTCACAAAGTCTCATCTGATCGAAGAACCATATTTTATTAGAGGTATTCAAATTCAAAGGATTTTTTTCCACAAACGTACTTTAAGATATGAACCACCTCAATTGTAAAATAAAAATAAAAATTGGAAATTGCACATTGCATTGAAAAAGATAATTACTAGTATATTGATTTAGGAGGAGTTAATCATATTACTGGCAATCTACATTGGTTTGATTCTCTTCGAGTAAAACAAAGTATACCGATCAAAATTGCAAATGATAAAATCTATCAAGTCCAGTGAATAGGAAATGTTTCACTCAACCTACCTTATTTTGAATGCACATTAGAAAATATAATTTATGTATGTGGATTAGCTAATAACTTAATATTAGTGCTATAATTGTTTGATAAAGGAAGACCATTTGAATTCAGGGTTGTTAATGTAAGTAAAAAATATTTTATTAAAAGACAAAGAGAGCTTGAAGCATATGGTTCTTTCAAAAATGGTATATTTTCTCTTAGATATTCTGTTAGGACCCTCCTAACATATTTTAATTATATTTATCTGGGGTGCGTCTTTCCAATCGCACCCCATCCTTCATATTTATGGTGCATCACCATATTCATTTTAAATCATCAATACATTCATTTTATATATATATATATATCAATATTGCAGGTTAAACTCAATATTTTCCAAAAGCGATTCTTATCCAAATGATACAGTTATTTCTGATTTAATCATACTTTCACATTGCTGGTGTCTTAACATCTGGATCAGAGCTTTAGATTTCACTTGCCGCTGTCATAAAAATTTTTATATACAAAAGAAAAAATCATCAGCGACGCATTATTAAACGAAAACACGACAAAAGATTATAAATTGAAGGTTATAAAAAAATCATAAAATTTCAGGAATGAAGATTATAATCACCTTCCTTGCAAAATATTATAACAGATTATAATCGGACAAAAAAAAAAAACGCCAAGAAAAAGGACGTCGATCGCCCTTTGTCGTCGACGTGAAAGCGCAGGGTATACACAAATTTTTTTTGGTTTTCGTAGGGAATTATCCCACATAGCGGGTGCGGGAATTTTTTTCTAGTTTATAAAGTGGGTAGCACGCTTCTTAAAGCGTGACTTCGATCACGCCCGCCCTTGACAACCTTCACGCGTACCCACTGCTGTCGATTATCTCCTCCGTCACTTCGTTTCACCTGCTCTCTATCGCATCTGTGCTCCATTCCACCTTTGTCAGTCTATCCCCCTCTCTTGCTCTATCTCCGCTCGTCACCTCTATCTCCATCCCCCTCCTCTTCCTTTCTCTCCCTGTCGCTCTCGGTCCGTCTCTATCGCCTCTTCCCTTTTCCTCTCTGTCGCTCTGTCGCCATCTCCCTACTCGCTCTCCCCCCCCTCTCTCGTCTTGCCGCCTTCTGTCGTCTGCTCGCAAACCGCTGTGCGCTCTCAGGGGGCCAAAATAAAAAATAGTTGATAGGGCATTGCCCACCAAATTTTTAAAAATTTAATTTAATTTTTAAATTAAATTAAATTATTGCCCAATTAATTTTTAAATTTTTGCTCACCTTGATCATTACCTAGTCACATTGATCGTTACCTACACCAACCGCAATGGCCGACGGACGACGATCACTGGATTCCATCCACGAGAAACACGAAAGGCTCACTGAAGAAGTTAAACAGGAAAGAGAGGAGAATTCCCGTAACACAAGAGAACTCTTCGAGAAAATATTTGCAATGGATGTTAAACTTGATGCCATCAGTCAAAAACAAGCAACAACACAAGCAAACTCAACCAACAACGGGTCATCAAACCGAGCAATGTTAGGAGGTCCACAAACTTCCATTCTACCATGGACGACCAAATTAGACTTCCCAAAATTTGAAGGCGGAGACCCTACAAACTGGATCTACCGAGCAGAGCAATATTTCTCACTAAATCAAATTTTGAAAATACAAAAAGTGCATATCGCCTCCTTCCATTTGGAAAATGATGCCATCCAATGGTACCAATGGTTCGAGAAAACTAATGGCACTCCGACGTGGTCAACCTTTACACAGAACCTATTAGTACGATTTGGCCCTAGCAAGTTTCAAAGCTTTACAGGGGCCCTCACTAAATTATGCCAAACCACTTCAGTAAGCGAGTACCAAGAAAAATTTGAAAGGTTAGCTAATCGAACATCCGGATTAGACGCTGCCTTCTTTCAAGAATGTTTCGTTAGCGGATTAAAAGAAGAAATTCGAATTGAGGTACAAATGTACAACCCTACAAACATGTTAGAGACCATCGGCTTAGCGAAATTAGCGGAAGACAAAATCAAGGCACGGAATCGGTTCACGAAACCAACTTGGGGGAAACAATCAAACACTTATACCAACCCCAAGCCAATGCAAAATGGACGAACCCAAAACTCCTACACAACCCCCAAAATTAACCCCGCTCTACCAATTAAACGTCCGAGTTTCGAGGAAATGAAGGAAAGACAAGCTAAAGGTCTTTGCTACCATTGCGATGAGAAATTTGATAGAAATCATAAATGTGCCTCACAGAAATTATATATTCTCGATGCCACAGAGGAAGGGAATTCTACTGAAGAGGAACCTGAACTCGAAGTAGAGGTATTATCCAACACACTTGAAAGTGACGAAGAAAATACACCAAAGGTTTCCTTCAACGCCCTTGCCGGATTTTCTGCCCCTCAAACAATGCGAGTAAAAGGGTATTTTAAGAAACAAAACCTTACCGTGCTCCTAGATTCTGGTAGCACGCACAATTTTATCAATCCAAAAGTGGCTAAACAAGAAAATTGTTTCATATACCCTTGCAATAACTTCAAAGTGATGATTGGAAATGGCGGAAAAATTGCATGCAAAGGAAAATGCAGAAATATAAAACTAACTATGGGAGTTTATACCATGCAAAGCGACATGTACGTCTTACCCCTAGGGGGATGCGACATTGTACTAGGCGTACAATGGTTAAGAACCTTGGGCGTAGTCCAATGGGAATTTGATGAACTATGGATGAAATTCACAGCAAAGAACCAAACCTATATTATCCAAGGCCTAAAATCAGGACCTTCCCAAATCGTCAGCTCGCATAGAATGGAGAAAATTATCCGAAAAGGGAACAAAGGAATGGTCGCCCAATTATTTTCAATTCAACCTAGTCACCAAAAAGACGAGACACCGGAGTTACAAAAAATTTTAGACCACCATAAGGCGGTATTCAACGAACCAAAAGGACTACCTCCACAACGAAGTCACGATCACACTATTCCACTATTTCCAGGGCATCAACCTCCTAATATTAGACCTTATCGTTATCCATACCTCCAAAAGACCGAAATAGAGAAATTAGTACAAGAGCTTCTTACAACAAGAGTCATTAGACCTAGCAAAAGCCCTTACTCCTCTCCAATTATTTTAGTTAGGAAAAAGGATGGTTCGTGGCGTTTATGTGTCGATTTTCGAGCGCTAAATAAAATGACCATCAAAGATAAATTTCCTATTCCGGTCATAGACGAGCTACTAGATGAACTCCACGGGGCAGCTTACTTTTCCAAGTTGGACTTACGGTCAGGCTACCACCAAATACGAGTCGCTGAAAAGGATATTCCTAAGACGGCCTTTCGCACTCACGAAGGGCACTACGAATTCTTGGTGATGCCATTTGGCCTTACCAACGCTCCTTCTACCTTTCAAAGTCTAATGAATAAGGTATTTCACCCTTTCCTTCGTAAATTTATATTAGTTTTCTTTGATGACATTTTGATTTATAGCAAAACATGGGAAGAACATTTGGACCATGTTAGACAAGCGTTCCAAATCTTGAAGGAAAATCAACTTTATGCAAATAGATCAAAGTGTTCCTTTGGGAAACAAGAAATTGAATACTTAGGGCATATTGTCTCAAAGGAAGGCGTGATGGTAGATCCTTCCAAAATCGAGGAAGTGAAAAATTGGCCTATTCCAAAAACCGTAAAGGCTCTACGTGGGTTTCTTGGACTAACGGGATATTATAGAAAATTTGTCCAAAATTATGGTAAAATCGCTGCTCCTCTAACAGCATTACTTAAGAAAAATGCTTTCAAATGGTCGCCTAAAGCGGACGAGGCCTTTATCACCTTGAAAACTGCAATGTGTACCACCCCTGTTCTAGCCATGCCCAACTTTTCTAAACCGTTCGTCATTGAAAGTGATGCTTCAGGAATAGGAATGGGAGCCGTACTCATGCGGGATGAAAGACCTCTAGCTTTTATAAGCAAAGCATTTTCTCCTAAGAATTTAGCTCGCTCTACATATGAAAAAGAGATGTTGGCGATTGTCCATGCTATTCAACATTGGAGGCCTTACCTTATTGGCCAACATTTCATTATACGCACCGACCATCATAGCTTGAAATATTTTTTGGAACAAAGGACTAATACCCGGAACAACAAAAATGGGTTACTAAACTTCTTGGCTATGATTATGAAATTACATATAAAAAGGGCAAGGACAACATGGCAGCCGATGCACTTTCTAGAAAATTTGAAGATATGCCTCAAGTCCATGCTCTTTCCTCCCTTATTCCTAAATGGGTAGATGAGGTGCATGAAGAATGGATAAATGATCCTATTACCCACGCCTTAATTCAACAACTTCAACATAATCCTAGTAGCAAACCTCCATACACTTGGAAGGACAATATATTAAGATACAAAGGGAGGATGGTCCTCACCCCCAATTCAACTTATCGAAAGAAACTTCTTCATGAGTTACATACCTCACCCATTGCAGGCCACTCAGGGTTCTTAAAAACCTATAAAAGAGCCACTACCTCCTTCTATTGGGTAGGAATGAAAAATTACATCAAAAACTTTGTAAAAGAATGTGAAGTGTGCCAAAGACAAAAGGGGGAGACCATCGCTATTCCCGGATTACTTCAACCTCTTCCTATACCCACCAAAACATGGGCAGATATTTCTATGGACTTTATTGAAGGATTGCCTAAATCATGCGAAAAACAACCATTTTCGTAGTTGTTGATCGTTTATCTAAATATGCCCATTTTTGTCCAGTGGCTCATCCTTATACCGCAAGCACTATAGCCCACCTTTTCCTCGATAACATCTTTAAATTACATGGTATGCCCTCCACAATTATTAGTGATCGCGACCCAACTTTCACTAGTACCTTTTGGAAGGAATTATTCAAATTACAAGGTACTCAACTTAGTATGAGCTCCGCTTACCATCCTCAAACCGATGGCCAAACCGAAGTTGTAAATAAATGCTTGGAAACATACCTTCGATGTTTTGTCTCTACTCAACCACTCCATTGGGTAAGGTGGCTTTCACTAGCGGAATGGTGGTATAACACTTCATACCATACGTCCATCAAAATGACTCCTTACGAAGCACTATATGGTCAAACACCACCATCCCTCACTTCCTATATTCCAGGGACTACAAAAGTCCATGCGGTGGAAACAGAACTTGCTAGTCGAGAGGACATACTACGGACCCTAAAAGAGAACCTACACACCGCCCAACATCGCATGAAGCAGCAAGCCGATCAACATAGAAGCGAACGTAGTTTCCACGAGGGTGATATGGTTTTCTTACGTCTCCAACCTTACCGGCAAACCTCTCTTAAACAAAAAGGTTCTCAGAAGTTAGCACCCAAATTTTACGGGCCGTATAAAGTTCTCCAACGTATTGGGACCGTTGCTTACAAACTTGAGCTTCCTCCCTCTTCCAAACTTCACCCCGTATTTCATGTATCTTGCCTTAAGCTCACAGTCAGAACACATATCACGACACAAACCACTCTTCCGGAATTCTCCGAGGAGGGAGTACTTTTAGTCGAGCCAGAAGCTATCTTGGATCGCCGCTCTCGTCACCTTCGTACTCGCGATATCACGGAAGTGTTAATCCATTGGAAAGGTCTACCTTTAGAAGACGCGACGTGGGAAACTCTTCACGATATCCAGCAGCAATTTCCAAATTTCCAGCTTTGAGGACAAAGCTCCTTTAAGGGGGGTGGCATGTTAGGACCCTCCTAACATATTGTAATTATATTTATCCGGGGTGCGTCTTTCCAATCGCACCCCATCCTTCATATTTATGGTGCATCACCATATTCATTTTAAATCATCAAATACATTCATTTATATATATATATCAATATTGCAGGTTAAACTCAATATTTCCAAAAGCGATTCTTATCCAAATGATACAGTTATTTCTGATTTAATCATACTTTCACATTGCTGGTGTCTTAACATATTCCATCACTTTCTCATAAACAATTAAATCAAATACTACCACAAGAGAAATATCAATCCCAAATGCAATATCAAAGAAGAAGTTTAAATCATCAAAGAGACACTATTGCACACATGGCTCTCATGGTAAAAGAAATGGATCAAGACTATATGGTATCAAAAGATAGTCCAAAACAAGATGGTAAAGAATATTCCAAAGAAGTTAAAATATACATAAGTACATTACATGTGGCTCTTTCAAATCTTGATTATCTACAAATACAATGTCAAAAACAAGAAGAAACAATAAAGGAATAAAAAATAAGCTCATGATTGAAGATGAAAGTTGTGACATATATGACCCTTATCAAAGGACAAATGTGAGTTGTGATGTGAAGCCCAAAATGATAAATATACAATATGACACTAGTGATTTTAAAAGTGTCTATGAGAATGCTTGTACAAATAATATTTGTATTGATTATGGAGAGTGTGTTTGCCAAAATGAAGGCCAAATTGTTATAATTGATGGATAGTGTGTTGATAATGGTTTGACGTAATTATATAATGACATGAATAGTGATGTTATTGATAAAGACTATTTGCATTCAAACGGTGATAGAAATTAGGATAATAATGAGCTTTAAAGGCACATAAAACTAATTGCTACTAATTTGTTAAGAAAATGAGATATAATGAAACAAGGCAAGAAATAAAATTAATTTATTGTATCTTAAATAAGCCCAAAATATAGGTCTAAGGTGTAGACCAATTGGTGTAATAAAAACCCATAATGGGATGGACACCCAAGATTCAAATCTTAGGCCTTACAAAACCAAACACTTTTCCATTTCTTGGTGCTTTCAATGGCATAAAAGGTTTACAATGAATGTGGCGTGGTGGTTATAGGGATAATCTACGTGGAGTACTATGTGGTACCTTTTGAGGTGGACAACATGGAATACCATGGTGGCCATAAATACGAACAACATGCCTAGATCATTATGGCGGCTACCAATTCCACCATGTAAATTAAATAAATAAATAAATAAATAAGCCCAAAATACAAAGACCTTAGATTTACAAGACAAGATGAAGAGTGGTTTTGTGATAGGGAATTCTAATACTAGTTTGTAATAGGGAATAATGTGATAGGTAATATTGAATGTGTAACAAGAAATAATGAAGCTAAATTTGAGATAGGTACCAATTTTTTTTTTTGGTAGGTAAAATTTCTTAAGTGTAGGGTTTAAATGGGCTCCAAACCCAAGTACACATTTTGGTAGCTAAAACAATAGCATAAGATGACATAGGCCTGCACATTGGCCAAATGCAACTTGAATGAAAAGAACCAAATAATTGTAGAGAAGGCTGAGTGGATTCTTGACATCATAAAAATAAAAATACAACCCAAGAAATAACCATGCAGGGGTTGCTTAAGATAAGTAACTACCTGTAAACCTTGTAAAGGATATATAACAAAAACCCACGTAGGGGATGCTCATAAAATATCAAAAAACTATAATAGATACCTAAATAGGAAGAAACATAGTATTCAAAAAGTCCCACATAGGGGCAATAAAAAACTTAGAAACAATAATGGGAAGCCCTGGAGCTTAGGTTACCAATTATGATGATCTCTTCACACTGCTCGCACTTTGATAGAAATTTTTATCACCTCGACCATAAAATTAATAGTAACTCTAAAATGGAGGTTACACACAACAACATAACCATTATTCCATGAATTGAAAAAGGCTTCAGTGATATCTTGCTCAGCCCCTTTGAACTTGTTGAGGAAAGGAATGAGACCATGAGCTTCTAGAAAGGTCTAAGATAGGGGATCAATCTAAAGGCTAGATGGCTCAAGAAAGGCCATGTTGATAATACTAAGGAAAAAGGAATACCACAGAAACCAAAAAATATGCTTCTTACTACCTAGGACACACAATAGCAAACAAAACTAGATGGCAATGGATTGACACAGACCAAGGTTGTAAATATAGAAAATTTTGGCACAATAAATGACCTTTCCAAAAGATGAGTTAGAGTGATTGGTGAACCACTTAGTAATTCTCCATAGGGAATAAACACTGGAAAATATAGACATGGCACAAGATAGACTACACAAAGGATAGGATTGGGATAAGATTGGGAGTGCCAAGTGACTAAAAAAATGATTCTCAAATTTTTTAAGATGCAAAAAGGAGGATCTCGAGACTTGATGCATATTGATATTGTTTTACAACATCCAATTACACTGCCTAGAATTACTAAGGGACTTGACATACTTGGATAAGACCACCATGAGACAAACCCACTGATAGGGCCTACCTTAGGACATAACATACTTCACAAAAAGAAAATAGGAGAACCAACCACCAGTATTGATAGCAAGACTAAAAGTCATGCTAATCAAAAAACTTTCACCATAAGAATTGGAACCAAAGAAACAAATCATGCTGAAAAGCTAGAGTCATAATTTGAGAAGTTGACCCACCAAAACCTGTGACCACATATTTCAAACCAAATCATTATTAGTAGCTTTTAAAACTTATTGGTAAAATATTTCTTTCAAAATGGATAGTGATTTATGGATAGCTCCCCAATTTTCAAGAATATCTAAAGGTTTGTTAGTTTCACGATACACATGATTGATAGAGATATCATTGAAATTTTGGGATAGCTTCTTAGCTTCCTAAACAATGGTTCTGACATTCCAAGAGGACACCCTATTATTTTTTAGAGCATTTATAATATTCAAAGAATATCCCTAAATAAAAAGGTTGTCTTTAAAATACTTGAGAAGATCTAGTCCTCTCCACAGTGCATGACCTTTAGAAAAAATATTAGTTTGACAC
Source organism: Wollemia nobilis (assembly GCA_028583015.1). NCBI lineage: Eukaryota > Viridiplantae > Streptophyta > Pinopsida > Araucariales > Araucariaceae > Wollemia > Wollemia nobilis. The sequence continues at coordinate 975,133 of JAQPPZ010002833.1, read as the reverse complement.
CCTAGATACTCAGCATAAGTGAAGAACACAAGCTTATACTGAGAGGGGGGTGAACAGTATAAGACCACTTTTTACTTTTCTTTCCCAAATAATATTATGCAATATATCAATGGCAATATCAACAACAATAATCAAAGCAATGCATAAATCACCACACACAATAGAGACACCAATTTAACGTGGTTCACCCAATGTGGGCTACTCCATGGAGAAAATATTTCACTAAAATTTTCTCAACAAATCTCTTGGGAATCCTTTCCCTATTACAATATTTATGGACCTCTGTCCAAAGGAGACACCAATACCCTAATCAAGTTTGTGGATCCCTATCCATAGGAGACACCAATACCCTCAACTAGTTTGTGGATCTCTATCCATAGGAGAACTCCTTCTCCTCTACTCTGGTTGGTGATCCTCTAGAAGACTACTACCTCCACTACATTGGCTTGTGGATCTCTCTCCACTGAAGACTCCTGTCCTCACTCAAAAGACCTCTATCCTCACTACCCTAGCTAATGGATCTCTATCCACTGGAGACTACTATCCTCTACTTTATCACCTCCAAAGCTTGCTCTCAAATCTATCTCAAATTTTCACTAAACACAGTCCTTCAGTCTAGCACAAATCTGCTCTTAGCTCTATCTCAAATCTGCACTAAACATAGTCCTTCGGTCTAGCACAAATTTGCTCAATCTCTGTCTCAAATATGCACTAAATACAATCCTTTAGTCTAGCATAAATCTACTCAATATTTGTCTCAAATGTACACTAAACACAGTCCTTCGGTCTAGCACAAATCTGCTCAATCTCTATCCTCAAATCTACACTAAACATAGTCCTTCGGTCTAGCACAAATCTTCTCAATATATGTCCTTGGTATGGCACAAACCTATCCTCAAATATACACCAAACTCTATCCTCAAATCTATCCTCAAGCCTTAACACAAAGCTTGACTCAATCACAAATCAACTTTGCTAGATCTACCCCAAACCTTAACTCAAGGTTTGAACAAATCAATCAATCAACTTTGCTCACAAGTCTTCTCAAAGACTTACCTCAAATCTGCTCTACAAGTCCTCACTAGAACTTGTCCAATCTTCTCAACAAGTCTTCACCAAGACTTACCTCAAATCTGCTCAACAAGTCCTCACTAGAACTTGCTCAATTTTCTCAACAAGTCTTCTCCAAGACTTACCTCAAATCTGCTCAACAAGTCCTCACTAGAACTTGCTCAATCTGCTCAACAAGTCTTCACCAAGACTTACCTCAAATCTGCATTGTAAGCTTCCACAAAAGCTTACTCAACTCTATCCTTAAGTCCACTCTAGGACTTACTCAAATCTGTCCACTAGATTTCACAAAAGCTTATTCAACTCAACTCAATCTATCACAGAAAACTTCTTCAATCACACAAACAAGTTTCACATAATCTTGTTTTAATCTCATAGAAACATATAGAGAATGGTTAGAGACTCAATATGCTTCTCACTCACAATAATACTCAATCACTTTCAAACTCTCTTGTTCAACCATAGAAACATATAGAGAATGGTTAGAGACTCAATATGTTTCACACTCAATCACTTTCAATCTCTTTCTCAAATTAGTAAGGAATAATTTGTTTCACAGAACTTGAACTATCACTCCAACACTTCCAATAAACTAAGCCCAATCAACTCCACTCAACTAATCACTCAATGAAAGCTTAGTCAACAATGCTTATCAAAAAAACTTCACATAATAATGATACTCATGATCTTTCACAAACCCTAGTTCAAGATAGTTCCCATAACAATGATACTCATGATCTTTCACAAACCCTAGTTCAAGATAGTTCTCATAACAATGATACTCATGATATTTCACAAACCCTTATCAAGCATATGAAAGCTTACTCAATATTTCCAACAATGCTTATCAAACAAGGTTTCTAGTATCAACTTTCATTCCAAAAAACCCACATCAATCAACATTTGATATCTCAAAACCAAACTCAACAATGCTTATCAAACAATCCTTTTCACTCCAACTTAGCATTCACAACATCCAACAATATTTTACTCACAAGGAAGATATGCCCATACCTTTTGTTTGCTGAAGTTTTGCCCTCAAAACCTATCTCAATCACTATTACTCTCTTTGCCAATCTCAAGGGTTAGGTAGCAAAAACCTTCTCAAAACTTCATTCAATTATTCCCTCAAAAATATCTCACCATTACATAGCATTAAATCTCAATCACACCTTATAATATCCATACTTCAAAATATAAGCCAACAATTTGTTTAAAGAAAAGAGTCACAATAATCTTCTTTAAAACACTCTATGTCTTTTCTCAAAATATTTAATACATCATAGCTTATCCCAATAATTAAAATATAATTTTCATTTCAACCTTATAACTCCCTCTTAGAAAAAATTAATCATACCACCTTAAACCTTAGAGCAATTTAATTTGTAAAAATTAAATACCTTTGCCCTTAGTGGGATTTAAACTCTCGCTTGCACCTCCATAGCACCCTAGCCATGGCCCACATGCCACGTGAGCTAGGCACTCACCTTAGAAGCAAGAAGCGCCTCGTGCGCTTTATTGCTTGCCTTGGTGCCAAAACCAAAACGTGAATCTTCCACCAAAATCATTGCTACCATGGGGTTTGATCGTGAGACCTCCCACTTGTTAGCATCCTAAGCACACAACCGCTTACCACTAGCCCAACTGCCATGGTTGGCTATGAGGCTCCAAGCCTCCTTCCTCTTATGCCTTCGATGATCGCCACGTAAGCAAAAACCTTATCTTCTTTTTCCACGTAGTTTGCAAATTTTTTGCATGCACACACAAAGATTCGATCGAAGGTGACTTTGGGTTTTCCAAAGCACATGGTATTTATACCAATGTGTTGTCCTTCTTGGCACATCAATGGATGAGAATATTAGTCGACGTCGATGCCATTTAACTTAGTCGCTTGCCCTTGTAACCCTAACCTTTAGGGTTAATTAATTAAATTAAATCATAAACATATTTATAATTTATTATAATTAATTTAATAACTTTTAAATTTAATTAAATTAAGTTATAAATTAATAAATAATGAAATTATTATAATTAATTTAAATCTTTAGGTATTAACCTTAGACCTTTAATATTATAATACAAAATTATAATATTATTTTTCTTGGGCCTTCCTATTGCTCTTTAGACCTCATCTGACCACCTTGAATATTATAATAGGAATATTATAATATTATTTTTCCTTAGGCCTAGAAGTAATATTTCTCTTGCACTGCTTGCGAAACTGATTCTTGACATCCTTCCTTTTGTCTTGCTCACTAAAACTGACTCTTGACATCAATGACAACAAATCTTGCTCATATTTCCAACAATCTCCCCCTTTGTCATTGATGGCAACCCATTTTCCTTTTATCATTTCCTTTACCTTTTTCTGTTCTTCTCCCCTTGGGAAATTGCTCCCCCTGACTGAATGCTCTCCCCCTAACTCAAATCTCTCCCCCTTTGTCATTAATGGCAAAGGGTCACCTTTGGGGATCGGGGCTAAGAATGAGACTCTTAGCTTAGCCCCTCCTCCACCTCCTCTTGAGGTGGTTAATTCTAGGGTGGGAGTATTTCTACTCCCAGCATGCACTGATATTTTCCTTTGTCCACTTTTTTCCTCAATTGATCCTTCTGATTCCTCTGACTATCAATGTTCCTGCTTGTCTCTAGAATTTCTGCTCTACACCACTTTGCTATATGCCCATCATTATTGCACTTATAACACTTAATGTTGTTATTCCTTAAAGGTGCAAATATCTTGGGGTTTCTCTTGGTGAAGCCATATCCATTCCTGTCATGAACCCTGCAATTTAGTGCCTTGTGACCAAATTGATTACAAGAGTAGCAATACCCTTGAAAAAACTGCCTATTTCTGAAACTTCCATATTCCTGTCTTTCATGTGTCCTGCATTGTGTAGCCTTGTGCCCAAACTTGTGACATGAGAAGCATCATCCATTGAAACTACCTTGCCTTGACCTCATTGGTCTCTTAGTCTCTTCTACCCTGTGTTGTTTCCTATTCCATATATTCCTCATTTGTGCATTGTTCCTTTTCCTATTGAACTTTCTATTGTCCAACTCATCCTCAGAAGTCTCACTTTCTCTTACACTCTCTTCTTCTAAAGTTTCTTCTTCTTCGAAGCTTGATATTGACTCCTCTTCTTGTTTTCTTTGTACCTGTTCAAAACCAAGACCTATTTTGTTTGATGAAGATCTTTGTACCTTGATAATCTTATCCAAGTTCTTTGAGCTTCTCCCAAACCTGTGTAACTTTTCCTTAGACTCTTTTACTTCCTTCCTTAGTGAAGCTACCTCATGCTCTAACCTTTCACATTCTAAAACCTTTTCTTCTAACTTCTCTTTGAATCTCCTTGTCTTAGCTATTGAGTTGGTTAGATCCTCTATAAGCTTTCCTTTCTCTTCATCACATTCTTGAAATTTAAGCTTGAGTTTTGAGTTTTGCTTTCTTACCTCCCTTAATGCATAAAGGGCATGAATAAGATCACCCTCAAGATCAACTTCTCCTTTCTCTTATTCTTCCTCTATTTTTTTGCCTTTGGGATCATCTTCATTCCTTTTTGATTTATCTTCAATAGGATCACCTCCTTCTTCTTCTATTTCCAAAAGTAAACTTTCTTCTGGTCCTTCAAGTGTATCTTCATATTCATCATCACTGAAATTGAATCCATTCCTTGTACAACTATCTTTAAGATGACCAAAGTTACCACATCTAAAACACTTGAGAATCATTGGTGCCCTTTTTCTAACATCATATTTTTCTTTTGCTAGAAATAGTACTTCATATTTATCATTATCTGAGGAACTTTCATCACTATCACTTGAGCTCTTACCTGCCTTGTCTGCATAGAAACTCTTCTTATGCCTTTGGAAAAACTTCTTTCCTTTCTTGCCTTGTCCATCCCTACTTTTCTTTTGGTACCTATGTTTTCCTGTTTCCCTATTCTTATGATCCTATTTTTCTTCATCATTGCTATTTCCAGCCTCTGGACAATCAGATGCATAGTGACCATATTTTCCACAATTGAAACATCCAACTGATTTTGTACCTTTATATTTTCTTGAGTCCTTGTTCCTTCTGCCATAATTTGCTTCTTCATCACTGGATGACTCATTGCTTGAATCTGACTTCTTACCCTTTGTCTTCTTAGTAACTTTGAAGGTTGCTTCCTTCTGGGGAATAGGTTCCTCTTTTATTCTCATCTCAAAAGTTGTGAGAATGCCATGTAATTCATCCCTTGTCAAAATTTCAATATATTTTACCTCTTCTATAGCTGAAATATTTTCACTAAACCTTTTTGGAAGTGACCTTAAAATCTTATCACAAACATATGTTTCCTCAACCTTAAGCCCAAGTCCTTGCATGGAGTTAACAACCTCATCCACATGAAGTAGATATGCCACAATATTTTCCTCATCCTTCATCTTTAGGTCTTCAAATGCTCTCTTGAAATTTTGCAACTTTACCCTTTTGACCTTTTTATCTCCTTCATATATGCCTTGCAACTTATCCCAAATTTCCTTTGTTTATGTGCAATGCATAACCTTTATAAACTCTGTTTCATGTAAACCTCTCAAAATTCCATTCATTGCCTTTGAATTGTAATGATGTAGAAGCTGACCATATTTATCTGTAGGTGGAGTTGTTGGTGGTATGTATCCATTCTCAACTGCTTCCCATATTTCATTTCCAAGTGCCATTAGATGAAACTTCATCCTTGTGCTCCATAGTGCATAATTGTTCCCATCGAACAATGGTGCTAAATTCCCTAATGATCCATTCTAAGAATCCATCTATGTTCTTGTAAGATTTTCCTTCAAGTTGTTAAACTCTTCCGAAGGAACCCACTCTGATACCAATTGAAGAACACAAGCTTATACTGAGAGGAGGGTGAACAGTATAAGATCACTTTTTATTTTTATTTCCCAAACAATATTATGCAATATATCAATGGCAATATCAACAGTAGTAATAAAAGCAATGCATAAATCACCACACATAATAGAGACACCAATTTAACGTGGTTCACCCAATGTGGGCTACTCCACGGAGAAAATATTTCACTAAAATTTTCTCAACAAATATCTTGGGAATCCTTTCCCTATTACAATGTTTATGGACCTCTATCTAAAGGAGACACCAATACCCTAATCAAGTTCGTGGATCTCTATCCATAGGAGACAAAAATCCCCTCAGCTGGTTTGTGGATCTCTATCCATAGGAGAACTCCTTCTCCTCTTCTCTAGCTGGTGATCCTCTAGAAGACTACTACCTCCACTACACTATATTGTGGATCTCTCTCCACTGAAGACTCTTGTCCTCACTCATAAGACCTCTATCCTCACTACCCTGGCTAATGGATCTCTATCCACTGGAGACTACTATCCTCTACTTTGTCACCTCCAAAGCTTTCTCTCAGCTCTGTCTCAAATTTGTACTAAACACAGTCCTTTAATCTAACACAAATCTGCTCCTATCTCTATCTTAAATTTACACTAAACATAGTCCTTCGGTCTAGCACAAATCTACTCAATATCTATCTCAGATATACACTAAATACAATCATTCGGTCTAGCACAAATATGCTCAATCTCTATCCTCAAATCTGCACTAAACATAATCCTTCGGTCTAGCACAAATATGCTCAATCTCTGTCCTTGGTCTAGCACAAACTTGTCCTCAAATCTGCACCAAATTTTATCCTCAAATTTGTCCTCAAGCCTTAACACAAAGCTTGAATCAATCACAAATCAACTCTACTAGATCTGCCCCAAACCTTAACTCAAGGTTTGAATAAATCAATCAATCAAATCTGCTCACAAGTCTTCTCAAATACTTACCTCAAATCTGATCTATAAGTCCTCACTAGAACTTGTCCAATCTTCTCAACAAGTCTTCACCAAGACTTACCTCAAATCTGCTCAATAAGTCCTCACTAGAACTTTCTCAATATGATCAATAAGTCTTCACCAAGACTTACCTCAAATATGCTCAACAAGTCCTCACTAGAACTTGCTCAATATGCTCAACAAGTCTTCATCAAGACTTACCTCAAATATGCATTGTAAGCTTCCACAAAAGCTTACTCAACTCAATCCTTAAGTCCACTCTAGGACTTACTCAAATCTATCCACTAGCTTTCACAAAAGCTTTATTCAACTCAACTCAATCTATCACAGAAAACCTCTTCAATCACACAAACAAGTTTTACACAGAATCTTGTTTTAATCTCACAAAAACATATAGAGAATGGTTAGAGATTCAATATGCTTCACACTCACAACAATGCTCAATCACTTTCAAACTCTCTTGTTCAACCATAGAAACATATAGAGAATGGTTAGAGACTCAATATGTTTCACACTAAATCACTTTCAATCTCTTTCTCAAATTAGTAAAGAATAATTTGTTTCACAGAACTTGAACTATCACTCCAACACTTCCAATCAACTAAGCTCAATCAACTCCACTCAACCAATCACTCAATGAAAGCTTAGTCAACAATGCTTATCAAACAAACCTCACATAACAATGATACTCATGATCTTTCACAAGCCCTAGTTTAAGATAGTTCTCATAACAATGATACCTGATATTTCACAACCCTAGTTCCGATTAGTTCTCATAACAATGATACTCATGATCTTTCACAAACCCTTATATTTTTTGCGCCCCTCGCGCCTTCTCGGACCTGGGGGTCTCCCTCCCCCCCCCCAACATTATCAATTGGTTTTGATACCCAATTCTTTTTGGTGGGTGAGATTTGGCGGACCTCCCTTGAGATTACCCTCTCCTCTCCAATTCACCTACAACACCTGGGTTTTCACAAACCCTTATCAAGCATATGAAAGCTTACTCAATATTTCCAACAATGCTTATCAAATAAGGTTTCTAGTATCAACTTTCATTCCAAAAAACCACATCAATCAACATTTGATATCTCAAAACCAAATTCAATAATGCTTATCAAACAATCCTTTTCACTCCAACTTAGCATTCACAACATCCAACAATATTTTACTCACAAGGAAGATATGCCCATACTTTTTGTTTACTGAAGTTTTATCCTCAAAACCTGTCTCAATCACTATTAGTCTCTTTGCCAATATCAAGGGTTGGGTAGCAAAAACCTTCTCAAAATTTCATTCAATTATTCCCTCAAAAAATTCTCACCATTACATAGCATTAAATCTCAATCACACCTTATAATCTCCACACTTCAAAATATAAGCCAACAATTTATTTAAAGAAAAGAGTCACAATAATCTTCTTTAAAACACTCTGTCTTTTCTCAAAATATTTAATACATCATAGCTTATCCCAATAATTAAAATATAATTTTCATTTCAACCTTATAACTCCTATCTCACTTTAATTTATCAAAAATCACAATAAAATATTAACCTTTCAAAAACCTTATAACTCCCTCCTAGAAAAAATTAATCATGCCACCTTAAACCTTAGAGCAATTTAATTTGCAAAAATTAAATACCTTTGTCCTCGGTGGGATTCAAACTCCCGCTTGCACCTCCACAATGCCCTAGCTATGGCCCACGTGCCACGTGAGCTAGGCACTCACCTTAGAAGCAAGAAGTACCTCGTGCACTTTATTGCTTGCCTTGGCACAAAAACTAAAATGTAAATCTTCCACCAAAAGCGTTCCCAATGGGGTTTGATCACGGGACCTCCCACCTATTAACATCTTAAGCACACATCTACTTATCGCTAGCCCAACCACCATGGTTGGCTATGAGGCTCCAATCCTCCTTCCTCTTATGCCTTCGATGACCGCCATGTAAGAAAAAACCTTGTCCTCTTTTTCCATGCAGTTCGTAAATTTTTTGCATGCACACACAAAGATTCGATCGAAGGTGACCAAATATGGTATTTATACCAATGTGTTGTCCTTCTTGGCACGTCGGTGGATGAGAATATTAGTCAACGTCGATGTCATTTAACTTAGTCGCTTGCCCTTGTAACCCTAACCTTTAGGGTTAATTAATTAAATTAAATCATAAACTAATTTATAATTTATTATAATTAATTTATAATTAATTTAATAACTTTTAAAGTTAATTAAATTAAGTTATAAATTAATTAATAATGAAATTATTATAATTAATTTAAATCTTTAGGTCTTAACCTTAGACCTTTAATATTATAATACAAAATTATAATATTATTTTTCTTGGGCCTTCCTATTGCTCTTTAGACCTCATATGACCACCTTGAATATTATAATATTATTTTTCCTTAGGCCTAGAAGCAATATTTCTCTTGCACTGCTTGCAAAAATTGATTCTTGACATCCTTCCTTTTGTCCTGCTCACTGAAACTGACTCTTGACATCAATGACAACATATCTTGCTCATATTTCCAATAATAAACCATAATAACTTGACCACTATGATCTCTGACAAGACCACTTGCACTTGCATCCCCTAGATTTCCTTTTGAGGCACCATCAAAGTTAAGTTTCAAACACTCACTTGGAGGAGGAATCCAATGGGCACTCACTCTAGGATGGGGGGCTGGAAAAATAGAACTGGAGTTGTAGGGAATTTTTAAGGAAGAGAATAGAATAGACTCCAATATATAATCAGGAGATTTGGGACAAGGGAAGAGCTGGGAATTTTCAATAGCAAAGACAATAGCTTTATTGGAAATAAATATGGGATCCTTAGAGGAGGAAGAAAAAACCCTGTTGTTTCTTTCAAGCTACACTTTCCATAAGATATGATGAAGGGTTACTTTCCATAAAGAAGATAATCTGAGGTTTTTGAAAGGAGCTGGCCATTAGATGAAAATGTGACTCAAAAAATTAGGAGGAACTCATGAGATATGAAAAGTGGATATAAGGTGATACAAAGATGTCTTAGAGAAAGAGCACTCCAAAAAGAGGTGATTGACATATTCTCAGAAAATCATGCACAAATAGCATCTATTAGGGACAATCATGCCCCTTTTCATAAGATTTTCAATCATTAGAATATTATTTTGGATGGCCAAACAACTGAAATGAGCAACTTTCGGAATGAGATATTTAATCCACACTCGATCATAAGGTATTTTAACCACTTGATAATCAATATTTAAACCATGAGCAGAGGATCCAACATGGTGATGCTGATGAAACTACTAGGTAGGAGGAACGAACAAAACTAGCAGAGTTTCATAAAATTTTGGCCTGTGAGGAAATATATTGGAGGTAAAAATCAAGGGCTCTTTGGTTGAAATATGGAGATTCAAATTCAAGTTTTTTCATGTCACCATGCTTAGAAATAGAAGCAATAACAAGATAATTTTTTAAAAAAATAGATGGTTCTATTACTCAAGACTTAACAGAAATCAGAAAGGAGGCGATAACTTATTTCAATTCTATCCTTGGTCGGAATCACGAGTGCAATGAGGAGGCCAAAGATATTCTCTTGCAATCCATTCCTAGCATAATAAATGAGGATATAAACCTTAAGATTCTAGCTCCCTTTTATGATGAGGAAATTAAGGAGTCCTTGTTTAGCATGGAGCCAGACAAAGCCTCGGGACCCAACGACTTTCCCCCTCATTTTTATCAAGATTTTTGGGACATCGTAAGTGAGGATGTAATTTTTGTTGTCACATAATTCCAAGAAAGCATTCATATCCTAAAAGGTATCAACTCTACTTTTATTTCTCTAACTCCTAAGAAGCAAACCCCAGAATCTATGGTTGACTTCAGGTTAATCAGTCTGTGCAATGTTTCTTACAAGATCCTAACTAAAGCCATTGCAAATAGAATGAGAGATATTCTACCCCGCATCATAGATCCATGCCAAGGAAGCTCTGTCCAGGGTAGGTCAATCTTGGATGGAGTTATCACAGTTCATTAAGCTCTGCACTCTGCTCATAAGACTAATAGGTCTATTTTTTCCCTCAAGCTTGATATGAACAAAGCATTTGATAGGCTAAATTGGGACTTTTTGATTGCTGTCCTCCTTAAGTTTGGTTTTCACCACCAATGGGTTAATTTGATCAAATAATATATTTCTAAAGCATGGTTCTCGATTCTAGTTAATGGAACAACTGCTGGTTACTTTCAAAGTCATAGAGGAATTCGGCAGGGGGACCCTATTAGCCCCATGTTATTCATCATTGTGGCAGAAGCTTTAGGAAAAACCATAAAAAATGCTTGTAGTTCAAGGCTAATATCAAGAATCAAGGCAAAATCTCTCACTAGGGTTGTTTCTCACCAATAATTCATCGATGATACCCTTATATTGACTAAGGCATCAATGGTTGAGGCCAAAATAATTAAATACATCCTACAACTCTACAAGGATGCTGTTGGTCAGAAAGTTAATTTCAGTAAAAGCAAGTTATATTTCTTGAACACCCCCATTCAGAGGCAAGGAAGGATTGCAAAAATTTTAGGGTGTGATATGGTAAACCTCCCCACTTTGTATCTTGGTCTCCCTATTTTCATTGGTTCTCCGAGAGAGTCAATGTGGGACAGGGTTATTGAAAGAATTCAAAAAAAAATTGTTGGATGGAAATGTCATCTTCTATCTCAAGTAGGAAAGTTGACCCTCACTAAGGCCTCTATTTAGAGCATTCTAGTCTATTTACTCTCCATTTTCAAAGCCCCTATCAAGGTCTTCTAGAAAATTGAGAAACTCCAAAAAGAATTTTTATGGATTGGATCAGAGGAGAAAAAAAGGATACACCTTGTAGGATGGACCAAAGTGTGCAGACCCAGGGAAAATGGGGGCTTAGGTCTAAGGAGAATTGCTCATATAAATTTAGCTTTACTAGCTAAGCAGGCATGGCGTCTCATTTTTGGTGAAGAAAATGAATGGACAACTATCATCAAATGAAAGTATCTTCAAAATATGGAATTTCTAAGTGACTTAGTTCCAATAAGAGGTTCTTCTTTTTGGAAAGCAATTCTTAATTGTAAGGAAATAATCAAAAAAGGTTTAAGATGGGTTTTAGGCAATGGTGAGAGGATAAATTATTGGAATGACAGGTGGGCTAAGGATGAACCACTGATGCAATATCCTAACTTAGCTTGAATCAAAGATATCACATAAGAACTCATTGGCAAAAAAGTCTCCGATTATATGGTTGAGGACAGAGGTAGAATGAAGTGGAAAAAAAATAATAATTTAGGGATTTCAAGTGGAATCAAATGATATTTGTAACATTCTTGGGCAACAATTTATCCCCATGAGACCCAAGGAAGATCAAGTGACCTGGGCTCCTACGAAAAATGGGCAGTTCACTGTTAAATCAGCTTACAAGCTTATGCTTGATGACGAGGATTTTCTCCTCCAAAAGGACTTAGTTTGGATAAAAAATTTAATTCCAAAAATTATAGTCTTTTCATGGCTGGTTATCCAAGGAAGAATTCTAACCATTTATAATATGATGCGTAAAGGTATTTGTATCACTAATCATTGTTATCTGTGCAGGGCTAATTGGGAGACCATTTATCACATTTTCCTTGAGTGCCCTTTTTCCTTGACTGTCCTAAGTGGGATTTTTCAGGCCTTCAATATTTCATGGGTTAAACTAGCCATCGTACTTGATTTGTTCATCTAGTGGCCTTGCCCCTTTTCAAGCCAAAGACTTAGATACATGTGGAAAATTTGTCTCAATCACTATCTTTGGCATGTGTGGTTAGAAAGGAACCATAAAGTCTTGTTGTGGCTGCTCCACAACACACCCCAAAATTGGGGACCCCCCTTTTTTGCACACTTTCCAAGAAGATTGCAGTGGCCCAGATGTTAAAAAGAGCAAAGAAAAGCAAGAAATGAAAAGTTGTCGCGATATCGCGACATGTTGCTCCGTCGCGGCCAAGAAATGAAAAGTTGTCGCGATATCGCGACATGTTGCTCCGTCGCGGCAAGAAATGAAAAGTTGTCGCGATATCGCGACATGTTGCTCCATCACGGCTCAAAAAATGAAAATGTTGCGATATCACGACATGTTGCTCCGTCGTGGCTCAAAAATGAAAAGTTGTCACGATATCGCGACATGTTGCTCCGTCGCGGCTAGAAATGAAAATTGTCGCGATATCGCGACATGTCGCGTTTTCGCGGCTCAGAAAGCAAAGTATAGTGGAATAAAAAGTGTCACGATTTCGTGACATGTCACGTTTTCATGGCTAAGAGCAACAGAATGCAGCATGATGAGAAAATGTCACGATTTCGCGATGTGTTGTGAAATCACGGTCAAAGCGGTCAAATAGAACAAGATGCAAGAAATGTCGCGATATCGCGACATGTCTCATTTTCATGATGCAAGACAAAGAATTAAGTTGAAGACTCAAAGTTGTGATATGACATGTTGTGGTAGATGGAAATAAAGTGAATGTCGCGATATCGCGACATGTCATGAAATCACGGTTCATAGAGGAGAGAGAAGATAAGGCGCTAGAATTGTCGTCGATATCGCGACATGTCATGAAATATGGTCAAAGTCAAAAAGGCAAAGAAAAAAAGTTGTGCGATATCGTGACATGTCAAGTTTTCAGGAGAAAGTGAGGAAGGAACAAATGAAAGAAAGTGTCACGATATCGTGACAAGTTGCATTTTCATGATCTATCGATAAAGGAGGTAAAGATAGAAAGATGTCACGAAATCGTGACATGTCTCATTTTTGTGATTCACAATGACTCATAAGCTAAGCAATAGAAAAAGCATCACGATTTTGTGATAGAAAGCAGCGAGATGGTACGAAATGAAGAAGCGTCATGATTTCGCGATAGAAAGTAGCAAGATGGTACGAAATGAAGAAGCGTCATGATTTCATGATAGAAAGCAGCGAGATGGTACGAAATGAAAAAGTGTCACGATTTCATGACATGTCGCGTTTTGCTAAGTACAACAAAACAAGAAGGAGAAAAACGTCATGATTTCATGACAGGTTGCATCCACGCGGCCCGAAGGAGAAAAATGTCATGATATCATGACATGTCTCATTTTTGTGATGCATGAAGGCGAATAAGGTTGCTTAAAAATGTCACGATATCGCGACATGTCTCATTTTTGCGATACAAGAAGAATAACAAAGTTGTAGGGTATAAAACGTCGTGATATCGCGACATGCTGTCTTTTGTCGTGATTCATGAAGGGCCATTATAGAATATGCAGGGAAGTGTTGCACATGTGGCATAAAGGTGTAAGGGTTATGATAACGCTTATAGACTTAGCAAAGAAGATCAAACGTTTCGACGCTCGAACAAAAGTCAAAAATAATGAAGAGGCGGGAAGATGAAACGAAGCGATCTGGGAGATGAAACGAAGCGTCACAGGGCGAAATAGAGAGCATTGCTAGAAAGTTTAAAAGTAGAAGCACGGATTGGTACGAGGGTCGAAAAATTGCTACGAGCAGGGTTGCAGAGCTGAAGGCGATAGGCCATTCTGGCCTGCTTGAGTTGTTTCTCTTCCACACACTGGTTTGGAAAAACCAAAAATTTTGCTATTGTAACATGACATATTTTTAATGCAGAAGTGTTCAGAAATTTGCATCTTGTGGGCAAGAAAGAAGGAGTTGTTCTCTGCATGCATGATTGAATGTTTATCTTTCCCCTTTCCGGTTTTAGGCTTATAGATGGAGTTTAATGCAAGTTGTCTTGGTTGCTTCATGCGAATGTCTAAATCTTGAAATCGTAGTTAAAACCCTAGAAACCAGCACTTAGCCTATCTGGATTGTGCATGTTTGCAGGTTCAATAGGTTAGGTTGCATGCATGGATACCTCACATCTTCGGTTTTGTCGAAATAGGATAGCATCATACTGAGTGCATTTTTATTTTCAGTTTGTTTTCATTTTCATTCTTCTCCATTTTTATTTTTATTTAGAAAGTTTAACTTATATTAAAATAAACATTTAAAAATATCAAAATCTAAAAAACAATGAACAATCACTAAAGCTTCATGATGAAATAAACCAACATTGCCCCTTGTTTACAGTTACTTGCAATCACTAAGGTGTTCCAAGCATTTAAATTGAATATCTTTATTTGAGATTATTAATACACAAATGTAAAATGCTAACATAGCGGAGACCTTGGAGAAATTACTTGTCTAATTTCTTTGCAAGAGGGGATTTGGAACCCAAATCCTATCGGAGAGTGTGTTTTCACAATCGGGTGAAAATACCACTCAACAGATTGGCGCTAGAAGGAGGGCTGATGGGTTTATTTTAGTGTGATTTAAATTTAAATTTTTGTATATCTCATGCTATATTGATTGTTATCTTTAGTCCTCTAACACTCGGCAGATTGTTAAAAGGAGGGCCTGAATTGGTTTACTTTATTCTATTTTAAGCAATTCAGGTATGTTGTATATTATTCTAACGCTTTTTGATTGTTCATACAGAAATAATGTGATTTGATTTAATTTTGAAAATTTTGGTCTTGACTAACGAAGTGTTGTTTCCATACAATTACTTTTCATTTGATTTTAATGAATACATCTCTTAGTTGATGCTAACTTGATTTGTTATACATTGTAGGTTGGATATTTGCTAGTCATTTCACGCTGATGTGCCGTGATTCCTTCTGTCATTTTTGACTAACAGATTTGGTTCTAAAGTTATATTCTGAGTTCACTAATGGCAACATTTGAGGAGCAAATTGTATCCCTAAGAGCTGAAATAGTGTCTCTAAGAGAAAGAATGGTATCTATGATGGAGGATCATTATAAGGGTTTGTCTATACATGTGATACCCTATCAAATTCCTAAATTGTTATTAGAGTTTCTACGATGTTTTAATCAAGAGGTGCCACTAGGATACTTGCAAAAACTGTATGTCTACAAGGATACATTATGTCAATTCCAGATTTTCTATGAGGAGGTGGCTTGTAAGTTATTTGCATACATTTTGGATGATAAACCATTCTTTTGGTACAGCCAACTACCCATGGAGGTTAGGACTTCTTGGATACAACTAGAAGCAGCCTATCTTTATCATTTTGATAATCAGGTTGACTTAGAAATGTTGAAAAATCAGTTTACCTCCATATGTAAGGAGCCTAATGAATCCTTGAGTCAATTCAATGGAAGATTTCATGAGTTGCACTCCCAAATGTGGGAAAATTTTAACACATTAGAAGAGGAAGCCATGGAAGTATACCTGGGAGCCATACACCCCACACTTGCTTCACTCATTGAGGAAAAAATGGGTGGCTTGTCTCTAGAGAAAATCTATGAGATCCTAGAAGAGGTAGAACGACAAGGTCTTGAAGAAGAAAAGGCACAACATGTTCACATGAGAGATTGTCCTTCTAAAGATATTGATGCCAACCTACACCAACCATCAAATATAGCACCCTCCACTCCAATGATACCTAAGGTAAATGATCAAGGGGATGAATTTGAATATCCAAATGTTACAACCACCTTAGATGTAGTCCAAGAGGAGGTGCAAAGTGCTAAACCAACATCCGCTAGTGAAGATTATGCAGAAATGATCTCATTCATAGAGATGCATGATTATTCGGATAAAGGGGTCCTAAATTCAACAATGTTTGAGATATGTGATAGGACGGAACCTACCATAGAATTGAATGAAGTGGTTGAAAGTGAAATTGGAAGAAAACCAATAAATGAATTTGAAGATATGATAGAGTTTCACCACTTGTTCTTGGAAGATACTATTGATGAGATGAGCAATTAATGATCAAGAAATTCTTCACCCTCCAAATTGTGATAAAATTGAATCATGGGTTACTAATTTGGACGATGATAGCCTTACAAATTTGAATTCAAGAAACGACCCACTTTTGGAAATAATTGAACCATCTAAGGAAGGTGAAGATGAATTTGATGAGAAACACATTGATGAATTGGAGGATGTTGAAGAAGTAGTTGAACGTCACCACTTGATTTTGGAAGATGATTATTACAATGCTTGGAAGAAGTGGGAAGACTACACTCACTCCAAAACTACTAATGAAACTTGTGTGCCAATTGATATACAGGACAACATAATTGCCTACTCAAAGGAAGATATTACAACTCCTGTACAATTTGAGGATGTTTTGGAAGAGGGTTTCAAATCTCATCAAATTTTGAAAGATTATAATGATTCCATTACCAAGGACAAAGAAGAAAAATATTTGATGAATGAATCAAAAGATCATGCCACAAACTTGGATGACAATTTTTACAATGGTTGGGGGAGATATGATAATGCATTTTTTCTCACACCCCTATAGATGAAACTCATATTTCACTTGATATGCAAGACGTTGAAACTTCTATCTCACATGAAGAGATACCATGGATAGTGAACAAAGAATGGGAACTAAATGACGAAGAGATGGATCAATTGGAAACAACTCAAATGAAGGATCATCAAGATGAGTCATTGGACATACACTTTGACCAAGAATATTTGAAGGTTGAAAAGGATGGCCATGTTTTCAATTGGGTGCCTAATTTTGGTATGTTTGATGAACAAGTAATCAATGAAGAGTATGAAGACCATGAGGTAAAAGAGGGAATTACAAATCCCCATCAAATTTTGGTAAATAAAAATGTTCAAAGGGTAGAATCTAACCTTTTGTGTTCAAGCATCCAAAATTTAGGTGAAAATTTGCATGACCATATTTTGAATTTGAATGATGTTTATGGTGAAATGTCATTAAAGGTGAATGAAAAACAAGGTATGATTTCCAATCACACCTTTGATAACACTGTTTTAATGAATGAAAAAGAAGTTGATGCACTTGAATTGTTAAATCAAATTCATCAACAATTACTAATTGAATCTAGGGTAAAAACTTTTAATGATCCTAATTTAGTAAATATCCTAGATGCTTGTAAATTGTTGCACAAATTTGATTGGCCTACAAATTTGGAAAATGATTTGGCTTTGAAATTTTTAGAAATAGGCTCTTATTTACAACATCTCACATTTGGATAAAGAGAGCCTAGTTCTAAATCATGAATGGAATTATAAGATTTATACTTTAAAGAATAGACAAGATAAAATTGAATATCATTTATTGTCTAATCATTTTAGTAACTTGACGCTCACCTATGAGAGTACTAATGGAATTAAATCTAATTGGTGGGGTGAGCAAGGGAAGTTAAAAGTTGGTTGCATGGTGTGGTCTAATATTGTTTTTGTTGGATTCCTACAACATTTGGCATGCATATCACGTTATATTTTTGTTGAAGTGTTCTAATCATGTTTGGGATCCGGGAAAGTGATAGTCCAAGCTTTGCATCATCTTGTATTATATTGTACATTTGTATATAGGTTTTGATTTTTGGTTTTGGTTTGTGTTTTCAAATTTTCATTTTTGGATTGCATTTTGGTTTTGGATTGAATAAGTTTTGATTTAAAGTTATGTGTTGGTCCTATGGACATGTTTGGTTTGTAAAAAAAAAAAAAATTGAGATGTCAACTTATGCCTAAAATCAGGAGAATATGAAACATTGGAATTGTGTTGTAGAAAGCTCCACAAGTAACACAAACATTTTAAATAATATCGTTTGAAACTTGTGATGCATGAAGTTGTCAGTTATACAAATTATGGCAATACTCCATCCACAATTCAAAGGGCAATGCATTCATATTACATCTCACTTTGCATATACATGCCATCTTAGTTGCATATCCATTTCCAATACAATCATTGAAAAATGTCAAATCCTCTTAGGGTTATGCTATAACATAAATAAGAAAAAATCCTAAGGTTGGGAACTGAGGCCCGAGATATCTAGAACCAAGCACATTTTATACACATTAAAAAGGATCTTGAGCAAAATGATCAAAACCTTGCTTGGAAGAAAAGGTCAGGCGAAAGAAGTATTTCATGTCTATCCTATTATGCAACATGATCCTTAAAACAGTGGTTTTTACCACTTCCATAAAGCTTAAAGCCTAAAATCAGAGTAGTAAGGATAGGGTTAAATCCTCATCGAACTTAGGTTGAGGATCCAACTCCCCAAAGCTCTGATTTGACCTACATGGAGTAGTAAGGATAGGGCATAATTCTCATCTCGCCTAGGTTGAGAATCCGATTCCCCAAAGCTCCTATGTCTCATTTCATCATAAATCTTGGATTGGAAGGATCGTACTACATGTCCTCTAGCAAAGGATGGGTAGTCATCCCAAAGGTCCAAGAAATAAAAGTAAAACTAATTTCCCATTTCATCTCAATATTGGATTGGAAGGATCGTACTACATGTCCCTAGCAAGGATGGGTAGTCATCCCAAAGGTCCAAGAAATAAAATTAACTAATATTTCCCATTTTATCTTAATATTGGATTGGAAGGATCGTACTACATGTCCCTACAAAGGATGGGTAGTCATCCCAAAGGTCCAAGAAATAAAGAGATGAAGCCAAATCATGGATTATGGGGTTAAGTATGCCCATGCGTGGCAGCATGTCTTGTCTAAAAACAAGACCACTGATTGTTCAAACGGATAGACTAGCATGACCATTTCATCCATAACTAGTTAAATTATTTTGCTCAAAGTGAGGTAATGAATTCCAAATCGAGTAGTAAGGATAGGGTTAAACTCCCATCTCGATTAGGTTGGGAGTCCGATTCCCCAAAGCTCTGATTTCACTTTCACTTGCACATGGGTTCAAGATAGTAGTGACTCATAACCAACTTTGGGATCTAATAAAGCAATTCATTATACATATAGTTGATCCTAAGAGGGTTTGATAATTTTAAATGTTTGTGTATGATACTAGAAAGTTTAAAGCTTTATAAAAGGTTGCTATATCTCTAAGCATATTTATCAGGCTGCACAAATCATTCATAACCTCACATATGCATTCATGTAAAACTGACAATGGAATGTTGATCAATTTCAAATGATAGAAAATGGAACACATTGCACACACCGAGCTGATACTTAATGATTCTAATGTTTCATGTATTTCTGATCTATCGGCATTTGTTTATCTTTTATGTGCTGACACTTGTATTCAAGCTTGTATATTTCAGGTTAGGTTCTCACCGAAATGCTCAGGAGCATTTCCCAATAGAGTCACCATTTGTTGTGGCTGCTCCACAACACACCCCAAAATTGGGGACCCCCCTTTTTTGCACACTTTCCAAGAAGATTGCAGTGGCCCAGATGTTAAAAGAGCAAAGAAAAGCAAGAAAATGAAAAGTTGTCACGATATCGCGACATGTTGCTCCATCGCGACTAAAAAATGAAAAGTTGTCACGATATCGTGACATGTTGCTCCGTCGCGACAAGAAATGAAAAGTTGTCACGATATCGCGACATGTTGCTCCGTCATGGCAAAAATGAAAATGTCACGATATCACGACATGTTGCTCCGTCGCGGCTCATAAAATGAAAATGTCGTGATATCGCGACATGTTGCAGTTCGAATGTCAAATTAAAGTGTCAGGATATCGTGACATGTTTTCTCGAAATGTCAGATATCGTGACATGTCGCGTTTGTGTAAGTGATATCGTGAAAGTGTGGAGTCGGATATCGTGACATGTCATGAAATCATGGTTCATAGAGGAGAGAGAAGATAAGGGGAATTGTACGATATCAGCACATGTCATGAAATCATGGTCAAAGAAAGGGCAAAGAAAAAAAGTCAGGATATCGTGACATGTCAAGTTTTCACGACATAAAGTGAGGAAGGAAAATGAAAGAAAGTCAGGATATCGTGACAGTGTCGACTAAAAGAAAAATAGAAATTTGATAGTAGAGAAAAGGTCACGATTTTGGATAAAGCGAGATGGTACAGAATGAAGAAGTGTCGCGATTTCATGACAGAAAGTAGTGAGATGGTACAGAATGAAGAAGCGTCATGATTTCATGAAAGCAAGAGATGGTATGAAATGAAAAAGTGTCATGATTTCATGACATGTCAGTTTTCGTGGCTAAGTACAACAAAACACATCGAAGGAGAAAAACATCATGATTTCATGACAAGGTTGCATCCACATGGGCCGAAGGAGAAAAATGTCGTGATATCGTGACATGTCTCATTTTCAGATGCATGAAGGCGAACAAGGCTACTGATAGAAAAATGTCACGATATCGTGACATGTCTCATTTTTGTACAAGAAGAATAACAAAGCTGAGGGTATAAAAACGATCGTGATATCGCGACATGTTATCTTTTGTCATGATTCATGAAGGGCCATTATAGAACATGCAGGGAAACATTGAACACATGGCATAAAGGTGTAAGGGTTATGATAATGCTTCGGGATCGACGGTTACTGTTCGTAGAGAAGACCAAATGTTTCAAACTCGAAGCAAAAGGCCAAAATAGCAAAGAGGCGGGAAGATGAAATGAAGCGATCTGGGAGATGAAATGAAGCGTCACAGAGTGAAATAGAGAGCATTGCCAAAAGGTTTAAAAGCAGAAGCACAGATTGGTACAGGGGTCGAAAACTGCTATGAGCAGGGTTGTAGAGCTGAAGGCGATAGGCCATTCTGGGCCTGCTTGAGTTGTTTCTCTTCCACAGACTGGTTTGGAAAAACTAGAAATTTTGCTATTGTAACATGACATATTTTTAATGCAGAAGTGTTCAAAAATTTGCATCTTGTGGGCAAGAAAGAAGGAGTTGTTCTTTGCATGCATGATTGAATGTTTATCTTTCCCCTTTTCGGTTTTAGGCTTATAGATGGAGTTTAATGCAAGTTGTCTTGGTTGCTTCATGCGAATGTCTAAATCTAGAAACTGTAGTTAAAACCCTAGAAACCAGCACTTAGCCTATCTGGATTGTGCATGTTTGCAGGTTCAATAGGTTAGGTTGCATGCATGGATACCTCACATCTTCGGTTTTGTCAGAATAGGATAGCATCATACTGAGTGCATTTTTATTTTTAGTTTTTCGTATTTCATTTTCATTCCTCTCGCATTTTTTATTTTTTTATTTTCCAGAAAGTTTAACTTATGGTTAAAATAAACATTTAAAAATTATAAAATCTAAAAAAAACAACGAACAATCACTAAAGCTTCATGATGAAATAAACCAACATTGCCCCTTGTTTACAGTTACTTGCAATCACTAAGGTGTTCCAAGCATTAAAATTGAATATCTTTATTTGAGATTATTAATACACAAATGTAAAATGCTAACATAGCGGAGACCTTGGAGAAATTACTTGTCTAATTTCTTTGCAAGAGGGGATTTGGAACCCAAATCCTATCGGAGAGTGTGTTTTCACAATCGGGTGAAAATACCACTCAACAAGTCTTTAATGAGTCTATCAATGATCATCAAACTATCATTGTCAGGATCCTATCCTTTTCCAATGAGAATGTGAACCTTATCCCTTTTGATAGCTATAAACCTCATCTGTAGGAGACCATAATTGCTCAATATTTAAGCTTAACCTTGTTAGATGAGTCTATGCCTAGGGTAGTCAACTCTAGAGCCAATGTTAAATGGTCTCCACCTCCTACGGGTTGGTTTAAGCTTAATTTTAATGGAGTATCTAAGGACAATCCTAGCAGAGTAGGTGCTGGTGGCATTGTGCGAGATCATAATGGGAATATGATGCGTGCATTTTTTGAATATTTGGGAACAAGGAGGAACAATGAAGCTGAAACTAGAGCTATGTGGAGAGGCCTTCAAATGACTCAAGACTTAGAAGGCAATTTGATCATAGAAGGAGACTCTATGCATGTTATAAATCTCCTCAATAATTGGAAAACACCTCCTTGGAGGATTAAAATAATTTTTGAAGAGGCTAGGATCCTTTTCCAGGGAAGATAGGACAAAAAAGCCCAACATGTCTTTCGGGAAGCTAACAAAATTGCTGATAAGCTGGCCAATTTGGGTGTCGATGGTGATATACTTTTCAAATGGGAACATGGTGTCCCGAGTGAAGTAGAGGAGCTTATTCAACAAGAATTCCAAGAATGATAGTCGAATTTACCAATAGGGAAGACACTGTAAGTTCGAAGGCTAGGAGTATTCTCGTATCTTTTTTGAATTGGAATCACAATAAAAATTATTTGAGTTGTTAGTCTTTGTGGATGTTGCTTGGAAATACCACAAAGACTAATGGGGACAGTCACATGTCAGATAACATGGCTCCTAGTCATCTTAGTAATTTGAGGTTGGTTGATAATCACAGGGAAGGAAAGAAATGACAATATAAGACTTCAAACCAAAGCCACGTGGACCACCAAATAGCCATCGCCATAAATCTAGCCAACAGGTTCACTTCTCCAAGGTTGATTGGCCAAGATAGTATGTGGTACCAAAGCATGTCATATATGGAAGAAAACAATTACCAAAGAATTATTAAGAGTAACTGTCAATACAGAGCTTGTGGGAGTTTTTTTTAGTACTCTGCTATGTGTGTCTGCAGCTTTTTGTTTCTCCATTGTCTCAAGGAAGGGATCCGTGTCTATTTATTTTTTGTAATTATGATGCATGTGTGTTTTCTTAGGGTATACCCAAAATTTTGTATGGGAAGTTTCTTTTTGATAATAGGCTATGTGCCTTATTGGATGTAATGGCTTTGGCGGTATGTAGATTTTACATATAGAGGATCCTTAGTAAGGATATGTTCATAAACAGCCCTGGATTGATTTTTGTAAAAGGTTTTGGGTCAACCTATAAAACCCGGTATTAATGCTATAGTATCTTATCTACCAAAAAAAAAGTTAAACCATGAGCAAGATTTAACCGTGAACAACCCAAAATTAGTCTCTTTCCAAAAAAGGAAGTCAAGGGAATTACCAATGGGGATGATTGTTACATTTAGGATGGTTTTCAGAATAGCTGAAGCATCAAATATTTGTCCATTAACATTAGGAATATGAAAATTTTTCCAAATATTAGAATCAAATGAAACTTAAAGGAAATATTCAACCTTGCTACCAATTAAAGTGTCTAGGAAAGGCTGTAAAACAACAATTTCATTGTTCTCTAAAAGCGGTTGATTAGAGATCCACCTGTCAGTACAAAAGTTAATTTTACTGCCTATGCCTAATTGCCACCTTATCTGCTTCTAAATTAGAGATCTAGTCTGGATAATTAATTTCTAGAAAGTGGAGCCCTATCTAGGTATATCTTCATCTATGAAACAACAATTTTGAAGATATTTTCTATTTACAATTGAGACCCATTCAAGGTTGTTGTTGATGAAACATTCCATGATTGCTTGGCTAACAAGGTTGTATTCATATTAAAAACTCTTCAGATCCCAAAGCACCACTAAATTTTTGGGGAGCACACCTTGTCTCAATTAATCAGATGAAATATTTTCTTTTCCTCGGCACCTGCTCACAAAAATATTTTTTGAATTTGCTCAATTTTCATGTAGACAAGAACACTTTAGAGACAAGCCATTGTCAGGGTGGTTTTGACTACTTGATAGAGGAGGATCCTTTTCCAACCTATAGTTTTTTGTTAATCCTCTCAATAATGTTACTCCACATGGATTCCTTCGGAGCACTGGTGAAAAGAGGGAGGTCCAAATATTGGGTAGGCAACTAAGATATAACACATTGAAATATGCATGCAATCTTAGCTTGTATCTCTTGGGGAGTGTTAATGAAGAATATTTTACTTTTAATATAGTTTATTTTCTGCTCTGTAGCCTCTTAATAGGTATAAAAAATACTCTTAATAGCTTTTTCTTCCCATACAGAAGTATGAGTAGCAATGATGGTATCATCAATGAACTGCTATAGACAAATCTCTTAAATTAGACACAACCTGAAATTATGACATTGGAGAAAGCATTTTTGAGCGCTATACCCAAGGATTCAAAAAGAATGATAAAAATTATGGGGGATAGAGGATCTCCCTGTCTAAGGCCCCTATTACTAGGAAAAATCTTGCTGCAGATCCATTGACCAGGACTAAAAACCAAGGATTAGAGATGCAGTTATGAACAAGATCAACCCACACCCTATGAAACCCAAATTTGAGAAGGACAACAATAAAAAATCTCTGTTAAATCTATCAAAATTATTATTCATATCAATTTTGAAAAACTTGGCAAATTTTTTGTTACGATTGGTAGAATGAAGGGCTTCATGCAATGTGATAACACCATCAGTAATATTTCTTCCTTTTATAGAGCTACCTTGACAAGGGTCTATGATCTGAGGAAGGATCTCTTTGAGTCTTATAGCCATGGCTTTAGTAAGTTTTTTGTATAAGACATTGCAAAGACTAACGAGTCTAAAATTTAATATAGATTTACATACAGATCCTTTGGGAACCAAGGAAATGAATGTGGAGTTGATACTTCTAGGTATGGATTTAGTTTGATGAATTTCAATGATAGCATTGTAAATTTTAGGTCCAATGATGTCCCAAAATTTTTGATAGAATTAGGGAGAAAACCCATCAAGGCCTGGGGTTTTATCTGGGTGCATTGAGAAAATAGCCTCTTAAATTTCATTAGGGGTGAGGGGGTTGATAAGAGACAAATTCATATCTAAAGTGACCAGAATGGGTATATGATGGAGCAATTGTCTACGAGCCTGGGTAGAATTTTAGGGGTTGGATCCCAAAATGCCTTCAAATAAAGATGAAGATTCATTTTGAATCTCAATAATATCCCTGATGATAGATCCAACACTTCTAGTTAATTATTTAATTTTATTTGAACTTCGATGCTTTAGGATAGTGGCATGAAAGAATTTTGTTTTTGAGTCCCCCTATTTGAGCCAAAGGGTCCTTTATTTTTACCTCCCAAAAGTCTTCTCTTTAGCCAGCACATTATGGTAGTCTGCAATAACCTGCCTCTCATTATTTCGAGTTGTTCATTGAGTTGCCCATTCTAAATTTGGAGTTCAATACTTTTTAGTTTTTGCAAAATATTTTCCTTATTTTCAAAGATGTTACCAAAAAATTCTCTGTTCCAGACTCAATTTTTTTCTTTGACACACTTAAGTTTTTGGGAAACCCTAAAAATAAAGGACCCATGACAGTCAAATTACCACCAATCAGCAATTTGCATTAATAAATTTGGGTGTTGTGTGCACATAGCTTAAAACATAAATGGGATTTTGAAACAAGGGCCTTTCTCAGCTTCATACAATAAAGGAAAATAATCAGATCTAAATCTGGGAAGAAAGATAAGAGTGCCATCATCCATCATCTGTATAGCTTCTTGAGATAAGAAAACCCTATCAAGTTTGACTTAAATGTGCTGATCCCCAATTGTCCTATTATTCCAGGTGTATTTTACCCCTTTAGTCTAAACATCCATAAGCTCACATTCAATGATAAAGTTATGAAAATCCTCAATGCTCTTGGTGGGCATCAAGTTCCCTCCCTGCTTATCAAAAGGAAAAAGGGGTGAGTTGAAGTCTCCAACAATAATCCATAGAAGTTTTATGAAATCATTTCTCATTTGACTCAAAGCATCCCATAGACCCCAATGGTTGAAAGGATCGTTAGGGGCATAGACATTGGTCAGAACACAAGATAAATTACTGCTTTGATAGAAAAACATCATATTGAGGACCATAACAAAAGAGAAAATTATTTTGCCTTCTAACTTGTTTGAGTCCCAAATACAGAGAAGACCCCCAGATGTACCTTGAGCAGGGTAAAAAGAAAAAACACTATTTTTCCAAATAGAATTTGTGATTTTATGGATTTTGTTTTGATTAATATTCATTTCTTGTAGAACCATGATAGTGGGTTTGTGTTCTTTCCTCATAGTGCAAACAAGCCTTTGCTTGACAAAATTGTTGAGGCCTCTAAAATTCCATGAGAGGATCCTCATTTAAAATTTTTGGAAAGTTTTTGGCCTCCCTTAGTTTTTTGCAAGGGAGTTTTGGACCTTTTTGATTCATCCTTCTCCTGACCGAGAAGATATTGAAATAAGGTTTTCTAGGTACCATTTGCAATATCATTTTCTATTTCCTTTTTCTTCTGATCATTGATATAGGGTCTTCCCTTTTTTTATTTTCACTACCAATATCAACAGAAGCTCTCTTGATACTTCTAGTGTTAATTGGGCTGAAATCATATTTGTCTTCTTTCTCCACTTTGTCTAAGATGGGACTACCAATTTTTGTATGCCCCTTGAGGGTGGGCGGTGGTTTTGAAAAAATATTGGATGGCCTAGATCTACCCTCATAGTCACAAATGCCATTTCTACCCTTATTCACTCTAGAGTTGCTTGCACTTAACCCAGATGAAACCCTCGCACAGTATCTTATCAAAAATATTGTTCACACATAGGGATGTGCTAGGATGTTTTTTGCTCCAAATTATATAAATTTTTTTGGAGAATATCTAGGGTTTTTCAGACATCTTCCTTCAAAATTTTAGCTCACTCTGAGTTTGGATGAATGAAATATGGTCGAAACAAGTTTGGCAGTTTGGGTAGTCTTGAAAAAAACATCCCTCACAATTTTCCTCTCCCCTTCTAATTTCTTAGATAGCTATTGTGATAGATATGCATAAATGAAATATAAATGTTTAGAAAGAGACAAAACCAAAATGCAAGAGCCAAATTTAATGCCAAATCTAGAGCTAGAAAGTCAGAACTAGAGTTAGAGATTGACATTATACCAAATAATGTAATACAGGAGGGTGATGGAAAATATTATATTATTTTGTACCTTGCAAGTAAATACTTTTTAAATATCATTTATTTCATGTAATAATTATATTTTGTCATTTTTAGAAGGTTAATAAATTTTTCTCCTATGAGAAATATGAAGAGTCATATATCCCATGAGTTTGAGAAGATGAAGAGATAGTTGAAGATGAAATGTCAAGAGACTCTTTGTAAAGGATATTTGTAGGGATGGTTTGTGATAATTTTTATATTGAATTGTAGTGCATCATTCTGTACTATATTTCATTGTAAATTTATCTACTTGAATATATTTTGTTAATTTACTTTGATTTATGGATTGAATATATTTGAGTTGCATTCCATAATATTATGATAAATATAAAATCTTGTATCTAGAGTATATTATTGAATATATCTCATTTTCTAACAAAAATAACATTCATCAAAGGAGTAATGCACATATATTTGGACTAGAAGAAAAGGGGTCTGAGTAGGTTTATAATTTTCCATCCTAAAATATTGTAGAAGATATAACGAATACATGGGATGATAAATGATAATTTAGAAGATGATCAATAAATATAAATCCTCAAGAATTAATTACGAAGACCAAAATATGTCATTTCAAAAGTGTCATGAAATCATGACTTCATATCCTAGATCAAAACCATTGAGTTTTTTTATGATGAGAAGATAATCGATATATAATACAATAATTAAAATATGATAACCTTGATGATTGATGTGGACATCATGCTCTCCATTATATTTTATAAACTCACATCTAAGAAATAATAAATGAATCTTATCATACCAAGAATGGGGCTACTTAAACCTATACACGGACCTCTTTGGCTGACATATCAAAGGAGTAGGTCCATCAAGCTTAAAAATAGGTGGATGCCATATATAGGTATCCTCTTTAAGCTCACCATAAATAAAGTAATTCTTCACATCCATATAATGTACCTCCAAACCATAATAAGCAACAATAGAATTGATAATCCAAATAGAGTTCATCCTAGTGACCAAAGTAAAGGTCTTCAAATAGTCAATGTCCTCCTTTAAAAGAATTCCTTAGCAATAAGGCATCCCTTGTGCTTCTACACCTATGAATTAGAAGTGAAATTGGTCTCATAGACCCATTTACAACCAACAATTTTCTTCCTTTTAGAAGAGGAATAAGTTCCCATGTCTGATTATTCATCAATGACTACATGGTAAGAATAACATCCTCGCACTCTAGAAAACCCTTGGTATAATAATAAAGGAGGGGTCTCTAGAATAATTAGCCCTCAATATTAAGGGCCAATAGGTATGCTTCTAATGACAACCCTAAGAAGCAAAGGGATGCACATATCTAAAAATATCATGGACCCACTTCTGCATTAGATGAATTATGGAATATTGTAGCACATCCTATGGAGAAACAACATCAAAAGCCTATAGTAAAGTATCCAATCCAATCTCACCATCCATATAAACACCCAACACCATCACATAGGGCATATGAATCAATAGTATTTAATCTTAGATCTAAAATTATAGGTGCTAAAGAAGGATCTTAAGAAATATGAGAAAAATTAAGAGAATCTATTGACATATCTTTTTTAGGAAGTGAAGAAATCAAAATAGTTGGAATTGTGCCAATGTGAATATCTTAGGAGGAAGAAAAATCCACTAGAGGATCTATGAAGTAAAATCCATTCACAAAAATAATAGTAAGAGGGCTGAAATAAGCATATGAAAGTACCTCATCAATAGTCATATCTCTAAAATATAATATCCTATATTTTTGGATCATACATGTGTTGGAGGTATCAAAATACCTAAACAAATATATCGATGGTTCTTTTCTTCCACTGTATCTTTGGAAATGTAGGTGCATTCTATGGATCTAAAAATATGGAAGCTTATACATGTTAAGGTTGTTACTTGTCAATATATCAAGAGAAGTAATTTCTTAAATGATTGGATTTGGAGTCTGATTGATGATATATACCATACAATACACTACTTCACCCGAAAACTTGAGCTCTATTCATTTGCCATGAAAATTGAGTGGGATTAATGGTGAATACTTTAGAACTCCAAATAGGAGGTCCAAGGTTTGAATCCAATGGGGGTAAGGTTGTATACCATACTTTGGTAACCATATTTTGGTGGGATAAACATATATTTGGTTAACAAATAATTCTATATGACTTATAGCCTTATGGATGTTAAAATTTAAATTTTGTAACTTATATATATCCATCTCCATAATAACCATGATTTTTTTCTCATCCACCCTATTATGTTCTAGGGTACAATGAGCAATCTAAAAATACCATAAATAGCTAAGAAATTGTTAAAGGTATGACTACCACACTTATCATCTCCACCCATCCATATGAACTTAATCTTCCTCTCAAATTGATTCTCCATAAAGGGTAAAAGTCCTTTAACTTACTAAAGGATTCATTTTATGGTGTACAACCATATATACCTAGAGAAATTATTAATAAAGGTGAGAAAATACTTATTATTATATAGAGATGGTGCCCCATAAGTTCGCTCATTGAGAAAAATATCCAAGGATTGCATAACATACCTAGCAGTACCTTTAGGAAGGATTCTCAATTATGCTTATATGAGATGCATCCCTCATACACATCATTCAGAGAGTTAGAGGGAGTATCAATAGACAATTGATTTTAATTTGTGTATCTCAATTATTCATAGCCAAGGCTCCCAGGTCTATGTTACCATCAGTTGTCAATGCCATCTATCTATGCCATCATAGCTACAAAGTATTTCTTCCTAGAGGAATAATAATATGTATTATCACCAAGCTTATATATCTAACGACATCAATTACAATTATTGGAAATGCAAGGAATATAAGAAAGCAACAATATCTACAATATTATGCAATGAGATATTTTCACACAATGGCATTTTTATACCACTTAAAATATTTCCACCATTATTCAACACTCTCCACTAGCCTAATATTGCATACAACATACATATTAATACATCAATATGGTGTCTCTTTGATTCAAGAGACCCTTGGTGTTTCACCTTCAACATTATATTTTCATCTCCTCATATTCTCATGAGATATGTGACTATTCAAATTTTATATGGGAGAAATAATTATCAATCCCCAATAATTAAAAACATCAAATAATGTAATTATTATATTCACATAAAAAAAAATAATGTAATAAAGTCTAACACCCCTCTTATTACATTAATTTTTATAAATATCATTATCCCCCATGATTCCAAGTGTGGTGCACTAAAAATATTCTCTGGATCTAAAACTAGTTATGGCTATGGCTCTTGCTCTGGCTCTACTAGAATTTTTAGTTCTATATTTGTTATATATTTAAGTAATATCCGTTAGATCTACCTCTTTGGTCACTCACTGGGTCTACCTTTAGGTCAATACCATTGGGTCTTTACCTCAATATCAACCTTACATTTGGGTCATCTCTAGGTCCTTACCTCAAGGTCACCTCTGGGTCATCATCACCTCTAGGTATTTTACCTCTAGGTTACTTATGGGTCATCACCACCTTTGGGTCAACCTCTAGATCTACCTTTAGGTCATCACCTCTAGGAAATTACCAGTAAAATATATCTTTGAAATATTCCACATCTTTGGAATCCTCCATAGAATGTTTCACTATAGGTCCTATTAATGTAGGTTTTCTAAGAATCACTTGGGTCATCTTCTTCTAATATTGAAATAATTTATTATAATTTTCCAAGATTGCATTTATCCATAGGAAAAATTATATTATGATTGTTATCCTTCACTACAGCTGGTCTTCTTCTATAGAAACCATTCAACATTTATTTTACTTTATCCCATTTTGACACATTCATCCATCCAAAATTCATATACATTTTGTTGGTTACTTTATTTTTGTATCAATACTTTATTCTAGAGTGATTATTACCTCAACAAATTTCACAAGAATGTAGGTTCCAACAACTACCAGTCAAATTTTTGGATCTTTTGTATTGACTGCAACAACCCATCCTAGGAACTTTTGCATATGATTCTCTCTTCACAAATTTGATATTTCTACTTCTTATTTGAATTTTATATCCAAGGCCTCCATTATTTGACCTTATACTTGGCAATATGGGTATTTTCACACCTTACCCATATCTTCCCAAACTTGTACCATTGTATCTTATTTTTCTCATTATTTTTGAACCAATACATTTGGTATGCTTTTCAAAGAATATAAATTCTTCATCACCACTTTGATTTCTATCACCAATAAAGTTTAAGAATCCAATTTCCTCATTTCCACTATAATATCTACCACTACCACCAACTACATTCAAATACCATACATCATTATCAAAATGACCTTCAACACAATCTAAATTATCACTATCACTTTGAACTCTAACAATATTACCTTTGACAAGGCCAACTCATCCATATTAAACAAAATAGTTTCTCTCAACTATCTTCAAATAACTTCTATCACAAGCTGTATCTTCCTTTTAAACAAGATCACATGTATCACAACAAACATTTTCTATCATGGATCTCAAATAACCAATATCACAATTGAAACTTGTCCTTTGAAGAAAATCACTCGTGTCACAACAAACATATTTCATCATGTGATTATCCTTTAAATTTTTAATTATTTATATTTGCTTTCTACATTTCACCTAAAGAATGTCAAGGGTAAATAGTTCCATGCACATTCAACTCACTGCACCAATAGAAATTGTCACACCATTTTCCAAGTGTCCATTAAATTTTCTAAGTATTGCCAATAAATAAGACCGTAGTTGTGAAGATTCCCACCTTTACTATCTTTGGATGACACACATTTTTTAATTTCACCTTGTTTCTTTGCATGTTTACTATATCCTTTATTTATTGGTTTTGACATTTCTTTGGCCATGGGGACCTTATGTTCTGTTTCACACTCTTCTTCACAATTTGGATCTAATTCACCTTGTGCAATATACTCTTGCTATTGTGGTATTTTTTGAGATTGCGCTCTTTGACATTTTCCTTGTCCTTGTTACTCTTTTTGATATTGTGATTGAGGAGGTCTTTGAAATTGATTCCCATGAGTCATCATATTGTATTTTTAAAATTTGGTATTATGTTCTTTTTCATAAATATGAAAATAAATCCTCCTCCATTAAGACTAATTTTGTGTTGAAGATGAAGTGGAAGGATGCTTTTAATATTTTTATGATTTCTTTATGGAAATAAGAGAATTATTGATCAATTCATATCTCAATTGGTTTTCTACTTCATATTATTGAAGGATATTTACCAATTCTTTAAATGACACACTTTATTATTGATACTTGGAGAGATGTCACCAATATTATAAATGATTCAAGGAGATCTCTAAGTAGAACTGAGAGCAAAAACTTATCTTCCACCTTTTCTTTCATAGTGTTCAACCTTGACTTTAGGTCAACAATTATTCAAAGAAATTGTTTAATACTCTCACCATATTGGACCCTTAATGTATATAGATATGATTATAGATGAAATATTGTGGCTTCATTTATCTCTTAAAATATGGTACAAAGTCTAACCCATGCATATTTTGATGTTCCTACTTTACATCACCTTCATCATATTTTCCCTCTATATATAGCATCCTCGAGATAATTTTCATCACCAATAACTATATCCTATGGTTTTTTTACCACTATTATTGTTCTCATTTTGACTTCCATGCTATAAAATTTGGACCCTTTAGCAACTAAGATTCTATGAGAAATATTTTTGATGTAGCCATGGTAAAGGTTCCTTATATCTCCCAAAATGGTCCCCTTTTCTATATACCACCAGTCCTATATACCAATCCTTTTGATATACTTGCTCTTCCTATATACTGTTGGTACATGGAAGAAGCTAGTCCCCTCGGTATATATGGTCATACATGAGAGAGACCTTAAGGTATGTGAAAGAAATTGATATGTGATACGAAGATAGTACTAAAAATGATTTGTCCTATCAATGACACCTGCTTGAAGAGAAATCCTCATATGTAGGAATAACTTCCCTATACACTTGGATTTTCTCAATTTCAATATTTATGTCTAGTGATAGTAACGAATGGGGTAAAAGATGTAGTGAAATAAACTATCACAAAATAATGTATCCTTAGCATTGATTTATAGGGTTGATGTCAAACATCATCATGGTATCTATATTAGGATTTAGACACAGTAACTTAGCATCATAGAATTACCTATAAATACAAGTTAAAGATGTCATTTATATTGAATGTTATGATTGTGAAATGCATGTGTTCTTGTTTTTGTGTCAAAAAATTTACTTTTGAAAAAATATGTCAATCACTGCCAAAAATACACCTTTTACAAAATATTTAAAAACAAAATTTTAATTTTCTTTTGAATATTTATTTCCACTATAATATCAACTTACCACTTTACATTTAACATTTTACCACTTTTAGAGCATGCGCCTATACACCATTGAATTCCCTAAATACATTTTTTACTATCTACTATCTTCCAAAAATATTTTTTATGAACTATAATAACTTCCTTTTCTCTCAAGAAAATAAATACTTAAAAAATTTAATTTACCTCTTTCAAAGACCCTTTATGTGAATTGACCTCACAATCTATCCTTCAAATTTCGTATTATTTCTTTTAAATCCTAACTCTTCTACTATGTATTTCAAGTCACAAAATAAATCCATGGTTTTAAAAAAATACCTTGCAATATTGCTTTTGAAAAACCATCTTCTTTTGTGTTGAAGAACACATGATTATACTGAGAGGGGGGTGAATAGTATAAGATCAACTTTTAATTTTCTTTCCCAAACAATATTATCAAATATTATCAATGTCAATATCAATAGCAGTAATAAAAGCAAGACACAAATCATCACACACATGAGAGACACAAATTTAACGTGGTTTACCTAATGTGGGTTACATCCATGAAGAAAATATTTCTTCTAAATTTTCTCAATAAATCTCTTGGGAATCAATTCTCTATTACAATGTTTATGGACCTCTGTCCAAAGGAGACACCAATCCCCTATGCTTTGATTTGTAGATCTCTCCATAGGAGAACTCTATCCCCTTTGCTCTGATTCGTGGATCTCTCTCCATAAGAGAACTTTTTCCCCTTGCTTTGGTTTGTGGATATCTCTCCATAGGAGAACTATATCCCCTGTCTAGTTTGTGGAACTTGATCCAAGAGAACTCTATCTCCTCAACTAATTCATGTGTCTCTATCCACAAAAGAACTCTATCTCCCCAGCTGGTTCATGAATCTCTTTCCACAGGGAAACTCTATTCCCTCTCTAATATAGTTTGTGGATCTCTCTCCATAGGAGAACTCTATCCCCTCTACTTTGGTTTGTGGATCTCTCTCCATAGGAGAACTCTATTCCCTATGCTCTACTAAAATTTTCTCCAATATTCCCCAAGACTTAACACAAAGCTTGACCAAATTAGCAACCAAACCTGCTATCAAATTTACCCCAAGCCTTAACACAAAGCTTGATCAAATCAACAACCAAACCTACTCTCAACTCTATCTTAAATTTGCCCCAAGCCTTAACACAAATTTTGATCAAATCAAATACCAAATCTGATCTCAACTCTATCTCAAATATGCCCCAAGCCTTATCACAAAGCTTGATCAAATCAACAACCAAACCTACTCTCAACTCTGTCTGAAATCTACATCAAGCCTTAATGCAAAGCTTGATCAAACCTACTCTCAAATCTATCTTAAATCTGCACCAAGCCTTCACAAAATACTTGGTCAAATCTGCCTTCAAGCCTTATCAAAAGACTTGCTCAAATATACCTTCAAGCCTTATCAAAAGACTTTCTCAAATCTGCCTTCAAGCCTTCTCAAAAGACTTGCTCAAACCTACCTTCAATGCTACTCACTAAACCTGCTCAAATATTTCCAAACCTTTCATACAAATAGAACTTATATATTTTTTAGAAAATCTTTCTTCAAATAGATATATTCTACTCAGAATTATTTTAACCTTTAGAACATATATATAATTATAAGCACTATCAAAATCCCAATATGTTCTTCACATTCACAAATATTGCATTCAACTAATCCAATATTTATCTCTTGCAAAATCCCTTTCAAATCAAATCAAACAATGTATAACTTGCTTCACAAAATTGATCTATCTTTCTTGCAAATTTTCTCTCAAACATCAACCTCAATAATGCATAAATTTCCCTCAAAATATTGGTCTCAAACACTTTCACAATTGCTTTCAATATCTCTCAACAAATATTCAAAATGTTTCACAATAATGCAAAAACTTATCTTCAAATCTAGCACAAGTAGTTCACAATCTTTAGCACAAATGTCTTAATATCTTTCAACAATGGAAACACAATCTTGTTCTCAAACTCTATTTCAAATATTTTCAAAACCATTCAATAATTAAGTACAAATCCTAACTCAAATATTTCCAACAATGCATACCAAACAATCCTTTTATCTCCACCTTATGTTTCAAAAACATTTACTCAACAAAACACCTTAAATAAGGAATTATGTGCCCATACCTCTTAATTTTCTCTTATGGAAATATGTCTTCAAAAACCTGATTCACAACAACTAATTTTTCTAGTGCCACTTCAAGGGTTAGATAGAAAAATACTTTCTCAAACCATCCACATGAACTTCCTTCTCAAAATGTGTGCACAATTTTGTTCCAAACAAATGCACTATAACTCTCTTGGTTTTTCAAAATAAAACTTTAAATCATGAACCAAGTCCCTCAAAATTAATGCCAATATTACAATCAATAAAAACACATTTTACACCTTTTATCTCCCACTTTCATAAAATAATTTCCAAACCACTTATTGACCCATAACACAAATTTACAATATTAAAACAATCATTTACACCTTATCACTCCTACTTTTGCATATATAAAATAAAATTTAATGACAACAATATATTCAAAATACTTGGCAAAAATAACTTACCCTTATACCTCTTATATGCCAAAAATCTCTACACAATAGCACACCCCTCAAACTCCATGCAAAGCAAATTTAATAAACCTTGGCACATACCTTTTACCAAAAATAATATTGCTGGCATGGACGTGAATCGACCCTCCGACCTTAGTATCCTAATGCAGCGCTTGACTACTTGCGCTAGCCAAATGGTTGATACCTAACGTGTAGGCCTCCACATTTATTCCCTTTGCATGTTCATCAAAAATAATAAAATCCTTCAAAACTGATTCTAGGAAGAATCGAACCACAAACCTTCACCTTGCAAATGCATTAACTCGAATCTAGCCACCGCTAGGCCACCCTGGCAGATGATGTCAAGGAGAAAACAAAATTTACTTATTTCATTCTCCTTCTGTGCTTCGAAATTGATGTTGTCCTCTTTTCTTTATTAACTGTCACCACTTGCACAATTGCACAAAAATAAAATACCAAGCCCACATTTTATTTCCAAAGTCTTAGGGTATTTATATGCTTTCCATGCACATTTTAGACGTCGGCCCTCTTTCAAACTTATTTAAAAATAATTTGAATTATATTTGTTGTCATGTAACCTTATACTTAGGGATTATAATATTTAAAAAATATATTATAATAAACCTTTTGCCTTAGGTCTTTTTCGACCAATGAGAAGTCTTATTTTTCCTTTGCAATTTAAAATATCCCTTTATTTTTTATTTACCAAATGAAGCCCTTGTTACTTTCAAACTCTCTTAATAATATTTAAATATCATAATTTAAATATTATAATCCTTTTCTTCAAAATTTTCTTTTTTTGCTTTCACAACTATGGAAAATTCCTTTGCATTTATTATTTAAACCTTGAAGACAAAACTCAACCTTTTCACCTTTGACATCAATTACAACCAATGATATCAAACCTTTGACATCAATGACAACACTATAATCAAAATTTCCAACAATCTCCCCCTTTGTCATTGATGGAAACCCTTTATAAAAATTCATTTTCCTACCACTAGATTCCAAATATGCTCCCCCTGATTGAATGCTCTCCTCCTTACTCAAATATCTCCCCCTTTGACATCAATGGCAAAGGGACTCCTTTGGGTCTAAATATAGGACTCCTAGCTCATCCCCCTCTGCACCACCTCTCCTTGAGGTGATTAATTTTGGGGTGGGA
The DNA here is from genome assembly GCA_028583015.1 of Wollemia nobilis. Taxonomy (NCBI): domain Eukaryota; kingdom Viridiplantae; phylum Streptophyta; class Pinopsida; order Araucariales; family Araucariaceae; genus Wollemia; species Wollemia nobilis. Next base: position 937,379 of record JAQPPZ010002833.1, on the reverse strand, counting down.
GTATCTTTACTTCCATGATACAATGCTCTTTTTCTTTGTCAATATTCTTTTTCAACATACCCTTTTGATCCTTTTGAGTGCCCATGTTCTTACTTGTCTCTGGAAGTTCTAGAAAATTTGTTATACACAACTTGGACTTATGCCCAAGATTATTTAATTTGTAACACTTAATGTTGTAGTTCATGGAATGTGCAAATGTCTTGAAGTTCCTTCTAGTGAAGCCATAATCATTTCTGTTATGAACCCTGCAATGGATTGCTTTATGACCAAAGCGATTACAAGAGTAGCAATACCATTGAAAGAAATGTCTATTTTTGAATGAGTTGAAATTCCTTTTAGTGAGACCATTCTTCTTCTTTTCATGAGTCCTGCAATGCATAGCCTTGTGATCAAACCGATTACATGAAAAATGTCCTTTGAAGAAGTCTTGTCTTGAACCCTATGGTCTCTTAGTCCTCTATTTTATTTCCCTGTGATGATCATTGTTTCTTGTTTATGCATTGTTTTCTTTCGTAGTGTATCGCTCCAAAATTTTTGCATCCTTACCCTCAGGCTATAGGATCCGCGCCCGGAAGGGGGATGCGAGAAGGATGGGACAATACCTCGGACTGAGAGGCCCTTTGAAGGTCCCGCCTCTCGGGGGAGGAGTATAAGGGTGAATTTTCGATGGATGGTGGGTTCACCAGGAAACTTTTGAGTGGCAGTTTCCATGCCTAGGTTGATAGTGGGTTTGATGTGTTCATTTTTATACTCAATCATTCAACTCCTAGGTTTGGCCAAGATGAATCTAAACTATTCTATCTACCAATGATAATTTAAATGGATACAAAAAATAGGAATGAGTGCTAATAATAGAGAATATGCTAATTAGAATGTGTCATACCTGATTTCGGATGTTTGATGAAGATTCTAAGTTTTGTAGCAGTCCAGATCACCTCAGTTCGTACGTAATCATCTGAGATCAGACAGGATCATCTGATATCTGACGAATTCATCAGATGAATTCGTCAAAAACCTGCAATCACATAAATAGATGCGAAATACCAAATATGCAAGTGCAGAAGCAAAGGACAATGGTAGAAATAATAGCAAACATGCCTAAATAATGGATTCCAATAACAAATAAGGAAATGCAGTAGATTTAATGATTGATTTTAACCTTACCATGCGATTATGCTAAATGAGGTGAACTCCAAGATGCAAAAAACATAATAATTCAAGACAATGCAGAAATACAATATGAAAAATGCAGAGAAAGCTAAGGGAATGCAAACTCTGGACTCGGATTGCCCCCAATCTGGACTACAGTCAGGATCACCTCCAATCGTACGAGATCATCCGTAATCGTCCGAGATCATTTGCGCCGATCCGAGCTATCTTCGATTGCAAAATAGTAGAGTTCCTGCAAGAAAATGCAAAATATAGAACACAGACAATAGTGCGAGGGAATAAGGAGTTAAATCTGTCAGCTAAGGGGTTCAGGGAAATCAGAATCAAGGGGGTCATGTAGGGTCAGGGGGTAAACTAGAAAATCCTAGTTTATATAGGCTTAGGAAGAGGTTTAAGAGGTTGGGGATCATCCCAATCTAGGAGATCTCCAACAGGGCAATCTCCAACTGCGTAGACGCGCTTCTGCCCAAGTTGGAGAGGCTGTTGAAACAGAAGCTAATTATGAAAATTTGGTTTTGGGACAAAATCGTCTGGACGTTCTGTCCATGATGATTTCATCAGATCTGGGATGATCTCGTCTAATCTGCGACGATATCGTCCAACGGTCAAAACAAATCCTAAAAATGGCACGAAAAATGAGGAAACGGGTAGCAGGCGGTTTTGGAGCGGTTTTGGGGTTAAAATTCAAATTTTTATCTTTTATCTTTTACTAAGGTTTTTAACCGTGCCAATTTTAGGGTGCTACATTTTGCCCCCTCTTTAGCGAATTTTCGAAGAAAATGCGTTAAAGACGAGTTTTTCCCATTTTACGAGAAAGCAAAAATGTACTCAATTTTTTAGACGACGATTCTTGGTCGAATCGTACAACTGCTGACTATGGTGCCCCCTCCGTGTTTTTACCCAAATCGAATGTTTGAGGTAAAAATGCGAAAAGGCAAAAATTAAAATGTTGACTTTTTAAATAAAATTAAGAAAATAGGGTAAAACCCTAATTCATTTTTACTGTTCCAAAGTTCTGCAGAGAGAAAATGGTGGAGACAACGCACAGAGCGACAGAGGTCCGACGCGGGCTACGGGTAAGGATCTAAGCCTAGTAGATTAGTTTTGATTTTGCTTTGTGCAATTTGTGGATTTAAATTTTGATTATTTGGGACATTACGGCCGTTTTTAGGCCGTCGACGACGTCCGAACGAAATCGTCCCTATTTCATCGAAATCGTCCCTAGATCATCGATTTCGTCCGAGGGCGAAATCAACGAATTAGGGGCGATCCCGTTCAACAAGGGGCGATCCCCAAGTTTACGAAATCGAAGACGAATTCATCCTACAAAGGATGATTTTGCCAAATTTAGGATGATATCATCCGATGGTGGATGATAACATCTTTAACTTGATTTTAAAATGTGTTTAATTTGATTTTACTGATTGGTTATTAATAAATTTTGTTGTTATTGTTTGTTTTGTAGAGGGGATTACTAAAGAGCCGAGAATGGAAATACGATGGACTAAGAGATGACATAGCCACGCTTGACCAGGCAGAGCATGACCGACTAGGACAGGTCGGGCTACAACATGTGGCAGAGATGCCACAAGTACCGACTGACATGGGGCTACTGACAACCCTAGCAGAGAGATGGTATCCGGGGTCATCCTGCTTTCGGTTACCGATAGGGGAGATGGCTCCCACACTAGAGGACGTATGGAGGATCATGAGGATCCCCATACAAGGATGGCTCATGATGCCTACGGCCAATCAAGGCCAGGCGATGATGAGGTTGACTGGAGACCCGAGCTTCACCCTGGAGAAGGGCGGGGTGAACATCGAGTCTCTACGGCAGATGCCTAGGGCATCTAGGCTGACTCAAGTTTTGGCAGGGGTGGTAGGTGGCTTACTGTTGTGCCACCAGAGCGGGTGTAGGCTACCATGGCTCCTCTCAGATATAGTCTATGACATGAGAGACCACGGGTATAGATTTGCATGGGGCAGCTTTGTACTCTGCCGCTTGTATAGGATCCTGCATGGGGTCGTATACAAGGGAGGTCGATGTCTGGTCTTGACATCATTGCTACAGGTTTGGTGCTAGGAGCACATTGCGGTACGAAGGCCGGTAGGGCTCCCACTGATAGGGGTTGACCGGGAGAGGCCCCGGGTTTTCTATTGGTGGCTACAGAGAGGGTCACAATGACGGATAGATCTGTCGATGTCTCGAAGGTTGCTAGATGACCTCATCCTAGACCAGATCACCTGGAGGCCATGGCGAGAGCACCCCGGGTGGGCAGAGGATGGGCAGGAGCTGGCTCGCATCAGGCGAGTCTGCTGGCTGAGGATGGAGTGGGGAGAGGTAGAGCTCCACCGCTACGATCGGGTACTATGGCAGTTCGGTCTACAGTAGGGGATCCCTTCTCTCAGGGATTACGAGTACTCTTAGACTATTTGGGATAGTACTACGTTGAGCGGGGCTCCAGACATGCAGTGATTCTGGAGTCAGGACATGGATGATGCCCCCATCCAGCCAGTGGATGGTGATGACGCTGGGGTTGCAGACGGCTATGATGCCTGGTACGTAGGCATCCGCCCTCCTCGGATGATGAGGGCATAGGGTCCGGTGCACGTGGTTGTGCGATGGATGGGGAGGTGATGCCAGGCTGCCATTGAGGCAATGCGGGGTCATGGCAGGAGAGAGCAGCGGTGGTCCCCATAGGAGAGATGCCAGCGGATGGGTCAGGCTCCACAGAGGCCATGGGAGACAGGGCGGAGGGAGGAGAGACTCCCTTCATAGTAGGGGGAGAGACCACCATCGCCTGATAAGGGCAAGGGTGTTGAGGTAGGGGAGAGCAGCGAGACGATGGCTCTCCGGGCTGAGGTTGCCCACCTCCGGGCTCAGGTGCAGACACTACAGGATGAGGCTACACGGCTCAGAGCTCGGGGCGAAGGAGCGAGCACTCGGGATCTGGCATGGTCTATTGCTCAGACCACATTTTACCAGGGGTTGTACTATCAAGCGGTCCCAGAGGGATAGAGGATATCATTGCCATCCCCCATTGCAGAGCCGATCATGATGGGATCATCGAGGACATCCTCACGATCGACGATGAGGACCCGAGATACGGCCCGGACCTCTATGGGACCACCTCCTCCACGTCAGGGTGGGGGAGGAGATGAGGCTGAGAGCTCGAGGGCTTCTCGAGGCTAGCTACTACAGAGTGCAGATTTATGATATATGTATATATATATTTGTTTTTGAGGGGATTGAGTATGCCAGGGTTTTGATTGTGGCATACCAATCTAGATGATGTAGATAATTGATTGATGATATATATAGATTGTATTTTTGATGATATGACTTGTGTATATGTTGTATTATGATGCTTGAATTGTTGATTCATGTAATTATGTCATTGGAAGTAAATTATAATGTTATGTCATGCCATAAATTTGTAAATGAAATAATCTGATGTGCATAAATTGGTTGTTTTGGTGTGATTTGATGAAAAATAAAAGGGACTTCTAACAATAATTTCAAAGGACATTGTCGTTGTTATAGACCGTTTCATGGAGTCGCCGCTCGCTAGGTCGTCAAGCTAGTCCTAGTATAGAAATATTGCTAAAAGTAAAAGAGTGCTTAAGAGACTTGTCTTAAGACTTTGTGTTGTGATGATGAAAATGATGATGGTGATAATTTGTTTTCAGATTTTTTTCCACAAAATTATGCATGAAATATGTTTAAAAGTGATTTTTGCTAGGCATAAATTCCTAAGTGTGATAGATTTTTGAATAATTCCTTAGAAATTATACCATGGTTGCAAGATGGAATGTTTTGACATAATGACATGAAATAGAATAAGTGTTCGCTCGTTTTGAAGCACAATTGTGTAACATAATGATGTAAGCCATATGTGTTTTTTAAAATGGATGGGAAAATAAAATTAGAACAATGGTTTGCGCTAGGCATAGAATTATAGGTATAGACTTATACCATCATCGCGAAATCCAAAGATAAAATAAATATTTTAGTTTTATTGCATGATTGATTTTTTGATTTTTGATTTTTGATAGACAGAAAATAATAATATGATGAACATGTTGTTTGCAATCGTTTTGCAATTTTGTGACACAATGTATATAATTGTTTTTATACAAAACAAAATTCTGAAATAAGAGGATAAAATTATTCCGAAAAGAATTACAGAAATATTTTAAATTATCTCAAAAACAAATGTAGGTTTATAAGGGATCCTCATGTGCAAATGTGAGTTCATTACCGATCTTGATTTATCATAATGATACAAAATCTCTCAAATACAAATGTGTGTGCAATTGTATTGTTCATTTACCAATTTTGAGCAAGATAATTTGATACAAGCAATTTGCTTTAACCAAATGAATGTTCGTTAACCATGATTTATATGCATATAACCGTACCAGACTACTGTGCAAGTTAGGTTATCAAGAGCTAGCTAATCCATAAGCCGATATAGGTCTATACAAAAGAAGGTCGCTAATGTGACAGACATATCACCACGCTAGGAATTACCCAAGGCCAAGCGGGTTGGGCACAAACCACTTGTTATGGGGCTTACCTCACAGCTTTTCGAATAATTGAGAATTCCAGGGATTCAAGCTCATTCACCCTTCTTTTCTTTTCAAGGGGTAGGGAAAGGATTTTATTGCATTTTGCTTTTGCTTTTCTCTTTTGCTCTTTTTTCTTTTTCTTTCTTTTTTGTATTTTTGCTTGATTTTTGAGATAATGCTGAAATATTGTTGTGATGATACAAAATAACATTTTTCTTTTTCTCTTTTTCTTGCATTTTTCTTTTCTTCCTATGCTAGGGATACTTGCTCAGATTAGCTGTAGAGCAAGGGATTTTTATTCTGGGTAGGGGTGAGCTTGTCCTTTTGTCAATTCTCAAAGATTCTAGACCATGTGCATGATAGGATAGCAGGGGAAACTTTTCGCTCAAGAAACCACGTCTACTATGTAGCATGATATTGAATTTGCAATGAAATCATTTTAATGTGAAAAGATATACTTGGTTCAAGTAAATAACAAGATCAGTTCTCTATGCTCAAAATGTTATTTAATGCCAATGTGGACTTTGATATAAGAGAGATTAATAATCATACCAAATAAAATCAAGATATTTATTCATGTGAGTGTGAAAGTGTGGGATTCCAAATAAATGCTCATTTATCCAAAATAATTAAAAATATAACTGCAAATTCCAAGAATTGACAAGTATATAAAAAGATGTTTTTGAAGATTTTGACAATTTTGATGTTTTTGTATTTGATTTTAATTGATGAATTGCAAGAAGAAATATTATTATTGTTCTTTGAAAAATATTTTGATAGAAATGGCTAAAAATGAAACAATATGCAAAATAAAGTATATACAAATGATGAAATGACTCAATGTTTTATGCATAGTAGCGTTTGAGATGCATAATGTTCATAGGTTCTTTAAGTTCTTTACCATCTAAGGTAGATAATTTGTATGCTCCCGATCCAAATTTAGCAGTGATGATATACGGTCCAAGCCAGTTGGGCTCGAATTTACCTTTAAGGTCTTTAGTAGCATTAGTATTTTTTTGATTTTCTTTTAAGACAAGGTCACCGATCTCAAAGGATCGAGGATGAACTTTCTTGAGATATGCTCTCTTAAGCTTGTTTTGGTAGGCACGAAGATGCTCCAAAGCATTGATGCACTTTTCATCTAAAATTTCCAGCTGACTAAATCTGCCAGCACGATATTCATCCCCTACTTCAGTATCTTGAAGTAGTAGAGCCAAAGAAGGAACTTCTAATTCAAATGGAAAAATAGCTTCAGCGCCATAAACCAAAATGAAAGGTGAAGTTCCAGTGGGGGTGCGAACACTAGTTCGATAGGCCCATAAAGCAGGATATAATTGGATGTGCCAATCTCGACCAGATTTATTGACCAGTCTTTTGAGAATTTTAAGTAATGTTTTATTAGATGCTTCTGCTTGGCCATTACCCCGAGGATAATAGGGAGTGGACCAACGATGTTGAATTTTATACTTTTGACATAATTTTTTGACATCTTTATTTTTGAAACAAGTTCCATTATCGGAAATGAGATTGGCAGGGAATGCCAAACCTACAAATAATTTGATTAAAAATAAATTTGGAAACTTGCGTTCCAAGTACAAGAAGCTAAAGGCATAGCTTCAACCCATTTTGTGAAATACTCCGTAGCGGTTATGATAAATTTGTGTCCATCAGATGACACAGGGTTGATTTTCCCAATGATGTCTAAGCCCCATTTTGAAAAGGGCCAAGGAGATGAAATAGCCTGCAGCTCTTGTGCAGGCGCATGGACAAGGTCAGCATGTTTCTGGCACTTGTCGCAATGGCGCACATAATCATGTGCATCATTCTCCATGGTAGGCCAAAAATATCCTATCCGAAGGAGCTTCTTAGCAATGGCGTTACCACTAAAGTGTCCTCCACAAGATCCATCGTGGGCTTCGCTCAAAGCTGATCTAGATTCTTCTAGATTCAAACATCTTAATAATATGCCTTCAAAAGATCTCCTATACAAGGTATTACCAACAATTACGAAGCGACTTGCTCGTCTACGTAATAATCGGTGCTGGTTGCTAGTATAACCATCAGGGAAGGTTCCATTTTGCAAAAAATTAAATATATCAGTGTACCATGGTTCGGGAGTAGTTTCGTTGATTAGAAACACATCCAAAGGTTCTAAGCATGATTTGCTTGAAGCGGGTTCCTGGAGTCGATGAATAATGATGGTAGCATATTCATCGTCTAACTCCAAGGGTAAAAGAGATGCAGCTGCAGCCATAGCGTCAACCGCACGATTGCTAGTTCGAGGAATAGCTTCCAAAGTAACTTGATCAAACAAGGATAATAACTGCAAAACATATGCTTTATATGGGCGTAATTTATCATCTCTGGTCTGATAAACATCATTGATTTGATTTATGACAAGTTGGGAATCACCAAAAACTAACAAATTTTTAATTTTCAATGCCAAAGCTGCTCGTAATCCAAGGATTAGAGCCTCATATTCAGCAGTATTATTAGTGCAAGCAAACGTTAGTTTAAAGGACAGAGGTATAAGATGTTTTTGTGGAGATATTAAAATAATACCCGCACCAACCCCACTCATACATCGGGCTCCATCAAAGTATAGGGACCATTGTTCAGGATGGTCTGCCTCTAATTTAAGGCATTCATCGGGAAGCTCAATGATGAGGGGATGGGTAGACTCTAAGGGTGCAACAGCTAATTGATCTGCTATGATTTGACCCTTAACAGACTTCTGTCCTATAAACGTGAGTTCAAACTCGCTTAGCGCAAGAACCCACTTGGTTGTGCGACCAGATAAATACGGTCGACTCATAAGATATCGCAAAGGGTCGAATTTGGCAATAACATAGGTTTTCTGACTGAGCATATAATGTCATAGTTTCTGTGTAGAAAATATGACTGCAAGACATAACTTCTCTAATATGGTATAGCGAGTTTCATAACTGATTAGGGTTCTACTGATGTAATAAGTAGCACGCTCTTTCTTCTCATCGTCAAGCTGAGCTAACATAGCTCCTAAGGCAAAATCGAAAGCAAAAATGTACAGAATAAATGGACGATCAGATCTAGGTGGGGAAAGCACCGGTGGTTGGAGGAGATATTGCTTAAGGAGTTCAAATGCTTCTTGGCATTCTTCGTCCCAATGGAAAGAGACATCTTTCTTAAGAAGTTTAAGAAAGGGTCCGGTTTTATCTGCCAACTTATCAATAAAGCGGCGAATAGCTTGAAGCTTACCTTGTAAACTTCGTAATTCTGATATATTGGTGGGTGCGGGCATATCAGTGATAGCCACGATCTTGAGAGGGTCAATTTCAATGCCACGTAAGGAAACTATAACCCCCAATAATTTACCGGACTTAACTCCGAAGATACATTTGGTTGGATTCAATCGGATAAGATACTCCCTTAACCGATCAAATACTTTTCTCAAGTCATTTAAATGATCATCTTCTTTGATGGAACGAGCTATAATATCATCTACATAATCATGTAGAATATCATGCATCATATCGTGAAAGATATAAGTCATAGCTCGTTGATAGGTTGCGCCTGCGTTCTTTAAACCAAATGGCATTACTTTCCAACAAAAGGTTCCCCAAGGGGTAATAAAGGTTGTCTTAGCCTGATCTTCAGGAGCTATCCTGATCTGATTGTAACCAGAAAATCCATCCATTAGGGATATCATTCCACTTCCAATAGTAAAATCAATGATTTGATCCATGTTAGGAAGAGGAAAATCATCTTTAGGGCAGGCAACATTAATGTCTCTGAAGTCTGTACAAACCCTAACTTTAGTGGCTTCTTTCTTAGTTACTGGAACTACATTTGAGATCCATTCAGCATAATCAATGGCTTGTATAAAAATGACCTTCAACAGTTTTTCTAGTTCTGCTTTGACTAGTAAGGCCACTTTAGGATGCATTTTTCTAAGTTTCTGTTTAACAGGTTTAGCATCTGGATGGACTACTAGATGATGCATGACTACAGAAGGGTCTAGACCCGGCATGTCTTCATATGTCCAAGCAAAGACATCCTCATAGTCTTTAAGAAATGAAATGTATTTATCTTGTTTTTCTTGACTTAATTCTGATCCAATATTGATTATGTGAGGGTTATGTTCGGTTCCAATGTTAATTTTGATACCGTTTTCAACTTCCATATGTAAATCTCTCTCAAAATTAGGTGGGGTGGGTGAAACACCCAATTCTTGTAATTCTTCCAAGGTTAGCTTGGATAATTCGTCTTGAGGAGTCGAGGCCTCAAGCTGGGCTATACTAGGTATAGAGCCATCAAAATAAAATTCGTTATGCAATAAATCATCAACGGAGACATCATGGAAGATATCCCCTTCCAACTCATCGTCGGATTCGACAATCATCTCAGGGTAGGCGAGAGATAGCATATGACAGGTAAAGGGATTATTTTTTGAAAGTAAAGAATCTTGTTTATCGAGATAATCTTGATAACATGTAAGATGGTCATCCTCCTCAAATGGGAAGGGTTGACCTTTACTAGGAAATAGGCCCACACCGCATCGGGCAGGCCATGGTTCTACCTCAATAGGTTCCTTCATACCATTTTGGAAAGGTCCCAAACCTTTCCCTTTATAGCCCAATTTAAGCATTATGGGTTTAGCTTTAATATATTCATTAGCAAAATAGCATCGAGCATATCCATCACAATGTGTCTTGATGTTTCGGGGTATTCTTCCCCAATCATATCCCTTATAAACAAAAGCACAACTTCCGACTTGGTAGATACTTCCCATAGGTTGTGGGAGGCCCAAGGTACGAGGAGAAGGTGGGAGTTTATTTAAAACAAGGGAAGCTTGCACGACAGTGTTGATCTCTTCTGATATAAGAATTTTAGATAAATCGGGTAGGAGTTCATCAGTAAGAGCGTAAGAGGTAGAAGGAACATTTCTTAGATCTTCTGATGTGGAAAGGATGCCTGTAGGAGATGTTATAGGGATATCGATGGATGAGTCTATCGGTGTGGAAGTTATAGGGGTAAAACAAGAAGCATTGGTTGTAGTTCTGGGATCTTTTCGAGGTCCTAATGGGGTTTGTTCAGAAAGTGGTTGAGCTATATGTAGAGGTGTAGTTGATGGGGAAAAGGTAGGTGATGTTATGGGTGAGTGTTTCACATGTTTAGACGGTTGACGAGAATTAGGATGTGTGGATGACAAAGCAGGGCAAAATTGAACTCCAACCGGTTCTGCCAAAGCACACATATCAAAGGGTCTAGGGTCACCATGAATGGTAACCAATTGGTTTTTGAATTTGAATTTAACACACTGATGTAAAGTGGATGGAACTGCTCGCATCGCGTTGATCCAAGGGTGACCCAAAAGTATATTGTACGATGCAGGGCAATGTACAATAAACACGGTCGTATCTAGGGTTCTAGGACCAACTTGCAAGGGTATAGTAATGACTCCACATGTTTCTTGTGTCTCGTCATTGAAGGCTTTTATGATCATATCCGTTCTTTTCATTTCGTCACTCCTAAAGCCAAATCTTTGGTAGAAGTCAAAAGTGCATATGTTTAAAGATGAACCATTATCAATCAAGATGCGTTTAACGGCTACGTCCCCAATTAGGGTAGTAATATATAAAGGGTTATCCTTATGTAAACTATGTTGTGGTATATCTCTATCTCGAAAGTCAATACAATCGACTTCTCGAGTTATGATAGTATTGGTCATGGCTTCAGGCTGAATATTTTGTGGTACCATCATTTGGCTTAATGTGAGCATTAATTCATCCCTATGGGTAGGAGAAGATCTTAAAAGGTCCAAAAGGGAAATTCTAGCTGTAGTATTGGATAATTGTTCATTAATATTATACGGAGGCTTAGGTTGAACATTAGACATATGATTCCCTTTATTGGGATTTTTCAAAACAAATGGAGCTGATCCATCATTCTGAGTTTGATCCTGTTGAGAATTTTGAGCCTGTTGTCGGGTAACAACTCCGATGGTACCTACAATATTATTTTGAGGATGATGAATTGGTCTCGGTCTAGCATTTATGGCTTGTTCATTAGAAAGGAACTGATGAGAAGAGGGTCGAGTAGTAACTCTTCTAGGAAATGGTTCTTCCGAAACCATAGAATCTGTGATAGGTTGAATAGGATCTGATTCATTTTCAGAACTATTCGATTGATTTGAGGTGATGTCCATGTCACTTTCAGTATCAGATTCTACATCACTAAGATCAGGTGTTTGAGTATTATATAGGGGTCCTGGACGTAACCATGGATAAAGTTGTGTCAAATATTTCTAGATCGTGAATAGGTAAATGCCCACTAATGGCTCCTACATATCGGGTAGGAGGGGGAACATTATGATGTTCAATTTGATTAGCCACCTCTTTGCCATGTTTTGGTAAAGGATGTTGAAATATGTCCAATGATTGATTGGCATTCCGATTCTGACTTTGAAGGGTGTTCTTTTGAACATTACTAGTAGGATTTTGTTTAGGTTGAAAGGCTTGTACCTCCATCTCATTGTTATCAATTAAATCTTGTATTTTATGTTTTAATCATTTACAAGAGTTGGTAGCATGTCCGGGTCCTCTATGGAAATCACAATGCAAATCAGCTCTGTATCCGGGTATGGTTGGATCAGGTTCCCGGATAGTTGGTAATTGGATCAATCCTCGTGCTAGTAATTGCGGGAGAATGGTTGATAAAGGTTGATTTAACCTAGTAAATTCTCGAGGTGGTTTATCAAGAGGTTTCAATATGAACTTCTCTATTGTTTTTGCAGTATTAACATTGGCAATGTTTCTGCTATCAGTGACTCCATCACCCACAACTTGTTTATTTTTGTATTGATTTCTGGATGTTTTCTCATCATCTTTCTTTTTGAGCTGACCTCTTCTAATGAGAGCATCTTCCACTCTTCGGGCTAAGTCTATAGCTTGATCGAAGGTGGTCAAGGTAGCAGTTGATAATTCATAGGATAGTTGTTCTTGTAAATTATTGATAAAAATATCCAACATTTCTCGATAAGGTAACACAAAGTGTAATCTTCCTATCAACTGCCTCCATCGAGCTAAGAAGTCAGCAAAACACTCATCTTTGTCTTGTTTTAGGTTGTACAAATCTTTAATAGTTACATGTCTTTCAATATAGGCACTAAATTGGTGCACAAAAGACTCGGCGGTCTCTTCGAAATTTCTCAAAGAATGAGTGGGCAATTGATAATACCACTCCAATGCCATCCCTCCTAAACTTTTTGGGAACATTTTTAGTAATAACAAGTCATCATGTGATATATCATGACATGCTATCCTAAACATACGAAGATGCTCTATGGGATCTTCGGTTCCTTTGTATATAGGTAGGACAGGCATGGGAAAGCGTTTAGGATATGGTTGTGCTACAACTATAGGATCTAGAGGTTGACTACACATCTCTCGATAATTGTACGAGGGACGGTAGGGATCTATTTGGTCCATACGGGAGGTTAACTATTTCACCATGGCTTCCAGATTACCAGTTTGCCCACCATATTGGTTCGGTGGTACATGAGCATGGGATTTGTGAGCGTAGGAAGGCGGGACATAAGGATTAGATGCTATGTTGCTATTATGCAAATGATTGGTAGGAAGAGTATTATGAAGAAGATTTGTGGTAGCATTATGTTGTATCCCAGATTGTTGGAAATTAACATTTGGTTTTGTTTTAGGCTTTTGTTGATTTGAGGTATATTGATCGATAGCTTGGCGAAATAGAGCAGTGAATGAAGGTTTCTTTTGTGTAGGAATAACCCTTGGTTTAGTAACAGGCACTCTAGGTAGTTGGGTAACCTGTTGTTGTCGTGTGTTTTGGATTATAGTAGCCATGTCCAAATTGGACGGTCCAGCTTGATCACTCTCTTGATCAACGAAGGACAAAGGATTAGTGCGTGTGTGATATATGTCTTCTAGGGTTGCTTGAGTGTCACTAATTTGATCTTTATCCATATGAACTGCTCTATTAAGAGTGCCAATATTAGTATGGAGAAATTTCCAAAAATGTTCCATGTTTTCAAAAGTAACAGCTCCTTCTGGAGTTATTTTAGGAGATGAGGATCCTTCCTCTCTATCATTTTCCTTTTGTTCATTTGCATCAACATAATCTTCTTCTTGTTGGTCTAGAGTTCCTTCTTCCTGAATTGGGTCTTCAGGAAGGACATCTGGGTTATTTTCTATTTTCCTTAACCAATCTTCTTCTACCTCAATTTGTTTTCCATTCCTGAGTCTAGTCATTATGTCTAAATCTTAGATTTTAGCAAATATATATATTGATATATTTGCAACAGATTTGGGAGGTATATATTAATTATATACCTACTATGATGCTTAAAAATAAAATGTTTTGATTTTTTTGTTATGATTTTGATTTTTATTTTTTTTAATTTTGTGCTTTATAAAGACAACAAATAGCACACTAAATGCAAGAAATAACAATAATAGAATAATAGCTTAGTTTTCTAAAAATAGTTTATGAATGTCATTGATAGGATCAAGTTCATCAGGAGTCATAAAATGCTCCTCTTCAAATTGGAAATGGTTTTTCAGGAACTTGATAAAGTGTGCTATAGTGATATTATCTACTTCTGACTCTAATTTGTAAAAATAGATTTCATGGCAATACTCTCGATATAACACAGCTCTGGGGACTCTATACCATCTTTGTCTATCCGTAAGAACGACCTCCTGATCCTCTATACGAGACAAAAATTTATGTACTACGGCTGCATTATCGAGGTATTCCTCAAAGGTATACAACTCGGAAGACACAAGGGCTCTTTTATCTGCTAACCACCTATGGCAAGCTCTCTGAAGCTCATGATACAAAGTCACTTGATCGGGATCCAGGATTCTATCTAGGACAAACCTCTTGATTTGCCTAAGTTCGGTTGCTCTAGATGAAATGAGATTCAATCTCCTATTAAGTTCGTCCCACAAAGGTTGAACCCTATTTGTTTGAGGTACGCTAAGTACAAAATTAATCTCTATAGCTGCTAATTGATTTTCAACATTAATGGTGACAACTCGTCTTTTGTTATAATCTACCATCTAAATATGACATGCAATCTTTGATTCTAAATGCATTTATGTTTTTTTTTTTTGAATTGTTTTCAAAAGGTTTTTAGTTTTCACGTCGGGTTCACCAAAATGTATCGCTCCAAAATTTTTGCATCCTTACCCTCAGGCTATAGGATCCGTGCCCGGAAGGGGGATGCGAGAAGGATGGGACAATACCTCGGACTGAGAGGCCCTTTGAAGGTCCCGCCTCTCGGGGGAGGAGTATAAGGGTGAATTTTTGATGGATGGTGGGTTCACCAGGAAACTTTTGAGTGGCAGTTTCCATGCCTAGGTTGATAGTGGGTTTGATGTGTTCATTTTTATACTCAATCATTCAACTCCTAGGTTTGGCCAAGATGAATCTAAACTATTCTATCTACCAATGATAATTTAAATGGATACAAAAAATAGGAATGAGTGCTAATAATAGAGAATATGCTAATTAGAATGTGTCATACCTGATTCCGGATGTTTGATGAAGATTCTGAGTTTTGTAGCAGTCCAGATCGCCTCAGTTCGTACGTAATCATCTGAGATCAGACAGGATCATCTGATATCTGACGAATTCATCAAAAACCTGCAATCACAGAAATAGATGCGAAATACCAAATATGCAAGTGTAGAAGCAAAGGACAATGGTAGAAATAACAGCAAACATGCCTAAATAATGGATTCCAATAACAAATAAGGAAATGCAGTAGATTTAATGATTGATTTTAACCTTACCATGCGATTATGCTAAATGAGGTGAACTCCAAGATGCAAAAAACATAATAATTCAAGACAATGCAGAAATACAATATGAAAAATGCAGAGAAAGCTAAGGGAATGCAAACTCTGGACTCGGATTGCCCCCAATCTGGACTACAGTCAGGATCGCCTCCAATCGTACGAGATCATCCGTAATCATCCGAGATCATTTGCACCGATCCGAGCTATCTTCGACTGCAAAACAGTAGAGTTCCTGCAAGAAAATGCAAAATATAGAACACAAACAATAGTGCGAGGGAATAAGGAGTTAAATCTATCAGCTAAGGGGTTCAGGGAAATCAGAATCAAGGGGGTCATGTAGGGTCAGGGGGTAAACTAGAAAATCCTAGTTTATATAGGCTTAGGAAGAGGTTTAAGAGGTTGGGGATCATCCCAATCTGGGAGATCTCCAACAGGGCAATCTCCAACTGCGCAGACGCGCTTCTGCCCAAGTTGGAGAGGCTGTTGAAACAGAAGCTAATTATGAAAATTTGGTTTTGGGACAAAATCGTCTGGACGTTCTGTCCATGATGATTTCGTCAGATCTGGGATGATCTCGTCTAATCTACGACGATATCGTCCAACGGTCAAAACAAATCCTAAAAATGGCATGGAAAACGAGGAAACGGGTAGCAGGCGGTTTTGGAGCGGTTTTGGGGTTAAAATTCAAATTTTTATCTTTTATCTTTTACTAAGGTTTTTAACCGTGCCAATTTTAGTGTGCTACACGTAGTGAAGCTTCTATTCTTCAACTTATCCTCATATGTCTTAATTTCTTCTTCACTCTCTTCCTCTAAAACTTCCTCTTATTTTGAGCTTGAGCTTGACTCTTCTTCTTGTTTCCCTTGTCCTTCTTCAAAACCAAGTCTTATTTTGATAGATGAAGATATTTGTGCATTGATAATACAAAGTATTTGAAAATTTTCCAAACCTTTGTAGCTTGTCCTTAGAATCTTTCACTTCCATCCTTAGTGAAACTACCTCATAGTATAATCTTTCACATTCTAACTCTTTTACCTCTAACTTTTCAATCATGACCTCTTTAACTCTCCTTGACTTAGATTTTGAGTTTGTTAGGTATTATAGAAGCTTTTCCTTTTCTTCCTCATGTTCTTGAACTTGAGCCTTTAGTCTTGAATTCTACTTTCTAACCTTTTTCAATTATTTGAGAGAAACAATAAGTTCTACTTCTAGATCAATTGTTCCTTCCTCTTCATTTTTTGAATCTTTTTCTACTTCTTGGTCTCCAATATCATCTTCATACTTTTCAACTTTATCTTCAATAGGAGCATCTTATTCCTCTTATATTACCAAGAATAGAATATATTCTTCTTCACTATCTAAGAGTCTTTCATCACTGTCACTTGAAGCCTTGATTGCCTTGTTAACATAGAAACTCTTCTTGTGCCTTTGAAAGAACTTATTTTCATGCTTGCCTTGTCCATACCTGTTTTTCTTTTCATGCTTGGATTTTCCTCCCTTTTTCTTATGATCATGTTTCTCTTCACTACTACTGCTACTGACTTCTGTATAATTGGATGCATAGTGACCAAAATTACCACAATTAAAAAATTTCACAGTCTTCATATCTTTGTGCTTTCTTGAGTCCTTATTGTTTCTTTTCACATAGCTTCTTCATCACTACTTGACTCACCACTTGATTTTGGTTTCTTATATTTTGTCTTATTTGAAACTTTGAAAGTTGTCTCTTTCTTGGATTTGGGATCCTTTACTATTCTCATCTCATAAGTTGTGAGAATTCCATGCAACTCATACATAGTCAACTTATCAATATCTCTCATTTCTTCTATAGTTGAAACCTTTCCATCATACCTCATAGGAAGTGATCTTAATACATTTTGAGCAAAATTGGAGTCTTCAATTTCGAATCCAAGTCCACGCATGATGAAGTAAGTATGTAGCAATATCTTCCTCATCTTCCATATTCAAATATTCAAACTTTTTCTTGTGGTTTTGTAGTTTTACCATCTTGACCTTTTTATCTCCCTCATATGTTTGCTTTAATTTTTTCCATATCTCTTTTGTTGATTTGTAGTGCATAACCTTCATAAATTATTCTTCACATAATCCATCCATTCATGGCCTTGGAATTATTCACATGTAACATCTTAACATCTTTATCTATGGGAGGAGTAGCTATAGGTGTAAATCCATCCTCAATCGATTACCATATCTCATATTCTTGTGCCATCAAGTAAGTATTCATTATTATACTCCATAAAGCATAATTGTTCCCATCGAACAATGGTACCTTATTTGATGAGGATCCATTCTAATATGCCATTTGTGTTCCTATAATATATTCCTTAAAGCTATTAGACTTTTTTGAAGGAACCCGCTCTGATACCAATTTAAGAACATAGGCTTATACTGAGAGGGGGGTGAACAGTATAAAATCAAATTTTATTTTTCTTTCCCAAATAATATTATCCAATATTATCAATTGTAATATAAATAGCAGTAATCAAAGCAATGCACAAATCATCACACACATGAGAGACACAAATTTAACGTGGTTCACCCAATGTGGGTTACGTCCATAAAGAAAATATTTCTTCTAAATTTTCTCAATAAATATCTTGGGAATAAATTCCCTATTACAATGTTTATGGACCTCTATCAAAAGAAGACACTAATCCCCTATGCTCTAATTTATGGATCTCTCTCCATAGGAGAACTCTATCCCATTTTCTCTAATTCATGGATCTCTCTCCATAGGAGAACTCTTTCCCCTTGCTATAGTTTGTGGATATCTCTCCACAAGAGAACTATATCCCCTCTCTAGTTCGTGGAACTTGATCTAAGAGAACTCTATCTCCTCAACTGGTTTGTGGATATCTATCCACATAAGAACTCTATCTCCCCAGTTGGTTCATAGATCTCTTTCCATAGGGAAACTCTATTCCCTCTCTGATCTGGTTTGTGGATCTCTCTATAGGATAACTCTATCCCCTCTGCTCTGGTTTGTGGATCTCTCTCCATAGGATAACTCTATTCCCTTTGATATGCTCAATTTTACTCCAATATTCCCAAAGCCTTAATACAAGCTTGATCAAATCAAAAACCAAACATGCTCTCAAATATATCTCAAATCTACCCCAAGCCTTAACACAAATATTGATCAAATCAACAACCAAACCTCCTCCTAAATCTATCTAAAATCTACATCAAGCCTTAACACAAAGCTTGATCAAACGTGCTCTCAACTCTATCTTAAATCTGCACCAAGCCTTCTCAAAATACTTGCTCAATTTTACCTTCAATCCTTCTCAAAATACTTGCTCAAATCTGCCTTCAAGCCTTCTCAAAAGACTTGCTCAAATATGCTTTCAAGCCTTCTCAAAAGACTTGCTCAAATCTGCCTTCAATGCTTCTCACTAAACTTGCTCAAATATTTCCAAACCTTGCATATAAATAAATCTTATATATTTTTTAGAAATGCTTTCTTTAAAAAAATATATTCTACTTAGAATTCGTTTAACCTCTAGAACATAGAGAGAATGATAAGCACTATCAAAATCCTAATATGTTCTTCATATTCACAAGTCTTGCATTCACCTAATCCAATATTTATCTCTTGCAAAATCCCTTTTAAATCAAATCAAACCACTTTATAACTTGCTTCACAAAACTGATCTAAATTTCTTACAAATTTGCTCTCAAACATCAACCTCAATAATGTATAAATTTTCCTCAAAATATTGGTCTCAAACACTTTCACAATTACTTTCAATATCTCTCAACAAATGTTCAAAAGGTTTCACAATGATGCAAAAACTTATCTTCAAATCTAGCACAAGTAGTTCACAATCTCTAGCACAAATATCTCAATCTCTTTCAACAATGGAAGCACAATATTATTCTCAAACTCTATTTCAAATGTTTCCAAAACCATTCAATAATGAAGTACAAACCCTAACTCAAATATTTCCAACAATGCATACCAAACAATCCTTTTATCTCCACCTTATGTTTCAAAAATATTTACTTGAACAAAACACCTTAAATAAGGAATGATGTGCCCATACCTCTTAATTTGCTCTTATGGAAATATGTCTTCAAAAAATTGATTCACAACAACTGATTTTCTAGTGCCACTTCAAGGGCTAGATAGCAAAATACTTTCTTAAACCATACACATGAACTTCCTTCTCAAAATGTGTGCATAATTTTGTTCCAAAAAATTGCACTATAACTCTCTTGGTTTTTCAAAATAAAACTTTAAATCATGAACCAAGTTCCTCAAAATTAATACCAATATCACAATCAATAAAAAAACGTTTTACACCTTTTATCTCCCACTTTCATAAAATAATTTCCAAACCACTTATTGACCCATAACACAAATTTACAATATTAAATCAATCATTTACACCTTATCACTCCTAATTTTGCATATATAAAATAAAATTTAATGAAAACAATATCTTCAAAATATTTGGTAAAAATAACTTACCCTTATGCCTCCTATATGCCAAAAACCTTTACACCATAGCACACCTCTTAAAATCCATGCAAAGAAAATTTAATAAAACTTGGTACCTTTACACCATAGCACACCCCTCAAACTCGATGCAAAGAAAATTTAATAAGCCTTGGCACATACCTTTTACCAAAAATAATATTATTGGTGCGAATGTGAATCGATCCTCCGACCTCAATCTCCTAACCTAGCACTTGATTGCTTGCACTAGCCAAGCGGTTGAGACCTAACGTGTAGGTCTCCACCTTTATTCCCTTGGCATGTTCACCAAAAAGAATAAATTATTTTAAAACTAGCGCTAGGTAGAATCGAACCGCAAAACTCCACCTTGCAAATGCCTTAACCTGAATCTAGCCACTGCTATGCCACCCTAGTGGATGACATCAAGGAGTAAATATAATTTACTGATTTCATTCTCCTTCTACACTCTAAAATCAACGTTGTCCTCTTTTCTTTATTCATTGTCACCACTTGCACGATTGCACGAAAATCGAATATCAAGCACACATTTTATTTCCAAAGTCTTAGGGTATTTATATGCTTTCCATGCATGTTTTAGACATCGACCCTCTTTCAAATTTATTAAAATATAATTTGAATTATCTTCGGTGCCATGTAACCTTATACTTAGGGATTATAATATTTAAAAAATATATTATAATAAGCCTTTTGCCTTGAGTATTTTTCCACCAATGAGAAGTCTTATTTTTCCTTTGCAATTTAAAATCTCCCTTTATTTTTATTTATCAAATGAAGCCCTTGTTACTTTCAAACTCTCTTAATAATATTTAAATATTATAATCCTTTTCTTCAAAATTTTCTTTGCTTGCTTTCACAACCATGGAAAATTCCTTTGCATTTATTATTTCAACCTTGAAGATAAAACTCAACCTTTTCACCTTTGACATCAATGACAACCAATGACATCAAACCTTTGACATCATTGACAACACTATACTCAAAATTTCCAGCATGTGTGACTCTTTTGAGCTTATAATTATCAAATCTTCAAATGTCTAGTTGGCAAATTACTAGATTTTCACATACTCTTCACCAAAATATTCCTTAGCACTAACTTGTCTGTAGTTTAAAAAAATATTCACTTTTTTGGTGGTCTATAAGTGTATTAAAAAATAATAAATGGATAGAATATTAAAGTTTTCCCTTTTTTAAATAGAAAATGCAATTTCCAATATTTGCATGGTATCATATGGGAAACTTACAATGGCCATTTAAATAATTTTTAATTCTAAGTACCTTCTCCTTTCTAACCCACCAAAAATAAAATATCTTTAACATCAAATGTTTATTGTTCATTTTTGTGCATAATACTATATAAAACACTATCATTATCATAAATCCTTTTTACTCTAATTTTTTTTGATGCATGGAATGAATTAATGTACACTCATTTTTTCTTTGTAACTAAAATTTTTAAATTTCAACAAACAAATGAGGACATTTTGTAAACTATTTATTTCACTCAAGATGGTAAATGTTTCCCTGCCCATGCATAACAACATCTCATCTCCCAATAATGGATGTATTTCTCTAGCATATTCTTCTAAGCAATAACCATCAGAACATTATCAGGTTGATGAATTCAGTCCAAATACATAATGCAAGTCTCAAAAATAGATTGACTTTGATAATTATTCAATATTTCATTGATTTTTCATATGCAATAATCTTATCATGGTATTTCTTTAGAAAACATCAACAAGACTCATTTGGAATTAAAACATTCTATTTAATAAAGACTTGCACAAGCTAAAAATATAAGGGCATATCATCGAATTGCAATAATTATCCCTTGACACAAACTTCAAACTCTCCAAGCTCACATAAACTGTATGTTGGTGGCTCTGATACTAGATGTTGGAAATATGAGGAAGACAAGAAAGCAACACTATCTAAAATATTATGCAATGACAAGTATTTTCACATAATGGTGTATTTTATACCACTTTAAATATTTTTTCCACTATATCTCTCTACTAGCTTGAGCTTGCATACAACATACATATTAATACATCTATATGGTGTCTCTTTGTTTCAAAATATCCTTGGTGTTTCACCTTCAACATTGTCTTTTCATCTCCTCATATTCTCATGAGAGATGTGAATATTCAAATTTCATATAGGAAAAATAATTATCAATCCCCCAATAATTACAAACATCAAAAAATGTAATTATTACATTCACATAACAACAAATATTCTTCCTCTCACATTGCTTATCTATAAAATGGTAAAAGACCTTGAACTTATTAAAAGGATTTATGTTTTTGGTGTACAACCATATACACCTAGATAAATTATTAATTAAGATGAGAAATTACTTATTCTTAGATGTAGATGGTAACTCATAAGATCAAAAATATCATTGTCAATGATATCCAAGGATTGTGTAGCATGCATGGAAGTCCCCTTTAGGAAGGTTTCTCAATGATGCTTCTATAGTTTTCACAAATAATTATAAGAGTTAAGAGAAATATCAATAGACAATTGGTGTTGACTTGTGTATCTCAAGTATTCATAGCCAAGATGCCCAATTCTATGATGTCATCATTTTATAACATAATCTACCTATGCCACCATAGCCAAAAATTATTTATTCCTAAAGGAAGAAGAAGAAGATATATGATCACCAAGCTTATATATCTAACCATACTCATTACAATATCCTAAGAAAACTATCTTGAATCCATAATCAATATCCTTAATCACCCATCGATCTAACCAAAACTCAATATTCTTATTTGTGTGAGTGATGTGATAGATGGAAAGGAGCTTAGGGACCATACTAGGAATATGAAGGACTTCATCAAATAAAAATAAACAAACAATCACATAAACACATCCATTCACTTGTAAAGATAAATCATCCTCAATAAATACATAATTGTATTATAGTCATGTAACATATGACCATACTTGGTTGTGTCAAGTTGCCCCTAAATTTTCAATCCTCTCATTAGAATATTTGGATGTCCAATATGTTGAATAAAAAACTACATATTCTTGTGATGTATAATTATATGATCATCCTCACCTTGAGCATAGAAAAGAGTAGCATCAATGCATCCCTTTTTGGTTACCTCTTCAAGCTTCTTAATTTCCAACTAATAACTCTACCATGTGTCCTTATAAAAAGCATAAATAAGCTTTTTGAAGGGCCTCTATATATTTTTGTCTTCTTACTTTAGCTTCTTATCAACTCCTAATTTTAACCACTTTCTTGAACCTAAATAGGAAAACAATAACTTTTGCATCTCTATCATTAATCCTTATGGTGAATGAGGTATTTGAAACATCATCAAGAGGAGTGTAATCTTTGGAAAAGTATACTTGAAACATATCAAACACAATTACAGCCATCACATAATTTTTAGAAACATTGTTGAACACAACATTTAGGTCAATAGTATCCTTTTAACTAGTACCTTCCTTGACAATGTGGATATCCTTTTCAATATTCCTAGACTAATCTATGTACTCATCCATGATCTTAAACTTATCCATGTTCAATGTATCAAGATCTACCTCTAGTCTATTAATCTTTGGGGAATAAATGTGGTTACACATGTCCTAGAAATTCTTGAATATATCCTTTGAAACTAAGTTACTAATTGAAAGATGCAAAAACGCAACACTACAAGCAATGCTTTGAACACAAAAAGATGTAAGATAACACAAGTTTGCACAACATAATAAATTATTTTATTGATGGGGGGAGCCTAGAAACTCCATTGTTACAATCTTGGATCCTTGAATCCTTTTTGATATAATGATACAACAATTTAGGGTTCTCCAAAACCCTAAGAAGTAAGGTTGTGGTGTCTTCAATCACGTCTTGATCCCAACAAGGTTGAGTGGGCTTTTCATGTTGGAAATTTTGAGTAGTTTTGTTGTCATTGATGCCAAAAGTATATTGGTTCAATTTCATCATCATTAAGGATATCAAATGGTTTTTCCAAAAGCAAGGTCTTGAAAAGAAATAGGATATAATATTTATTTTTAATATTATATACCTAAAAAGGCCCAAAGGATGAAGACCCAAGGAAGGAGAAGCAAGTTTAAAATAAATAATAATATTATATTATTATAATATTTTGGGACAAATAACAAGGTGAAGAAAAACAAGGTTCAAGTTAAAAATACCCATGGGCAGATTACAAAAGATTTAATTTAAATTAAAATATTTTAATCTTTCATTAAAATTTTAATTTAAATTAATAATGGGTGCAAATATTTAAATTTAATATTTAAAATCTATTTCAAATTTTTAAATTCAAAATTCACCAACGTGTAAAAGACAAGAAGCATGTGTATTAATATAGGAAATAAATTTCATTTTTTGTCCTTGGATATACACACCTTCAAATAAAAAATCAAGAACTGCATTTGTTGGAGAAAGAGAAGTTCGTGTTTCAAAGTGATTGGAGGTAGACTAAGGTGTAAGGCCATCATCATGGATAGAAATATACACTGGTGGTAGTAGCACAGGCAAAAATTGAGATAGTGCTAAGGCTTGCAAGGAAGGGATCGCAGGATCGATCCACGCGATTGACGTTTTGTTGTTGGAGAGGTCTTCGTTTTTCGTGGGCACCTTCGTGAGGAGAATAAATTGGGAAACATGTGCCTAAAGTCTTATGTGGGCACGCAACCCACTTGGTATCCTAGCTTGAGGCTAGGGTGTTGGAGAGGCTATGTCATGTGTTCGATTCTTATTGAGGACGTTTTGGTGGGCAGATTAGTTGAAAGGTATGCAAATTTTTTTTTTGCTTCTCCAAAGGTTGTGAATTTCAAAAATTGCCTAGAGGTTTTTTTAAGTTGGAAACTATAAGTATTTTGAGGGAGTTATAAGGTAAAGTAAATTAAAATATTTTAATTTTAATTTTTGGTGATTGAAATTTATTTTATAAATTTGGAGTGATAAGGTGTATAGAGGAAATTGTTGTGTATTTTTTTATAATGGAAATTTTGACTTATATTATGTAAGTTTGGAGATTATAAGGTGTACTAAGAGATTTGATATTTTGTATGGTAAAATAATTATTGGGAAAATTATTTTGTGAATATCTTGAGATAGGTTGTGGCTACCTAACCCTAGTATTGGCAAAGAACCTTTGATTGTGGTTAAGACAGGTTTTGAAGATATATCTCCATCAAAACAAAAGGTATGGGTACATCTTCCTTGTGAGTAAAATATTGTTGGATTGGATGTTGTGAATGCTGAGTTGGAGTGAAAAGGATTGTTTGATAAGCATTTTTGAGTTTGGTTTTGAGATATCCAATATTGATTGATGAGGGTTTTTTGGAATGAAGGTTGATGCTAGAAACCTTGTTTGATAAGCATTGTTGGAAATATTTGAGTAAGCTTTCATGTGCTTGAACTAGGGTTTGTAAAAATATCATGAGTATCATTGTATGTGAGGTTTGTTTTATAAGCATTGTTGACTAAGCCTTCATTGAGTGATTGGTTGAGTGGAGTTGTTGGAGTGATAGTTCAAGTTCTGTGAAACAAATTTTTCTCTATTCTTAATTTATTTGAAGAGAGTTTGGAAGTGATTGAGCATTGTTGAAACATATTGAGTCTCTAACCATTATCTATATGTTTGTTGGACATTTTGAGTGATAAGTTGTCATTGATGTCAAAATTGAGTGGTCCTTGATGTCGAAATTTCAGCACCAGTCAGTGGTGGTTTCAGTTGGCAGCGTCGGTTTTAGGTTCTCCAATAAATGCAAAAGGATAATTCGGTTTCAGTTTCAAGACCCGGTTCCAGGAAGTCAGATTTGGCCCAGAGTGCAAAAAGAAGCCCAAGTAAATAATATTATAATATTATTTTATAATATTATACAAAGGAAGTTTAAAATTAATTATAAATTAATTTATTAGTTAATTTACTTAACTTATAAAGTTATTTAAATTAATTATTAATTAATTTAATTATTAATTTTAAATTAATTTAAGCTAAGGTTAAATAACCCTAAGGTGGGTTATTAAAATTAAAATTCAAAATTCAATTTTGAAATACATAGCGCCGACGTGAGGAGAAATTTAAAAATGTGTATATAAGGGGGGACTACCCACCTTACAAAATTTACCATACCTTCGAAAGTATTTGTGAGCCTTATGATTTGTGCTGCATCCAAGGAAGATAAAGTGTGCGAATTTTGTTGAAAATCAAATGACGGTGGAGGCATAAGAGGAAGGGACTCTTCCTTCCTTCACATGGGCATTAGTAGCCCACGCGGTGGGCTCCCAAGCGCTAAGGCACTTAGGCTTGAGGAGACAGCGGATCGAATCTCGCCGAATCCCCTTTTTGGGGAAGAAAGAGGTATGCTTTAATCTTGGGTGCCAAAAATTTCAGGAATATAGTTTGAGCATTTAGAAATTAATTTTTGCATATTATAATTGGTTTCTAAGGTAGAAAGGGGAGTTATAAGGGATTTGCAAAATTAGATTTTTAATATTATTTGCTCAAGTGGTTGAAAGGATAGTAAGGTGTTTGGTTGATGTTTTATGGTGTTAAAACATTATTTTGAGTTGGATTTTATAAGGTGTATCCAAGTAATTATTTCATGTATGTTATGATGAGTGTTATTTTTAAAGGGAGCAATAAGGCATAAATTGAGTTGTGATTATTTTGTGACTAAAGGAATATTTTAAGAAAGTGTTGAAGTGATATTGTTGTGTTTAACCATTGGAATTGGAAAGAAGGAAATTGTGATTGAGACAGGTTTTTCAAAGGCACTTTGACATCCAACAAAAGGTATGGGCATATTCTTCCTAGTGAGTGATTGTTGAAAGTTGTGTATGAAAAGTTGGAGTGAAAAGGATTGTTTGGTTAGCATTGTTGAGAGTGTTTTGATTTATTGCTTCAAGGTTTTCTGGAATAAAAAGAGTGATTGATAAAACCTTGTTTTATAAGCATTGTTGTTGAAGTAAGTAATTGAGTGAAGAACTTGAACTAGGGTTTGGAAAGAACATGAGTATCATTGTTATGTGAGATTGTTTTATAAGCATTGTTGTTGAAGTGAGTAATTGAGTGAAGAACTTGAACTAGGGTTTTGGAAAGAACATGAGTATCATTGTTATGTGAGATTGGTTGATAAGCATTGTTGGAAACATTTGAGTGATTGTTCATGTGATTGGACTAGGGTTTGTGAGCAAGGATTATTTCATTGAGTGATTGGTTGAGTAGAGTTGGTTGAGCCTAGTCAAGTGAATGTGTTGAAGTGATTGTTCAAGTTCTGTGAAACAAATTATTCTATATTCTGAATTGATTTGAGAAAGAGGTTGAGTATTGATGAGTGTGAAACATATTGAGTCTCTAACAATTCTCTATATGTTTCTGTGATAAAAGAGAGATTGGAAGTGATTGAGAGTTTGTGAATGTGAAGCATATTGAGTCTCTAACAATTCTCTGTATGTTTCAAAAGAGTGATTGAAAGTGATTGAGTATTGAGGTGAATGTGAAGCATATTGAGTCTCTAACAATTCTCCATATGTTTCTAAAAGAGTGATTGAAAGTAATTGAGTATTGAGGTGAATGTGAAGCATATTGAGTCTCTAACAATTCTCTTTATGTTTCTATGAGATTGGACAAGTTCTAGTGTGGACTTGTTGAGCAGATTTGAGGTAAGTCTTTGAGAAGACTTGTGGACAGATTTGTGTGAGCTTTTGTGGAAGCTTACAATACAAATTGAGAGCATATTTGGATAAGTCCTAGTGAGGACTTATTGAGCAGATTTGGACAAGTTCTAGTGAGGACTTGTAGAGCAGATTTGGACAAGTTCTAGAGAGGACTTGTGGATAGATTAGTGTGAGCTTTTGTGGAAGCTTACAAGGTAGATTTGAGATAAGTCTTTGAGAAGACTTGAGAGCAGAGTTGATTGATTGATTTGTTCAAACCTTGAGTTAAGGTTTGGGGTAGATCCAACAGAGTTGATTTGAGATTGAGTCAAGCTTTGTGTTAAGGCTTGAGGACAGATATTGAGGATAGATTTGTGCTAGACCGAAGGACTATGTTTAGTGTAGAGAGGATAGAGATTGAGGATATAATTTGTGCTAGATCGAAGGACTATGTTTAGTGTAGATTTGAGGACAAAGTTTGGTGCATATTTGAGGACAGGTTTGTGCCAGACTAGAGATAGAGATTGAGCAGATTTGTGCTAGATCGAAGGACTGTGTTTAGTGTAGATTTGAGATAGAGCTTTGAAGGTGATAGAGTATAGAGGATGATAGTCTCCAGTGGATAGAGATCCATTATCTAGGGAAGTGAGGATAGGTGTCTTCAGTGGATAGAGATCCATTAGCCAGAGTAGTGGGGGCAATAGTTCTTCTAGAAGATCACCAATCAGAGCTTAGGAGAAAGGAGTTCTCCTATGGATAGAGATCCATGAACTTGATTAGGGGATTGGTGTCTCCTTTGGATAGAGATCCATAAATATTGTAATAGGGAAAGGATTCCCAAGAGATTGATTGAGAAAATTTTAGTGAAATATTTTCTCCGTGGAGTAGCCCACATTGGGTGAACCACGTAAAATTGGTGTCTCTATTGTGTGTGGTGATTTATGCATTGATTTGATTACTGTTGTTGATATTGCTATCTATACATTGCATAATATTTATTGGAAAGAAAAGTAAAAAGTGGTCTTATACTGTTCACCCCCCTCTTAGTATAAGCTTGTGTTCTTCAATTGGTATAAGAGCGGGTTCCTTCGGAAGAGTTTAACAACTTGAAGAAAAATCTTTCAAGAACACAATGGATTCTAAGAATGTGTCTTCAGATAATTCAACACCAATATTTGATGGAAGTGATTATATATATTAGAGTATGAGAATGAAGGTTCACCTGATGGCACTTGGCAATGAAATTTGGGAAGCAGTTGAAAATGGATACATACCACCAGTTGATCCACCTACAGATAAGGAAGGTAAGCTTCTACAACATTACAATTCAAAAGAAATGAATGCACTTTTGAGAGGTTTGCATAGAACAGAATCAATAAAATTTATGCATTGTAAATATGCAAAAGGAATTTGGGATAAGTTACAAAGCATATATGAAGGAGATAAAAGTGTCAAAAAGGCAAAGATACGAAATCTCAAAGGACAATTTGAAGAATTAAGAATGAAGAATGAGGAAGACATTAGTTCTTATCTACTTCGGGTAGATGAGGTTGTTAATGCTATGCAAGGACTTGGACTTAATGTGGATGAATCAGATGTTTGTGATAAGATATTAAGGTCTCTTCCAACAAGGTTTAGTGAAAATATTTTAGCTATAGAAGAAGCAAAGGATGGTGATTCTTTGACAAGAGATATGTTGCTTGGTATTCTTATAGCTTTTGAGTTAAGAACAAAATAACCTAATCCCCAGAAGGAAGCAACCTTCAAATCAATTAAGAAGACAAAGGGTAAGAAGTCAGAATCGAGCAATGAGTCATCCAGTGATGAAGAAGCTAATTATAGAAGAAGGAACAAGGATTCAAGAAGATTCAAAGATGCAAAATCTATTAGATGTTTCAATTGTGGAAAGTATGGTCACTATGCAATTGATTTTCAAGAAGCCAAAAACAACAAAGATGAAGAAAAATAGGATCACAGGAACAAGGAATCAAAAAGATACATGTATCAAAAGAAAGGCAAGGATGGACAAAGCAGACAAGGAAATAAGTTCTTTCAAAGACAAAATAGGAGCTACTATGCAGATAAGGCAAGTAAGTACTCAAGTGATAGTGATGCTAGTTCTTCAAGTAATGATAAATATGAAGTCCTATTTATGATTGAATAAAAATAAGAAGTTAAGAAAAGGTCACCAATAATTCTCAAGTATTTTAGATGTGGTAATTTTGGACATCTTGAAGATAGTTTTACAAGGAATGGTTTTAGTTTTAGTGATGATGAATATGAGGATGCACTTGAAGGACTAGAAGAGAATATTCTAATGGCACTAGAAGAAGAAGAAGATGATCCTATGGTAGACAAGTCAAAAAAAAATGAAGATGTAGACAAAGGTAAACAAATAGAGGAAGAATCAAAAAAAGAAGGATTTGATCTTAAGGGAGAACTTATTTATGCTCTTGAAACAGTAAAGAAGGTAAGAAAGCAAAACTCTAAACTTGAGTTTTAGTTTCAATAATATGATGAAGAGAGAGGAAATCTTATAGAGGATCTAAACAAGTCAATGGCTAAGACAAAGAAGTTCAAGGATAAGTTAGAAGCAAAGGTCTTAGAATGTGAAAGATTAGAACAAGAAGTAGCTCTACTAAGGGAAGATTTATAAAAATCCAAGGATAAGCTACACAAGTTTGGAAAGAGTTCAAATATTGTGGATAAGATGATCAAGGTACAAAGAAGGTCAACAAACAAAATAGGTCTTGGTTTTGAACAAGATCAAAAGAAACAAGAAGAAGAGTCAACCTCAAGTTCTGAAGAAGAAGAAACTTTAGAAGAAGATAGTGTAAGAGAAAGTGAGACTTCTGAGGATGAGTTGGACAACAGAAAGTTCAACAAGGAAAGGAACAATGCACAAAGAAGAAATAGATGGAACAACAATCAGAATAGGTTAAGAGAGACTAAGAGACCAATGAGGTCAAGACAAGGAAATTTCAATGGAATATGTTTCTCATGTCACAGGTTTGGGCACATGGCTTCATAGTGCAGGACACATGAAAGATAAGAAAATGGAAATTTCAGAAACATGCAAATTTTCCATGGGTATTTCTACTCATGTAATCAGTTTGATCACAAGGCAATGGATTGCAGGGTTCATGATAGAAAAGGATATGGCTTCACTAGGAGAAATCCTAAGACATTTACACCTCCAAGGAATAATAACATTAAGTGTTATAAGTGCAATAATGATGGACATACAACAAAGTGGTGTAGAGCAGACATTCCAGAACCAAGCATGAACATGAACAGGAATAAGAACAGGAATAGGAATATGAATATGGATAGGAATAGGAACAAGAATAGGAATAGGATTATGGATATGAATATGAACAGGAATAGGAACATGAACATGAATATGGATATGGACATGGAAAGGAACAGGAACATGGACATGGAGAGGAACAGTCAAAGGAATTAGAAGGATCAGACAAGAAGGAAAGAGGACAAAGGTAAAGACCAGTGCTTGCTAGGAGTAGAAATACTCCCACCCCAGAATTAACCACCTCAAGAGGAGGTGGGGGAGGGGCTAAGCTAAGAGACTCATTCTTAGCCCCGAGCCCCAAAGGTGACCCTTTTCCATTGATGTCAAAGGGGGAGAGATTTGGTTTAAGGAGAGAGCATTGAGTCAGGGGGAGCAGTTTCCCAAGGGGAGCAAAACAGGAAAAAGGTCAAGTTTTGGTAAAAATAATTTGGGTTGCCATCAATGACAAAGGGGGATATTGTTGGACATTTTGAGTGATAAGTTGTCATTGATGTCAAAATTGAGTGGTCCTTGATGTCGAACTTTCAGCACCAATCAGTGGTAGTTTTAGTTGGCAGCGTCAGTTTTAGGTTCTCCAATAAATGCAAAAGGATAATTCGGTTTCAGTTTCAAGACCCGGTTCCAGGAAGTCATATTTGGCCCAGAGTGCAAAAAGAAGCCCAAGTAAATAATATTATAATATTATTTTATAATATTATACAAAGGAAGTTTAAAATTAATTATAAATTAATTTATTAGTTAATTTACTTAACTTATAAAGTTATTTAAATTAATTATTAATTTTAAATTAATTTAAGCTAAGGTTAAATAACCCTAAGGTGGGTTATTAAAATTAAAATTCGAAATTCAATTTTGAAATACAAAGCACCGACGTGAGGAGAAATTTAAAAATGTGTATATAAGGGGGGACTACCCACCTTACAAAATTTACCATGCCTTCGAAATTATTTGCGAGCCTTATGATTTGCGTTGCATCCAAGGAAGATAAAGTGTGCGAATTTTGTTGAAAATCAAATGACGATGGAGGCATAAGAGGAAGGGACTCTTCCTTCCTTCACATGGGCATTAGTAGCCCACGCGATGGGCTCCCAAGCGCTAAGGTGCTTAGGCTTGAGGAGACGGCGGATCGAATCTCGCTGAATCCCCTTTTGGGGGAAGAAAGAGGTATGCTTTAATATTGGGTGCCAAAAATTTTGGGAATATAGTTTGAGCATTTAGAAATTAATTTTTGCATATTATAATTGGTTTCTAAGGTAGAAAGGGGAGTTATAAGGGATTTGCAAAATTAGATTTTTAATATTATTTGCTCAAGTGGTTGAAAGGATAGTAAGGTGTTTGGTTGATGTTTTATGGTGTTAAAACATTATTTTGAGTTGGAGTTTATAAGGTGTATCCAAGTAATTATTTCATGTATGTTATGATGAGTGTTATTTTTAAAGGGAGCAATAAGGCATAAATTGAGTTGTGATTATTTTGTGACTAAAGGAATATTTTAAGAAAGTGTTGAAGTGATATTGTTGTGTTTAACCATTGGAATTGGAAAGAAGGAAATTGTGATTGAGACAGGTTTTTCAAAGGCACTTTGACATCCAACAAAAGGTATGGGCATATTCTTCCTAGTGAGTGATTGTTGAAAGTTGTGTATGAAAATTTGGAGTGAAAAGGATTGTTTGGTTAGCATTGTTGAGAGTGTTTTGATTTATTGCTTCAAGGTTTTCTGGAATAAAAAGAGTGATTGATAAAACCTTGTTTTATAAGCATTGTTGTTGAAGTAAGTAATTGAGTGAAGAACTTGAACTAGGGTTTGGAAAGAACATGAGTATCATTGTTATGTGAGATTGTTTTATAAGCATTGTTATTGAAGTGAGTAATTGAGTGAAGAACTTGAGCTAGGGTTTTGGAAAGAACATGAGTATCATTGTTATGTGAGATTGGTTGATAAGCATTGTTGGAAACATTTGAGTGATTGTTCATGTGATTGGACTAGGGTTTGTGAGCAAGGATTATTTCATTGAGTGATTGGTTGAGTAGAGTTGGTTGAGCCTAGTCAAGTGAATGTGTTGAAGTGATTTTTCAAGTTCTATGAAACAAATTATTCTATATTCTGAATTGATTTGAGAAAGAGGTTGAGTATTGATGAGTGTGAAACATATTGAGTCTCTAACAATTCTCTATATGTTTCTGTGATAAAAGAGATATTGGAAGTGATTGAGAGTTTGTGAATGTGAAGCATATTGAGTCTCTAACAATTCTCTATATGTTTCAAAAGAGTGATTGAAAGTGATTGAGTATTGAGGTGAATGTGAAGCATATTGAGTCTCTAACAATTCTCCATATGTTTCTAAAAGAGTGATTGAAAGTAATTGAGTATTGAGGTGAATGTGAAGCATATTGAGTCTCTAACAATTCTCTTTATGTTTCTATGAGATTGGACAAGTTCTAGTGTGGACTTGTTGAGCATATTTGAGGTAAGTCTTTGAGAAGACTTGTGGATAGATTTGTGTGAGCTTTTGTGGAAGCTTACAATACAGATTGAGAGCAGATTTGGATAAGTCCTAGTGAGGACTTATTGAGCAGATTTGGACAAGTTCTAGTGAGGACTTGTAGAGCAGATTTGGACAAGTTCTAGAGAGGACTTGTGGATAGATTAGTGTGAGCTTTTGTGGAAGCTTACAAGGCATATTTGAGACAAGTCTTTGAGAAGACTTGAGAGCAGAGTTGATTGATTGATTTGTTCAAACCTTGAGTTAAGGTTTGGGGCAGATCTAGCAGAGTTGATTTGATATTGAGTCAAGCTTTGTGTTAAGGCTTGAGGATAGATATTGAGGATAAATTTGTGCTATACCGAAGGACTATGTTTAGTGCAGATCAGAGGATAGATATTGAGGATAGATTTGTGCTAGACCGAAGGACTATGTTTAGTGCAGATTTGAGGACAGAGTTTGGTGTAGATTTAAGGACAGGTTTGTGCTAGACCAGAGAGAGAGAGATTGAGCAAATTTGTACTAGACCGAAGGACTGTGTTTAGTGTAGATTTGAGATAGATCTTTGAAGGTGACAGAGTATAGAGGATGATAGTCTCGAGTGGATAGAGATCCATTAGCCAGGGTAGTGAGGATAGGTGTCTTCAGTGGATAGAGATCCATTAGCTAGAGCAGTGGGGGCAATAGTTCTTCTAGAAGATCACCAGTCAGAGCTTAGGAGAAAGGAGTTCTCCTATGGATAGAGATCCACAAACTTGATTAGGGGATTGGTGTCTCCTTTGGATAGATATCCATAAACATTGTAATAGGGAAAGGATTCCCAAGAGATTGATTGAGAAAATTTTAGTGAAATATTTTCTTCGTGGAGTAGCCCACATTGGGTGAACCACGTAAAATTGGTGTCTCTATTGTGTGTGGTGATTTATGCATTGCTTTGATTACTATTGTTGATATTGTTATCTATAAATTGCATAATATTGATTGGAAAGAAAAGTAAAAAGTGGTCTTATACTGTCCCCCCCATCTCAGTATAAGCTTGTGTTCTTCAATTTTTCTGTGGTAAAGCAAGAGATATTGAAAGTGATTGAGCATTATTGTGAGTGTGAAATATATTGAGTCTTTAACCATTCTCTATATGTTTCTATGATATTAGAACAATATTTTATGTGAAACTTGTTTGTTTGATTGGAAAAGGTTTTCTGTGATAGATTGAGTTGAGTAAGATTTTTTCGAAACTTACAAAGTAGATTTGAGAGAAGTCTTAGTGAAGACTTTATGAGCAATTGAGAAAGTTCTAGTGAGAACTTGTTGAGTAGATTTGAGGTAAGTCTTGGTGAAGACTTGTTGATAAGATTAGATAAGTTCTAGTGAGAACTTGTTGAGCAGATTTGAGTTAAGTCTTGGTGAAGACTTGAGAGAAGATTGAACAAGTTCTTGAGAGGACTTGTTGGATAGATTTAAGGTTTGAGAAGACTTGAAGAGTAGATTTGATTGATTGATTTATTCAAACCTTGAGTTAAGGTCTAGGGTAGATCTAGCAGAGTTGATTAGTGATTGGATCAAGCTTTGTGTTAAGGCTTGAGGATAGATTTGTGCTAGACCGAAGGATTGTGTTTAGTGCATATCAAAGACAAATATTGAGCATATTTGTGCTATATTTAAGGACTATGTTTAGTTTAGATCAAAGATAGAGATAGAGTAAATTTGTTCTAGATCGAAGGAATGTGTTTAGTGTAGATCAGAGATAGATATTGAGCAGATTTATGCTAGATTGAAGGACTATGTTTAGTGCAAATCAGATATAGATATTGAGTAGATTTGTGCTAGACTGAAGGACTATGTTTAGTACAAATTTGAGACAAATATAAGAGTAAGATTTGGAGGTAATAGAGCAAAGGAAAGTAGTCTCTAGTGGATATAGATCCATTAGCTAGGGTAGAGAGGATAGAGGATGACCATCCAGAGCAGAGGAGAAGTTCTCCTATGGATAGATATCTACAAACTAGTAGAGAAGAAGGAGTTCTCCTGTGGATAGAGATCCACGAACCAGATGAGGAGATTGGTGTATCCTATGGAGAGAGATCCATGGCTTGATTAGTGTATTTGTGTCTACTTTGGACAGAGGTCCATAAATATTGTAATAGGGAAAGGATTCCTAAGATATTTGTTGAGAAAATTTTAGTGAAATATTATCTTCATGGAGTATCCCACATTGGGTGAACCACGTTAAATTGGTGTCTCTATTGTGTGTGGTGATTTTTGCATTGATTTGTTTACTTTTGTTGATATTGCCATTGATATATTGCATAATATTGTTTTGGAAAGAAAAGTAAAAAGTGGTCTTATAATTTTCACCCCCCTCTCAGTATAATCTTGTGTTCTTAAATTGATATTAGAGCGGGTTCCTCCAGAAGAGTTTAAAAACTTGAAGGAAAAGCTCACAAGAACATAGATGGATTTTCAAAATGGATCTTCAGGGAATTCAACACCATTGTTTGATGGGAACAATTATGCACTTTGGAGTACAAGGATGAAGTTTCATATAATGGCACTTGGAAATGAAATATGGGAAGCAATTGAGAATGGATACATACCACTAGAAACTCCACATACAGATCAATATGGTAAGCTTCTACAACTGAGTAATTCAAAGACAATGAATGGAATTTTAAGAGGCTTACGCGAAACAAAGTTTATAAAGGTTATGCATTGCACATAAATAAAGGAAATTTGGGATAAGTTGCAAGGCATATATGAAGGAGATAAAAAGGTCAAAAGGGTAAAGTTGTAAAATTACAAGAGAAAATTTGAAGACCTAAATATGAAGGATGTATTACTACATATCTACTTTAGTGGATGAGGTTGTGAACTCCATGCAAGTACTTAGACTTAAGATTGAAGAAACGTATTTTTATGATAATATTTTAAGGTCAATCCCAAAAAGGTATAGAGAAAATATTTTAGCTATAGAAGAGTCAAAAGATATTGAAATTTTGACAAGGGATGAATTACTTGGCATTCTCACAGCTTTTGAGATGAGAATAAAAGGGGAACCTATTCCCCAGAAAGAATTAGCCTTCAAAGCTACTAAGAATACAAAGGGTAAAATGTCATATTCAAGCAATGCGTTATCCAACGATAAAGAAGCAAATTATGGCAGAACGAACAAGGACTCAAGAAATTAAAAAGGTACAAAATCAGCTAGATGTTTTAAGTGTGGTAAATATGGTCATTGTGCAACTGATTATCCAGAGGTTGGAAATATCAATGATGATGAGAAATAGGATCATAAGAATAGGGAAACAAGAAAATATAGGTACCAAAAGAAAAGTAGGGATGGACAAGACAAACAAGGAAATAAGTTTTTACAAATTCATATGAAGAGTTTTAATGCAGATAAGGCACGTAAGTGTTCAAGTGATAGTGATGGAAGCTCTTAAAATAATGAAGAAGAAGAAACCCTATTTATGACAATAGAAAAATAAAATGTTAGAAAGAGAGGCCCAATGATTCCCAAGTGTTTTAGATGTGGTAAATTTGGTCATCTTGAAGATAGTTGTACAAGGAATGGATTTTATTTCAGTGAAGACGAATATGAAGATGCTAGTTAAGGTCCAAGAGAAGAAAATATTCTTATGGCATTAGAATAAGAAGGGAGTACTTCTAGTGGAAATAAATAAAAAAGGAATGAAGATGATCCTAAAGGTAAACAAATAGAGGATGAATCAAAGGAAGGAGAATTTGATATTGAGAATGAGCTCATTTCTACCTTTGATGAATTAAGAGAGGTAAGAAAGTAGAACTCAAAACTCAAGCTTAAATTTAAAGAATGTGATGAAGAGAAAGGAAATAGAGGATCTAACTAACTCAATATCTAAGACAAATAAATTCAAAGATAAGTTAGAAGCTAAGGTTTTGGAATGTGAAAAATTAGAGCATGAGGTAGCTTTACTAAGGAAGGAAGCAAAAGAGTATAAGGATAAGCTACACAGGTTTGGGAGAAGCTCAAAGAGCTTGGATAACATTTTCAAGGTATAAAGATCTTCATCAAATAAAATAGGACTTGGTTTTGAACATGTACAAATAAAACAAGGAGAGGAGTCAATCTCAAGCTCCGAAGAAGAAGAAGCTTCAGAAGAATAGAGTGTAAGAGAGAATGAGACTTTTGAGAATGAGTTGGACAATAGAAAATTCAACAAGGAAAGGAACAATGCACAAATGAGGAACATATGGAACAAGAAACAATGCAGGGTTAAAGAGACTAGAAGATCAATGAGGTCAAGGAAAGGTAGTTTCAATGGATGATGCTTCTCATGTCACAGGTTTGGGCACAAGGCTACACAGTGTAGGACACATGAAAGACAGGAATATGGAAATTTTAGAAACATGCAGCTTTTTCAAGGGTATTGCTACTCTTGTAATCAGTTTGGTCATAAAACAGTAAATTGCAAGGTTCATGATAGGAATGGATATGGATTCACTAGGAGAAACCCAAATATATTTGTACCTTCAAGGAATCACAACATAAGTGCTATAAATACAACAATGTTGGGCACATAGCTAAGTGGTGTAGAGAAAAACTTCCAGAGACAAGCAGGAATAGGAATAGTTAGAGGAATCAAAAGAATCAATTGATGAAGAAGGTGGACAAAGGTAAAGATCAATGTATGTTGGGAGTAGAGATACTCCCACCCTAGAATTAACCACCTCAAGAGGAGGTGGGGGAGGGGCTAATATAAGAGTATCATTCTTAGCCCTGAGCCCCAAAGGTGGCCATTTGCCATTGATGACAAAGGAGGAGAGATTTGAGTTAGGGGGAGAGCATTCAGTCAGGGGGAGCAGTTTCTTAGGGAAAACAACTTTTGAAAAGGAAAAAGGAAAGGTAAAAATAAATGGGTTGTCATCAATGAAAAAGGGGGATATTGTTGGAAAATTTGAGTAGTTTTGTTGTCATTGATGTCAAAAGCATATTGGTTCAATTTCGTCATCATTAAGGATATTAAGTGGTTTTTCCAAAAGCAATAAGGTCTTGAAAATGAATAGGATATAATATTTATTTTAAATATTATATGCCTAAAAAATCTCAAAGGATGAATACCCAAGGAAGGAGAAGCAAGTTTAAATTAAATAATAATATTATATGATTATAATATTTTAGGCCAAATAACAAGGTGAAGAAAAACAAGGTTCGAGTTAAATAGACCCATGAGCAAATTACAAAAGATTTAATTTAAATTAAAATATTTTAATATTTGATTAAACTTTTAATTGAAATTAATAATGGTTGCAAAGGTTTTAAATTTAATATTAAAAATCTATTTTGAATTTTAAAAATTCAAAATTTGTCGATGTGTAGAGGACAAGAAGCATGTGTATTAATATAGGAAATATATTTCATTTCCTATGTCCTTGGATATACACACCTTCGAATGAAAAATCGAGCATTGCATTTGTTGGAGAAAGAGAAGTTCACATTTCAAAGTGATTGGAGGTAGACTAAGGTGTAAGGCCATCATCATGGATAGAAATATCCACTAACGGTGGTAGCACAGGAGAAATTTGAGATAGTGCTAAGGCTTGCAAGGAAGGGATCACATGTTCGATCCATGCGATTGACATTTTGCTATTGGAGAGGTCTTCATTTTTTGTGGGTGTCCTCGTGAGGAGAATAAAGTGTGAAACGTGCATCTAAAGTCTTATGTGGGAACATAGCCCACTTGGTAGCCTATATTGAGGCTAGTATGTCGGAGAGGCTATGTCATGTGTTCGATTATCATCAAGGAGTTTTGGTGGGCAGATTAGTTGAAAGGTATGCGAAAAATATTTTTGCTTCTCCGAAGGTTGTGAATTTCAAAAATTGCCTAGAGTTTTTGTAAGTTGGAATTTGAGGGAGTTATAAGGTAAAGTAAATTAAAATATTTTAATTTTAATTTTTGGTGATTGAAATTTATTTTATAAAGTTAGAGTGATAAGGTGTATAGAGGAAACTGTTGTGTATTTTGTTATAATGGAAATTTTGACTTATGTTATGTAAGTTTGGATATTATAAGGTGTACTAGGAGATTTGATATTTTGTATGGTAAAATAATTATTGGAAAAATTATTTTGTGGAGATCTTGAGATAGGTTGTGGCTACCTAATCCTAGTATTGGCAAAGAACCTTTGATTGTGGTTAAGACAGGTTTTGAAGATATATCTCCATCAAAATAAAAGGTATGGGTACATCTTCCTTGTGAGTAAAATATTGTTGGATTGGATGTTGTGAATGTTGAGTTGGAGTGAAAATAATTGTTTGATAAGAATTGCTGAGTTTGGTTTTGAGATATCCAATATTGATTGATGAGGGTTTTTTTGGAATGAATGTTGATGCTAGAAACCTTGTTTGATAAGCATTGATGGAAATGTTTGAGTAAGCTTTCATGTGCTTGAACTAGGGTTTTTGAAAAGATCATGAGTATCATTGTATGTGAGGTTTGTTTGATAAGAATTGTTGACTAAGCTTTCATTGAGTGATTGGTTGAGTGGAGTTGATTGAGCTTAGTTGATTGGAAGTGTTGGAGTGATAGTTCAAGTTTTGTGAAACAAATTGTTCTTTATTCTTAATTGATTTGAAGAGAGTTTGGAAGTGATTGAGCATTGTTGAAACATATTGAGTCTCTAACCATTATCTATATGTTTCTGTGGTAAAGCAAGAGAGATTGAAAGTGATTGAGCATTGTTGTGAGTGTGAAACGTATTGAGTCTAACCATTCTCTATATTTTTCTATTAGATTAGAACAAGATTATGTGTGAAACTTATTTGTGCGATTGGAAGAGGTTTTTTGTGATATATTGAGTTGAGTAAGCTTTTTTGAAAGCTTAAAAAGTAGATTTGAGACAAGTATTGGTGAAGATTTATTGAGCAAATTGAGAAAGTTCTAGTGAAAATTTATTGAGCAGATTTGAGGTAAGTCTTGGTGAAGACTTGTTGAGCAGATTGGACAAGTTCTAGTGAGAACTTATTGAGCATATTTGAGCCAAGTCTTGGTGAATACTTGAGAGAATATTGAACAAGTTATTGAGAGGACTTTTTGGATAGATTTGAGGCAAGCCTTTGAGAAGACTTGAAGAGCAGAGTTTATTGGTTGATTTGTTCAAACCTTGAGTTAAGATTTGGGGTAGATCTAGCAGAGTTTATTAGTGATTGGATCAAGCTTTGTGTTAAGGCTTGAGGAAAAATTTGAGGATATATTTGTGCTAGAATTAAGGACTATGTTTAGTGAAGATGAGAGACATAGATTGAGAAAATTTGTGCTAGAAAGAAGGATTGTGTTTAGTGTAGATCAGAGACAGATATTGAGTAGATTTTTGCTAGATCTAAGGACTATGTTTAATGTAGATCACAAATAGATATTGAGTAGATTTCTGCTAGATCGAAGGACTATGTTTAGTATATATTTGAGACAAATCTAAGAGCAAGATTTGAAGGTGATAGAGTAGAGGATAGTAGTCTCCAGTGGATAAAGATCCATTAGCCAGGGTAAAGAGAACAAAGGTCTTAAGTGGAGAGAGATCTACAACCCAGAGTAGTGGATGCAGTAGTCTTCTAGAGGATCACTATCCAAAGTAGAGGAAGAATTCTCTTGTGGATAGAGATCCATGAACTAGAATAGGAGGAGTTCTGTGGATAGAGATCCATGAACTAGCTGAGGGGATTAGTGTCTCCTATGGAGAGAGATCCATGAACTTTATTAGGAGATTGGTGTCTCCTTTGGACAAAGATCCATAAACATTGTAATAGATAAAGGATTCCCAAGAGATTTGTTGAGAAAATTTTAGTGAAATATTTTCTCCATGGAGTAGCCCACATTAGGTGAACCACATTAAATTGGTGTCTCTATTGTGTGTGGTGATTTGTGCATTAATTTGATTACTATTGTTGATATTTCCATTGATATATTGCATAATATTATTTGGGAAAGAAAATTAAAAAGTGGTATTATATTGTTCACCCCCCTTCTCAGTATAAGCTTGTGTTCTTCATTTCAGATATCCAAGGTTGGGCCACTCCATATGCTGATGTAGTGCTCCTGATTTGAACATAATGACACAGAAAATAGTTAGTAGTATATGAGAGGGCTCCACAACGTGAGGCCCTCTATAAGCAATGATAAAAATACTAAGTGTTGTAAATGAAGTGGATAGAAATAGAAACACATGCAATGCAAATAAATAAATTTAGGGTTGATTTATTTTACCTTTTCATTGTCTTCTGATGTGTGATGTCTGATGCAGGTGATTGGTGTGGCGATGCCCTAGCATCACCTAAAGGCTAGGGGGACTTCAGGAATGGGAGCGTAAAACTCCCACGAGAACCTGGCGACTATAGGAAATGCCCGTGGGCACCTGGGGCTGATGATGAGGCACTCGTGGGTGCCTGGTGGTTGATGGGAAATTCTACAGAAGTAGATCGGGTGAGGGCAAGTGAGGGAGGTGAAATATGATAAATGGAATGGGGGTTAGGGCACTCAAGGTTCACAAAAGACTCGAGAACTCAAGGCACTCCAAAACTTAGGAACTCAGAGCATTCAAAAATCTAGGGGTTGAGCCATCAAAATGGCTCTTATTTATAATCTACCCTAAGACATACTAGGGTTTCAATGACACTAATTGTGTGGTTGAGATTAAAGCATATCCAAGGGTTGACAATAAATCTAGGGTGTGGCATGGATTGATGTAAATGGATGGTCGAGATTAAATGAAATTGGATGGTTGGGATTAATTCACTTAAATAAATACATATTTATTAAATATATATTAAAATATAATATAAAATTTTATATTTAGATATATATAAAATAAATATATATAAATAAATGTGAATAATGATTGAAAATGGTGGGAAAATAGGAATAGTGGGCAAATTGGCTAGGATTAGGTGGTGGAAA
Source organism: Wollemia nobilis (assembly GCA_028583015.1). Classification (NCBI taxonomy): domain Eukaryota; kingdom Viridiplantae; phylum Streptophyta; class Pinopsida; order Araucariales; family Araucariaceae; genus Wollemia; species Wollemia nobilis. The sequence goes on along the minus strand of JAQPPZ010002833.1, from coordinate 894,938 downwards.
TGGTGGGAAGGCAAATATGGAAGGCGAATGGCTAGGATTTGGTGTCTACAAATGCCCCTTTTTGTACTGCATTGTGTGAAACACAATGCATTGTAAAAAAAAGAGACACCTGTTTTGGCCAGGTGTAGAAGCAACTTCTCTCTCTTGTTGGAATACGAGATTGAAGACAAAAGAATAAAAGAATTCAAAGTTTTACGTAGCTTACCCCCTCAATTGGCGAATGAGATTACGGATGAATCTCACGAGCCAATTGAAAAATTTGTGCAAATGAATGATGGATGATGTGATATCATTTTTGCCCCAATGGTGGGGAGGAGGTTGTAAAAAATGTGATACTATTTTTGTCCCAACAGTGGGAAGGGGGTTGGTGGAAAAATGTGATACCATTTTTGCCCCAAAGGTGGGAAGGGGGTTGGTGGAAAATGTGATATGATGTGTCTATTTTTGCCCCAACAGATGAAGGGTTTTGTGCAGATGTGAGGTGATCAGGACGATATGAATGATGTAAAAGTTGAAACCATTTTTACCCCAATGGTGGGAAGGGGTTTTTACCAAGTGTAGATGCCATGATCATGTAAGATGTATCCCATTGTGGGAAAGTCATAACCAAAAATGGTTGTCCCCAAATTTGGGGTGATTCGATGTTGTTGAAACACTTTGCCTTTTCGGCGTCATTGATATGCAAAATGATGATGCAAAAGAAAAAGAATCAACCTTGGATGGCCTACTAGTGACTGTGGAAAAATCTTTGCATAATTCCCAAAATGGAACCAATAAGCCTAGCTAGTGCCTATCTTTAAGGTGTTAAGGAGATTTGAATGATGAAATTTGAGTTTTGTCCATGTTTTAAGCCCCACGAACTAGGCCATCAATGACAACAGTTGTGCAAATTATTCTTGGCAATGTTTCACTCTAAATATGAGGAAATACCAAATATGATTGTAATTTCGATCAAGGAGATAAGTGATTATGATCATGATCAAGTGTCCTTATTGTAAGTTATTCATCTTACCGAATTGCATGGACCCAAATCGTTGCAATCGCCAAGTGTGTAGAATAACCCACTAGATACAAGGTTCACTTGCATGTTATGTAAACTTAGCAAATATGGAAATGATGATGTGAAATGATGTGTGATTGATGACATGAATGATGATGGTCGTTTTGTGAAGATTTGGGTCATTTTAGGTGCTTTTGGAATTGATTTGGTGAATTGTGGTCAATGTGGTCGCAAATGAGATTTATGCATCCCAAGTAGTTGGAATCTTCACAAAACTTGATAAAATGATGAAATGCATTGGTGAGTGAAATTTGGAGTGATTTGGTTGGGGGTAGCTACTATTTTGTGTTGATTTAGATTTTTTCCATCTTGACGTGAAACACCCATGGGTGCCTACAGTCCGTAGAAACGCCCGTAGGCACTTCAATGCACCAGGAAATACCCATGGGCACCTCGGAGCACCTGAAGTAGCTATAAATAGCTTGCTTGGTGAGATTCAAGCTCATTTGTGCATCTACAGAGTTTGAGAAGCTGTGCATCTGAGGAGTGAAGGGTGAGTGAGGAGTGAAGTGAGGTGAATTATTTGGAGCATGGGAGCTATGGCGGTGGAGGGAGCTGGTGTGGAGGTCGGGGTTGTTGTTGAGGCATGAATTGCCAAGGTAAGGTGTTGATTATTATGTATTGTGCAAAATTTTTTTGTATTATTAACAAATATTTTGTGTTGTGCTACAGCTTAGATTTTTGGAGGCTCAACACCATTTTTTACCTCTTATTCCTGGAATGAGGAAGGTAGTTGAGGGGATGAGTGGGAGTTGCTCAAGGAGGTGGAGCTAGTGAAGGTAGCTTGGTTGGATGTGGTGAGGGCATATGAGGGGTACCTCTTTACCTTGGTAGAGAGGTGGGATGCAGATAGGGGGATGTTCTAGCTCCTTATAGGTGAGGTGAGTGTGACATTATAGGATGTGTACCGCATCCTCAAGGCATCAATGGAGGGTCTCCAGGTTGAGGTTGGCCTCAAACAAAATATAGAGATGATGAAGGATGTTCAGGGATGCTTGGGAGGTGGTGAAGGTTGAGAGCAGAGGGATCCCCTATTTGTCCATGTATGTGGACAAGGAGTTAGATCCCCTTCGGGATTTGGTAATGTTCGTGTTGGCCAACATTATGGCCCTAAAAAACACTAGGTGCAGGTTCCCTTGGAACCTGATAGGGGTGGTGAGTGATATGCTCACCATGAGGTAGGTGTATGCATGGGCTCTCGCATTATTGGTGCAGGTGTACTAGGAGCTTTATGAGGTGATGATATAGGGGTAAAAGTGATTGGGTTCAGCCTACTACTATAATGCTAGGGATGTGATCACTTCAAGGTTGCTCGACTAGAGGGGCTACCTATGGAAGAGTTTAGTAGGGAGCAACCCTATGCTATATTATGGGATTTTCTAGAGGAGATGCAGTCGAGTCATCCCATGGGGATGAGTTAGTGGTACAAGTAATTATGGGTAGGATTGACATTCACACAAATGGCATGGAGGCCATGGCTGGGAGCCTGGTGGATTAGTGTGGGGAGGATCTACGGTGAGTGCGATAGGGTAGGTGAGTGGTTAGGAGGCACAGGAGTGAGGCAGAGCACTTTAAGTTTACCCGAGTACTCCATCAATTTGGATTGAGGTAGGATGTCCCAGATGAGCCAGTACAATATAGGAGACATCAAGAGGAGTTTAGGCTACCTTGCATGGAGCCATGGAGGATGGTCTTGGAGGATAATGAGGAGATGAGCATCTTGGATGTGGAGGATGTAGGTACGACCATGGAGTATGATGCATGGTTCATGGTGTAGCCACCATGGTTACCACCTAAAGGAGCAGTTGATGCGGGTGGCAATCAAGAGGCTATGGTTGAGGCTACCCATGGGAATCAAGATGAGGGTGCTCTAGAGACACATGGCAAGGGGACCTAGGATGCCCATAAGAGATAGTGGCACCTTCACTCTAACAGTACAAGATGGAAGGTTAAGGGTGTGATGCAGTAGGATCCCAAGGTTGGGGTAGATGATAGAGATAAATATGATATGGGGATGTTCCAAATGTACTCCCAGGACAGAGTGAGGAGGAGTGGACATATATGGAGCAATAGGTGGTAGAGCGAGATGCAAGGATTGCGGCTCTCCAGGCAGAGTTAGCAGAGTGGGAGCGATGACACGAGGTCGATATATGATGCCTTTGGTCTTGATATAGATATATCGAGGCATTAGAGGATAGGTTGATGGAACATCATATTCCACTTCCTGATCCTCCAACCTCTTATGTATTCGAGGGTGCTAGGCATAGTCAGTCTAGGCATAGCTCTAGGTATAGGACTCCTACTAGGTCACAGGGGTCCTCTTGGAGGATGTAGCTAGTGCTTAGATGCACTTTTTATATATGAGCCTTGGTGCTCCATTGTATGTAGCCATTTGGCACTCATTGTACATGTGATATTCATATATATATATATATATATACATGGATTTTACTTTTGTGTTATATTTTTGTGTGAATGCTTTTTGTGGAATGCATGTTTATGTTTATGACTAATGCATATGAGATGTTATGGATGATTAATGCAAGGTGGCATGTATGGATGATTAATGCAAGGTGGCATGTATGGATGCTAATGATCATTTATAGTTTAGATATTTGTTTGACCCTTTTCTAGCATTGTTTTTTAATCAGGGGCACCAGACTTGGTGGCATATGGTATGAATGACTTATGAACTGACATGGATGTTGACATGGAAGAAGATATGGATTTTGATATGGAAGAAGATATGGATGTTGATATGGAAGACTGCTTATTTTACAGAGACTCAAACATCCTAGTGGCATCAAACAATCCCACTAAAACTACCTAATCCTTCTAGGACCAAATGTGTGTGCAGTGAATTCATTTACCAAATCAAGAGCAAGGTAATGACCCTAGACAATCAAGAACCGATGTGTGTGCAAGTGAGTTCATTAACTCATATTGAGTAAATTGGGTAAACCTATTATGGATGAAACCAAGAGGCTAGCTTATTCGTATGAGCGGTCAGAGGTCTCTTTTAAAAGAGACATGTCACCACGCATGAGCGTACTCCACTGCTATTCAAGTATCTATAGCTTCGATGGAGGCTAACTCCATAGTCCATGACTTTTGTTTTTGATCTTTTAAGTTTTTTGGGATGACTACCTAATCGTCTTATTGGAAAAGTAGTATGATCCTTACAACCCAATTAATCAGTGGTGTGTGATGTAAAAGATTTAGATCTTTGACATCAGATTCTCAACCTAAGTATGATGAGAATTGTACCCTATCCTTACTAATTTATCTTTTGAATTTGAAGCAATGTGATAGTGGTGAAAACCACTATTCTTATGGACTATGTTGCATGATGGGACTAGTTAGGATGACCCTTTTCACTTCAAGGTTTATACCAAGTATGGTGTTATCCCTCTTTGACACAAGATGTTTTTAAGATGTGAAAGTTGTGCTTGGTTCTAGAATGTTTTTGAAATCAATTTCCAAACCCAATATTTTCTTAGTGAAGATGTGCAATGGTCCTAAGAAGAACTCGACATGTTGTTTGGAGGTTTCTTAAAACACTAGGAGTGGCTGAGTGACCAAAAACACCTAGGAATTTGTGAATGTGGCTTGTGCGGATGGAATTGTGAAGGTGCCCCTGATTAAGGCAACATGACTTTTGTTGGACCAATTAAGACCTTGAATAAATGATCCCTATGTGAAATTTGGAATGTGGATGTTAATGCAATGTATGAAATGCAATTTTGTGAAATACAATATGATATCTGGGTGAATGCATTATTTTGAATGAAATGTAAATGCAATTGAAATGCAATATTATAAATGAAATATATGCAAATGTTTTTGTGTATTAGCCATGTATACATATACATATATAGTAATCATATCATGCATAGAATGCTTTCAAGTGTATAACATTAAGTGGTTCAGATTCTTCTTCTCCCTCTAGATTGGCAAGTCTATAAGTACCATTACCCACTCTTTGTGTAATTATGTATGGACCTAACCAATTAGCCATGAATTTATCATGAAGATGCGGCAATGCATTGGTGTTTTGTTGATTCTCTTTAAGGACAAGATCTCCTACTTGGAATTCACGTAGATGAACTTTGGCATTGTAAGCATGTTTGAGGTGGTCTTGGTAAACTCGTAAATGCTCTAAAGCATTGACTCACCTCTCATAAAGAAGTGTGAGTTTGTCAAGACATGCTTGTCTAGCAGTGTCATCATCTATGAATTCCTACAAAGAAATTTGCAAGGAAGGGATTTTGAGCTCAAGAGGCATGATTGCTTCAGCTCCATAGACCAATGAAAATGGTGTTGCCCCCGTAGGCGTGTGGATGCTTTTTCGATAAGCCCATAATGCCAAGGGAATTTGTGTATGCCAATATCTATGATTTTATTTGACAAGTTTCTTGAGAATAGCAATCAAGTTCTTGTTGGAAGCTTCAACTTGTCCATTTGCTTGTGGGTAATAAGGAGTCGAGAAACTATGTTGAATGTTATATTTCTCGTAAAGTGCTTGAACATCCTTGTTCTTGAAAGACTTGCCATTATTTGAAATGATTTTTGAGGGGATACCAAAATGACAAATGATGTGATGAAGTATAAACTCCATAATTCTAGGTCCTATCATGCTAGTTAGAGGAATTACCTCAACCCACTTTGTGAAGTATTCAGTGGTTGTGATGATGAAAGTATGTTGTCCTGAGGAAGCGGGTGAAATTTTACCAATTAGATCTAGATCCCATTGTGAAAAGGGCCAAAGGATTTGAATAGGCTATAAAGCTTGTGATGGTACATGAGTTAGGTTAGCATGTTCTTGGCACTTTTTGCAATGTTTAACATAGGTGCAACAATCACGTTCCATTGTGGTCCAATAATAACCCATGCATAGAATACGCTTTGCAATGGCCATTCCACTAAAATGACCACCACAAGTACCATAATGGGCTTTAGCTATGGCTCTTTGAGCTTCACTAGCCTCAAGACAATGAAGGAGGACTCCATCATAACCATGTTTATACAACACATCCCCCAAAAGAACAAAACTGGCTGCATTTTACTTGAAAGTATGCTTGGTAGTTCGAGATATATCATATGGGAGTGTTCCAAACTTGAGAAAGGCTACTATTGGTTTGACCAAGGCTCATATGAATTTGATTGGATAAAGCAAACATCCTTTTCATATTTTGACTCAACATGAGAAATTACAGATTTAGAGACCGTTGAAATGATAAGGGGTTGTACCTCTCCAAAGGAGTCTTTTGGAATCAAGGATCCAAGGGAGGCCATCACATCTACAAATATGTTAGTCGAACGTGGCAAACTATTGATTTCATACCAATCAAACTTAGAGAGCAAATTCATTGCTACTTCATGATAAAGCTTAATGGTAGGTTCTTTGCATTGGTATTCTCCATTGATTTGCTTTACGACAAGTTGAGAATCACCAAATATCCTAATATGCTTAATGCTCATAGCTATAGTTTATTGAAGACCTAATATTAAGGCTTCATACTCTGTAGTGTTGTTTGTGCATTGGAAGTCTAGTTTGAATGACAAGTGGATAGGTACCCCCTATGGAGTGTGAAATATGACTCCAACACCTTGACCTTTCATACACTTAGAGCCATCAAAGAATAGTGTGATATCGATGTCTTCCTCTAGAATGACATCTTCTTCTTGTTCAATGACAACAAATACCGAATCATATGGGAGCTCAATAATCAAAGGATGATCACTAGGTAGTGGAGCTTCTGCAAGTTGATCGACTATTACCTAACCTTTAATGGATTTTTGGCTAATGAATTCTAGGTTAAATTTAGTGAGTAGCATTATCCATTTAGCGGTGCGGGTATTATTGTAAGTGCGGGATATCATGTAACGTAGAGGATTTTCTCTATCTATGACATAAGTTGTGTGGCTAAGCATATAATATCAAATTTTCTTAGTGGTGAAAACCACTACTAAGCACAATTTTTCTACATAAGCGTATTTAGTTTCATAGCTTACCAATGTTCGACTAATGTAGTAGATAGCTTGCTCTCAATTTTGTTCATTCTTTTGTGCAAGCATTGTCCCTAATGCAAAATTCATTGTTGAGATGTAAAGATAAAATGGGACCCCAAGATGAGGAGGAGCTAAGACTGGTGGAGAAGCTAGGTATTTCTTAATATCATCGGAGGCTTGTTGACATTCATTTGTCCAAGATAATGGCACCCCCTTTTGTAGTAGGTGATTGAATGGCCTACATTTGTCAGAAATTTGCATAGTAAAATGATGGATTGATTGGATATTTCCTTGTAAACTACACAATTCCTTTAAGTTAGTTGGGGGAGGCATCTCTAGGATAACCTTGACCTTGTTAGGGTCCACCTCAATGCCTCTTTTGGATACAATGAATCCTAGAAGTTTGTCCGAGGTAACACCAAAGACACATTTCTTGGGATTTAACCTTACATTATGTTCTAGGAGTCGGTCAAAAACTTTCTCCAATACACCAATATGTTCTTGTTGAGTTTTGGATTTAGCCAAGAGATCATCCACATAGTGTTCGATAATATTATGCATGTAGTCATGGAAAATGCATGTCATGGCATGTTGATAAGTGTAACCTACATTTTTGAGGCCAAAGGGCATCACCTTGTAACAAAAATTTCCCCAAGGTGTAGTGAATACCGTTTTGTGTTGGTCATCAGGATTTATTCGAATCTGGTTGTATCCTAAAAAACTATCCATGAGTGAAAGTATTTCATGACCATAGTAGGTATCAATAAGAGTATCAATGTTTGGAAGAGGGAAGTCATCCTTAGGACACGCTTTGTTAAGATCTCAAAAGTTCTATGCATATGAATATCACCCCATTAGGCTTGCGAATGGGTACCATGTTCGAGAGCCATTAAGGATAGTCGATAGGAACTATGAAGTTCATGTCTAAGAGTTTTTGAAGCTCTATTTTTACCAAGAGGTCCATGATAGGATGCATTCTCCTAAGTTTGACCGACTTAGCATTAGGCTGTAAGGTGAGATTGTGGACCACTAGACTAGGGTCAAGATCGGGCATGTCCTTATAGGACCATGCAAATATGCCCTTCTTCCTCTTGAGGAGAGCAATGAATTTATCTTGTTCGTCGGGTGATAAGATTTTTCCAAGCTTGACAATTTGGGGATTGTCTTTGTCTGAACTAAGGTCCACATCGATGGTATCTTCAATAGACATGTGGGAATCTTCCTCAAGCTAATGGGGTGTAGGTATCAGATGAATATCATCTAAGATGTCATCAAAATCTTATATCTTATCCTCATATATATCTTCCTGGAAAACCTTGGGATCCAAAGGTGAAGGTGAAGGTGAAGGTGGAGGGGATGGAGGAATGTAGTTGGTGGAAGCCCTTAAAAATTCCTCGGACAAGACAAAATAGGCAAAGGTTGGAGGTGAGGAAATTTGATCCATGTCAATGAGGCTTATGTCAATTGGAATTGGCTTAGCTAGAATGTATGGATTGCGGAGTAGAATGAATAAATCAAAATTATTCATGTTGACTTATGGGCAAGGCGAACAAGGTTGGGTGGAATGGATGGAATCGGTGCTAAGAGATTGGTTAACCTGAACAACAGCAAGCAACACAAAACATATTTTAAATGATGTATTTATATATGTAATGCAAAGAAAGCAAACATGTTTTTGATTTTTGATTTTTATTTTTGGTAGTGGTGAAAACCACTATTTTGAATTATGTACCTATGTTACAAGTTGGCTTATGAAATGGCTTAATGGAATGCAGGTGGAGGTTTACCGATAGGAGTAGCTCAATCTTGTGGAAGAAGAAAGAAAAATATGGGCTCATGGATGGGGAACATGTTGAGATAAAACTCATCTTGTTCGGAATGGGGAATTAGGGGCTTCGATTCTTCTTCAGATTCATCTAAAATAATTGACATAAGTTTAAATTCTTCATAGATTTCCTCGTCAGAATTATCAAGATGGAGGGCTTCTTCTCCTAAATTGATGTTAAGCCTTTGGAAGGCTTGTTCAAAAGAAGATATGGTAGGAAGTGGGTGGAAACCTAGACCTGAGTGGTCATGCACCTCTTGATATGGAATATCGATAGGTTGATGCATGCCTTTTTCATGCACTCCTAGGCCATGGCCTTACCAATTAACAATGTGGAAGTATCAATATGGAAATCCCAACATTTTTGAAATGTTGGAAAGCTTTGGTTCTTTGGGTTCTTCTATGGGTGTTGGATTTGATGAAGATTCAATTCCCCCATATACAAAGTTAATACTATTTGGAGTTAAACCCATATTATAAACAACTCCTATTGCTAAAGGTTGGTCACATGGGTGACCAAAATCCTTAGCACTAGGGATGGTGAGGGGTGTGATGGTGATGCCATCGACCATGTATTCACAAATATAGATATTGGTGAGATGGAATTTGACTTGGGATGATATGGGAGGATTATGTTCAGATGATGGATCAAGAAATGATGGAAAAGGAGGTATCTCATAATCTATCAATTTTAATTGTGAGACATTAGGTGAAGGAAATGGATTAGATTGGAAAGGTTGTGGGATGGATGATGATGAAGTGGATGACAATGATGTTGATGATGTAGATGGACCATGACCACATGTGCATGTAGTCATTGATGACGATGAGGAAGGTATGGTGGTCGATTAAGGCTTGGTAATGGGGAGCTCTTTAGGAATGGGATCCTTTGATGAAGAGATTAGTGAAGTGGTGGATGGATTGGATGATGGTGATATGAAAAGATGAGTGGAAGGGAGCATGAACTCATAAGGATTTGAGATGAGAATTCAATACTTAAACAACTCGACGTTCAATGGTATACAATGTAATTGTCCCTCATGAATGTATTTCAAGCATTGATGTAAAATGGAGGGGATGCATCTCATTTCTCTCATCCAAGATCTTCCAAGGAGTACATTATATACCATGGATCCTTCCAATATGTGGAACATTGTGTGTAATATTTTAGCCCCTAATTTGATGGGTGAAATAACAGTGCCAACTATGGAACATAAAATATCATTAAATGCTTTGAGGGTAAAGGATGATTTGGTGATGTGAGATGGAGGAAGTTTCAAATGATGGAGAGCGAATGTGGTGATAATGTTAATAGAGGAACCGGTATCAATGAGGACTCTATTGAAATTTCTTGTCAATTAGATCCATGATATGCAATGGAGGGTCTACTAATCCAGATGATATTGGCTTAATCTCAAAGTCATAAAATTTTATGGAAGTCTCCATACATGTTTGAATGCTCCTCACAAAGTTGAAAGCATTAGGATCTTGAGATTGCAATTTGATAGATTTAAAAAATTCCATTAATACCTCCCGATGTGGGGGAGATTATTGGATTAGCTCATAAATTGACAATTTGGTGGATGCCATTTTCAAACTTGTGGTTAACCGACTACTCAAAGAGATGACTTATCTAGGTGGATGATTGATGGATGGATTTGATGGAGTCGATTGACTAGGTATATGGATGGGTGATGATGTATTAGGGAACACTTGGATGGGTTGCAATATAGAAGGTTGTGAGACACTTGATTGAGGTTTTTGCCTTTGTTGATTATTCTGCTGACCTCTAGTGACCACATGAATAGCCCCTACAAACCCTTGGTATTATTGACTATGGTTGAATTGGTTAGGGGGGGTTTTAGTGTTTGCTCCCTCTATGTTTGATGGCACCTCCTCATGGCAAGGAAGTGGTGTTTGAAATATACCAAGGTATTTTTTTTTTTGAGCAAGGGTACTATTAACTTTAATTGCCTCCAAGTCAATGAGGTCTTGGAATACATTTTTAAATATATTGCAATTGTTGATATCATGCCCATTTTGCTTATGATAGGGGTAAAATAAGTATTCTCGATAATTTTTACCATGCTTGGTGGGATCATCCGGTCTAATGTTGAGCAAAGCAATTTTGTTTTTCTCATATAACCTTCTAAAAAAAGAGGCATATGATTCATCTAGTGGGGTGTATTAGTGATTTTATCAGATAAATTGTTTCTAGGGATGATTTTCCATAATTGGCACTGTGTTTTGAATTGTTGGAGCTTGGGTTTTTGAGGGGACCACATGACAGGAAATTTATTGTAGTACTTGTTACACAGGTTGTTGTTGAACCATTATCGACTGGCTCATGACCACTTGATTGACTTGATTGGATTGGGTTGCTGGGGTAGCCTGTGTTGATTTATGTTGGCCTGAATAATTGCTTTTGTATTGGCCCTTATTTTACCATTCTTTCTTCTTGGGCTTAATTATACCTTTTTGGATTTTGATATCCTCAATGACACTAGCCTAAGCTAAATTTTATTTAAAAGTTTGATAAGTTCTTAATTGGAGAATACAAGAGATGGGTTTTAAGTAACTCTTGGTGAATAGCTTAATTAGCTCATCCATTGGTAGGGTGAATATCAATTTTGTGATGATAACCCTCCAACGGTTTTGAAATCATAGATAGATTCATCATCGTGTTGTCTTAAGGCATAGATGTCGAATAATGAGATCTTCTTTTTAACATTTAGGATTAAGTGGTCAAAGAATTGCTCAATAAATTGGTCAAAAGTATAGATACTATGGTTTGGAAATTGATTGTACCATTCTATGGCATCCCCTCCTAATGTTTGAGGAAAATTTTGAAGCATGAGAGCATTATCATCTTGAATTATGAAGCATGCATGAACAAAGGTGCTCACATGTTCTTTGGGATCCTAAGTTCTCTTAAACTTGTCAAACTTGGGTACCGTAATGTCTGCTGGATATGGTGGGGTTGGTATCTAAGGATTAATTGGTTGTTTGATAAATTGGTGTAAGGTTGGATTTTGAATTGAAAATCCAAGGGTGAATTGCATCAACTGATCTATTTTTTTATGCATGGCCTCAATTTGAGGGTCTTCCTTAGAAATGTGAAAAGCTTGAATCACCTGATGAGCTTGTGGTGGAGTGGAGAAATATTTTGGAGTGACTAGATGATGAGGATATTGGTATTGATGATGAGGTGAATTATATGGAATGTGATGAATGGGGGATTGTTTATGAAAGGATGGGGAATTATGGAATGATGTTGATGGATGAAAGGTATGGCTAGGCTGGCCAATGGGAATAGGATGGGTAATGGTATGGGTTTATGGGGGAACAATGATAGATACCATAAAATATTATGGTGCCCATGATGGACCCTGGTTGATAAGGGGAGTCTGAGTAGAGGTAGGTAAAGGCTTAGGGTTAACATGTACTTGTTGTTGAGTGTCTTGATGTTGTATAAGCAATTTGTTCAGATAATCTCATACCTCACTGATTTCTCTATCAGAGGCTAAGGGTATGGAGGTAGATGGTATGGTAGATGTGGTTGGGATACAAGTTACACTAGGTATGGCAACTTGTGAGGATGGGACTTGTGAAGCGGTATTGACTTGTGCTTCATACAAGGAATTGGTGTATGTGGAGGTATATGAGGTGCTAGGAGCACCTGAAGGTTAAGGGATGGATTTATGGGATGAAGGTACAATTGATGCCTCAAAAATAGGGTTAGTATACACCTGGGTAAAGGTGGATGGAGGTTGGGAATAGACCGGCTCTTGTTGTAAAACATAATCCTATCTAGGCAAGTTGGGAATAGACTCTAAGACATAGTTAGAATACTTTATGAAGGCTTCTACTTTTGCCATGTCTATATGGGTGATGTGGTGATTGATGGTAGGGGAGTTTGAATCCTCTTTGGGCATGGCCATATGATAGGATGTGAAACATAAAGGACCTATAGATAAATATACCTATGTCATATTCAGGGTATCTACCACTAAAGTGGTGGGGAAGGTGGATGAAGGCTCCATTAATTTTTCTTGACTTATTGCTTTCTTTTGATTTCAAGTTGATACCATAAGCAAAGTAAAACAAGGTGCAAATTAGAATACCAAATGTAACACAAGAAATAGAATACTTAAGGAAATAAACAAACAATGATAAGGCTTAACCAATGTGGCTTACCTCATTCATTGATTATCTACTTTTAATGTGTGTTCATTTTTATGTACCAGTTTTGTGTGTTTTGATTTTCTAATCTTTATTAATGCAACAAAGGTGAAAAAATATGGCGAGGATAGGGCAACGATATTATTTTTGGTGATGAAATTCAACAAGTTTTCTCAAGGATATTCATAGGGTTTTTAAGGGTAGATATTGGTGGATGGAGATGAATGCCACCATCACAAGATATCAATCAATGGTTGGTGATGAAATCCAACCACTACTATTTTGCATGAATCGTGATGTGTGTGAGTTATTTTTAAGGCTTATGTTTTCTTATAGTGTACAAACAACGTTAAAAACAATTAATTTCATACACCTAAATAATAAACCAACAAAATATTGCCAAGTTCTCCAAAGGGTATGAAGTACACCACTTAAGACCCCCTACCTAAATAGCAACCAAAGGGTTTGTCCACCCCTTTGCCTGGAATCACCCAACTGGTAGGGATACTTTTGGCAAATATAATATTGTTCTAACTTAGATATACAAAAGAAAATATCTTTAACCCTAATATGTAACACTAAATTATGCAGTTTCAGTTCAAATGCAGAAAAAATGTAGCAGTTTACACCTAGAAAATAAAAACCCTAATTTGAATATGAGGATGAAATACTGATCTAAAAATACAAAACTAATATGCATTCATTTTCCATGATTCATTTTATTGCTTTAAATCTAAAAAATATAGAATATACCCAAAATACGTAAGATAAAAAGCTAGGGTTTTAAGTAGTCAACTTATTGAAAAGCCTACATTTTGGTCCTAACTCTCCATAAATGCCTTTGGGTGCTTCTGAACACTGTTGAGACACCTGTGGGTGCTTTTGGATGGCTTGAAATGCATTTGTACATTTTTTAATTACCTTTGGATGCCACCGGGTGCTTCGCACACCTTCTGCAAACTTTTACAGACTTCAAAAACCCTAGATCCAAGGAACTGTGAAATCTATGCTTTTGAAAAATCTACAAGATGATAGACAACAAAAAATTAATTAGTAAAATAGATCATAAATAGGAACCCTTAGGGGTCCCACCATGATAACTATTTAAAATATGCAAAACACAACACTACAAGCAATGCTTTGAACAAAATAAGATGTAAGATAACACAAGTTTGCACAACATAATAAATTCTTTTATTGATGGGGGGAGCCTAGAAACTCCATTGTTACAAGCTTGGATCCTTGAATCCTTTTTGATATAATGATACAACAATTTAGGGTTCTCCAAAACCCTAAGAAGTAATATTGTGGTGTCTTCAATCGCATCTTGATCCCAACAAGGTTGAGTGGGCTTTTAGGATATCCAAGGTTGGGCCACTCCAAATGCTGATGTAGTGCTCTTGATCTGCACATAATGACATAGAAAAAAATTAGTAGTATATGAGAGGGCTCCATAGCGTGAGGTCCTCTGTAAGCAATAATAAAAATACTAAGTGTTGTAAATAAAATGGACAAAAACAAAAACACATGCAATGAAATAAATAAATTTAGGGTTGATCTATTTTACCTTCTCACTATTGTACGACCAAAAAAGCATGCACCCGAAATGTTGTAATTGCATAAACAAGGTAAAATTGATATTCAAACACATAAATGGACAAAACACATAGAAATTACAATAAATGCTTCTATTATTCCATTAAAATCAATGAGTGTTTGATTACAAGTAAGTCCCTCTTAGGGATACTCTATTTTGATATGCAATTACAATTATTTCAATCCCCCTCAGGGGTGAAATGCACTATCAAGCCCTTAAGGTGACACGAACTGCTCTAGGGTGGAGTGAACCCTCTTCTTCACGTTGAGGAAGGAAATGAATGGTTGTAGCTCCTTAGAAACATGTTTCCTACGATCAAGAAACAACACAAGAATGTCAAAAGCATAGGTAGCCTCTCATGATGAGGCCCTTTAAAGACAAATAGCATGAAAATAGCATAATGACATAAAATCAAGAAAATGCATAAACTATGCTAAACATATGCAAATAATATCAAGATTGATGGAAATACATAAATGAAGAGCACAACTATCAATATATGGAATCAATTACTTGAAATGAAGCATTATAACATGAAAAGAAGTCATTAATGTCTAAACTACCATGATGAAAACAAGTTAGTAAAAACACTAATCTATCGGTCAGAAGTCTCTAAAACTACAATTTAACCATGCAAATGACTAATATAATCTAACTAGATGGACAAAAATGAAAATAGTAAGGTGGTGATACCTCTGTTGTAAACCACAACATTGATGCATGGTCTGCACTGTAAACCATGATTGAAAGCCGAGGTTAGCATCCAAGTGAGTTTACCCTCAAAATCAAGGGTAGTGGGCTTGACCTCCTTGTCCAATTGATGTTCAAGGGTCACCTTCGGTGTCCTTCTGACAAGTTTTGCGGTTGATTCACTGTGATGGGCCTTCATTTTCCCAAATTTGCATTTCTTGGTTCTTCTAGGCTCCTAGAACTTCCATGGCAAATTGATCTTTGGGTGAATAGCAAAGTGGCCTTCTCCAATGCATGAATTCAGTATGCAATTCAATAGGGCTTCGTTGCTCGCTTGATCAATCAACTCTCTATATTATCTCCCCATTTTGAGGGGGTATTTATAGGATGCCCTAGGGCTAGGGGTGGCTTCATGGAGAAGCCAAGATCAAGAAGAGGTGGTTAGGACAGTTGGAATGGAAGCCTCTAGAATATTCCATCCATTAACTGCCTTCTTCTAGAATAAATGGCCGTTCAAACCAATTTGGCTTGGATGAAGGCCAATTGAACTTTAGTTAAGACCATAGGTTACAACTATGGTCTAGATTGTAAACCGTAGGTCTCAGCCATGGTTCAGCCTATAGACCGTAGGTCTGGGCTGCGGTTCAGAATGATTAGGCCAAGGAGCCCAAATTGAGTGGTTAGAACCACTACTCTATCTTGGAGTCTATCCAAGATCCTCCATATGGTCTTGTAGCATGTCCATATGAGTAGTCACCCTCGACATGACACATTTTAGGTGTCTACAGATGCCCCTTTTGAGATGCATTGTGAGATCAAAAAATGCTGAGCAAAAATATACCTCCTAAAATGATGTCAAAGGTTCTATGATGATCATTAGTCAGATCAACATTAGATGCCTCTTGTCCAGCAAAAGGACGCGCATCCTAGAATCATTGCTTCCAATTGGGTGAAAGGCTTGCATTTTGAAAAGCTTGCACTCACCATCAGGCATTCGGGTAGTGTTTGATGCTACAATAGGAGTTAGGCCTATATAACGGAAAGGAGAAGAGATACAAACAAATTATCATATTTGCTATTTACCCCAAGCAAAGGGGTAAGCTTATGATAGCTATTGACAATGATTCGCAAGGACGAACACAATTTTGACAAGATCAAGGGATCTACGATCTTTGGGATCTTCTGTTGATTTTGATTATGATTTGATATTATGAATACCCCCTCAAGCGACGAGTCAATGAGGGTAATGACAATGATTAAAGTGACGAGGTCACTTGACCACTATGGATAATATGAACAAATTTAGATTTGAGCATATTAATGCCTTGGCTAGGCCTAGTTCAACTTCTGATTCCAACTATTAATAGTAATTGTACATTCCTATCCCATGGAGTAGTCAAGCTACAATAGCCATCTTAGGGAATCAAAATGAGACAACTCCAATTAGATTTGTGTTGAATCAAGTTATTGATGATTTGCTGAAAATATGTCATAGGAGACATGACATGAAACACCTCGTTCCCGTGGAGAATTCTAGCCACGAAGGCCTTCTTAGGGATTGAAAAGAAGCATATCAGATCAACGATGACAATTTGTACCAAATTTCCTTATGGTAATTTACTCATCTTGCCGAATTTCATGGATCGAAAGTCATTGCAACCACCAAGTGTATAGGGTAAATTACTGAATATGAGGCGTATTTGGTTTTTGAATTATTTTATTTTTTTGTTTATTAATTTTGAATTTTTGAATTGATCCTGGTGCTTGAACATCACCAAATTTACAAAATTTGATTGCTTTTATTGAAATTTGATCCATTAGGAGTCATTAATTTGTCATTTTAAACCTTCCCACGGTGGGATTTGACTAAATTTGCTACCAGTTGCAAACCGCGGCTAGGGTCTGCGGTTCCCTATTGTAATTTTTTGGAACCGCGGGTGTCAGCCACGGTCCGTGCGGAATAAGAAAATCTTATAAAAGGTTCAAATTTCCAATTTGCTTCATTATTCCTTGACAACGATTGACAATTGCAGAGCTCTGGACAACGACAACTTAAACCTGACCTAAAACCCTACCAAACTTTTACACCCACACCTTACACACCGCACGATGGTAGACCATGGGTAAGCTTCATCTAGCTGAGGCCATGATGAGGGTAAGGTAATTCAAAATCGAGACCTCGCATCCATTACCAGTAAAATTAACCTCATTAAGTAATGGGCTAATTGAACCTAATTAAATTGTTGGTAACGAACCTCATGTTAGATTAGGCTAGTTTAGGTTTTATTATTAATTTTTTTTTGTTTTTTCAGCGGGGGAATAACCCTGGTTGGATGTCAGTTGGAGACCGTAGGTACCAGTTGCGGTTCCCAATTGACCAATTGGGGACCGCAGCTACCAGCTGCAGTCCGCATTTAAACTCCCAACGATCAATTTTTGATCGCATGCAAACCGTAGGGTTGACCCCCGGTTCGTGGACTTTAGGAAACTTTTATCAAATTTTTAATTTTCCTAAGGTTTTATAGGCAGTTAATGCTAATTAATGCATTTTTGACTTGTCTAAGTGACATTTTTGATTTTTATGACTGCCTGATGACATGTTTTTGTATTTTTATCAATTTTTAGATGTTTTTGATGTTTTTTAGGTCATTTTTAAATGTTTTTTTTGCTTGTATTTTTAGTTAGATTTCCTCTTATGCCATGATTTTATTTCATACATTGACCTCTAGATCCCATGAGCTAGAAATTCTTAAGACTCTCCATGGATAGCTCACTCTCGAGGATCAAAGATGGTTCGGAGCCATCGAATTTGGCTACGTCTTGGATCT
The DNA here is from genome assembly GCA_028583015.1 of Wollemia nobilis. Taxonomy (NCBI): domain Eukaryota; kingdom Viridiplantae; phylum Streptophyta; class Pinopsida; order Araucariales; family Araucariaceae; genus Wollemia; species Wollemia nobilis. The sequence continues at coordinate 876,744 of JAQPPZ010002833.1, read as the reverse complement.
ACCCACGATTAGGGTGGATCAGGCTTATCTGATTGCATTGGCCCAACATTGGAATGCGTGGACCAACACATTTCACCTGCCTACAGGTGAAATGACTGTTACCCTAGAGGATGTATACTAGATCTTTAGGATCCCTATTGATGGTGAGGCCATCACCACTTCTACTTCTAGGGCTAAGGAGCCCATTTTTTATGTGATCTTTGGCGACCCAAGCTGGGAGGCTCAGCGAAATATCAATCACAAAGGAGTTCACATTGGATACTAGCAGGGTGAGCAGATCTTCTCCATGAGGGAGGTCATATTTATGCACCTGGTGGTGTAGGTTGTTCTTCCAGACTCCTCGAGCATGAGGATTTCCTAGAACCTCCTAGCCAGTGTCAGGAGAGTGGCTCAGAGCTTCACGGATCAACCGCTATGATAGGCCTAGGGGAGCACCCTACTATGCCAGCTTTATAGGGAGTTATATCGGGTTACTAACTAGAGCTACCATGGGATTAGCTACAACCTACTGCTACAGATATGGGGTTGGTAGCACATCAGGATAGAGCATCCTGGAGAGCTACCACTACACATTATGAATATTTATGATGCTCATCAATGCTATACCGTATGCTGGACTTGTGAGGAGGAAGGCTTTAGGAGCAGGATTCATGCTAGCCATACTAAGCATTACATTACATATTTTGCATCGCTTGGGCCAAACGATATTGAGTGGCGTTCTTACATGGATTTCCCAACTTGGATAGAGACTGGAAAGTTACTATGATAGGCTCATTGATACAGATGGCTACTTGGTCAAAAGGTCGATATTAGAGAGTACCAATTCTACTCTTGGGTCCTACGATAGTTCGGCCTAGTGCAGGAAATTCTAGAGATTCCTTTTTCTTATAGGCGTCTAGTCTTGGAGATGCATCTACCATGGATTCAACCTGCAACATTAGGAGATGAGGCTGATGACTTCTAGGAGTCTAGAGTTGATAGGGTTGGGACCACCCCAACATATGATGCTTGGTGGTCGATGCTATGGTGGTACATATCAGGGCCTCTAGGCAGGGTAGATGACCAGGCAGAGGCGATGGTTGACCCAGATGGGTGCAGGGTGCACCAGGGGATTGCTGGTGGATGGGTCATAAAGGTTGCAGTAGAGGATGCCACCCCTATGGATGTTGATGTAGATGAGGAGGCTTTCGAGAAGGGTGATGTCCCTCTTGATAGTATGGAGGGGTTGCTCCTGGATCAGGTTGCTGATTGATAGAGTCATCTTGGGAGGTATTAGACTCAGTAGTTGGAGCAAGATACTACTATCACCAGTTTGGAGGTGAAGCTAGCTGACCGAGACAGGAAGCTAGCTGAGGCTCAGGAGCAGATCATGAGTCTTACAGCATGGGCTACAACGATAGAGACTCAAGTCCATGAGCTCACTAGTGCACGTGATTTGGCACTAGCACAGTGGGGTGAGGCTGTTGTAGAGAGAGATCTACTTAGGGCACATAGGGGGGATCCTCCATCCTCTCAGATTATTATGGGACCTCTAACTACTCCATCAGTTACATTTCCAGGAGGTGGTGATCCTATGGTAGAGGTCAGGCGGCTCACTTCCCTCGTAGAGGAGGGAAATGACCTTTGCAATGTGAGGACAGCTCACATCTCTCAGCTAGAGGGCTATATCAGACTACAAGGCTTGGAGGTACCTAAGGATAGACATGCTATGGGGTCTTAGCAGACCAGATCCAGGACTATAGGGTAGTCCTTGACAAGCTCTAGCCATCGGACTCATAGGATCGAGAGGATGCATAGGTCCTCTAGCACACATGGATCCAGCTCACACGGGAGGTGCAGGGATGATAGAGGTGATACTGGTGACTCTCTGGTTGGAGGCGTAGGCCCTCCTTAGTACATATCTTCTGATGTATATTGTACCATTTTTGGTGTAAGGTCTAGGACCTACACAGTTGTAGCCTACGGGTATTTTTGTACTCTTGATATACTTTGAGACACACACACACACACATATATTATATATATGATCTGATCATTTATGGCTCATTATGTGTACTTGCGTATATATTTTTAATTTTCTATTTATGTTATGCACATGGATGCAATGCTTATGTTAATTTGATGCTATATGATGTGATGTATGGATGACATGCACTAGATAGCTATTTGATTTATGATGATGATGATATGCAGTGATCTAGATGCTTAGATGTGCGATGTATGTTATGCATTATTTACATGATGGTAATCTAATGTAAATGAACATGTATGCTTTAATCACTTAAAACATAAGGAATGAATGCAAATATGTTTATCGATCTAATGGACGACACCACAGAATGTATAAAAATCATGAATGTAATTGAAAATCCTTAAGATAAGAATTTAATCAATTAATCACCCATATATGAAATGCAATGAATGTAGTTGTGTAATGCAAATGATAAAATGTGTCATTCTATTTTCTTTTGCAAATTTGAAATATATGCACGATATATTCAGTGGTCGTATAAATATTATTTCTAATATCCATCCGGTATCTATCCTATATCTTGATTGTGCTCTATATGATGATGTATCATGTACTCGGTACTTTGCAATTTAATGTTTTATATGGTTTGTGATATTTGATATTTTGTTGCTATGAGAGAAATTTTTGAGGTTTTCCATGAGACTCAAACACCCCAATAGACTTATCAAAAGTTTCATACTAACCATGCTATACTTCTAAGATAAAAGGCTTTTTCTAGGATAGGCCCTAAATGTTCATTATCCCTATGTGTGCACATGATTATTTTAAGATAAGACACGAGCGTTCCCCGATGTCAGGTGAGATTCTTTCAGCCCATTGCTAAGATAGGGGTACCACAAATGTCTTATCCAATCCCAAGTTTATATTTTAGTTGGACTAAGCCACTAGGCAATGCAGGACACCTAAAGCTAGCTCCTCCACATTCAAACATTTGTCTACCCACAAGCGAGATGCAAGTGTATCAGACATATCATCATGCATAAGGTACAGTAGTGCCGATAATTCCAGGGATTCAGGCTCATTCCTTTCTATCCTTCAATTTTTGGGATACTTTCTCATATGTAGTGAAGCAAGGGAGTCGAATCCATATTCATTCTAAACCTTCTCTGGATCTTCATTTGATCTCTCTTCGAACTGGATTTTGGATCTTCATTTGATCTCCACTCAAACTTTGATTTATGATCTTCATTTGATCTTCACTTTGAACTTGATTTGAGCCTATTTTCTGATCTTCATTTGATATTCACTTTTTGGCATTTATACTTGATAATATTATTCAAAAAAATTCCTTTGGGGGATTTACTTGGAAAAACTATTTCTGGTATATCGCTTTAGGATATCAATCTTATGATATCAGTATGGTATATCAATCTTAGGAAGTCGATCTATGATATCGATATAGGGTATCAATCTTGAGGATTGATGTGGGATATCACTCTGGGATATTGCTCATTTTATCGTAAGCAAGGGATTCTAAATAGGGAACTAACCTATCCTTTTTCCAACTACCAAAATTTTCCATATTGTCCGCACAAAGGGATAAGCAAGAATAACTCTTTTCACTTCAGGATACCCGGTCCTACTTCGCGACTTTCATCTTCCCCTAGTCCTTATTAGGATTGTTTAATTTGTTTATTAGTGATAGGCTTATGATATGCTAAGGGCTATACTAACTTAACCTTAGCTACAAAAGCAAATAAATATTTCTACCAACTCTTGATAAGACCCCTAGGTATGGTTGAATGATCAAAAAACCCTAGTATATCTCCATAGCAACATTATAGGTTGTGTTGAAAAACACAATTACTCACATGAATGATGGATCATGATAAATGCAGAGATGCATGATTTAGACACAAACGTGGTGTCATTTGTAAGACTTACAAACATAATACCTCCTACTACGGAATGCACTGGATGATGAATGCCTATATGCAATGTAATAATGCAGCGGATGCATGAGTAAATGCAAAAAAATGACAATGCAAAATTCAAATGCAAATGCAAATGTTTTTGGATTTTTATGCTTTACCAATTTTTTTTTTGGATTTTATTGATTTTATAATTTTTATGAGTTTTGAGCCTCATATCTGACCAAAAAACGAGTACATGCCTCTTGAGCCTTTAGATTGACCAAGCAATTTTTTAGCAAAATCCTTGGAGCTTTTTAGGATGACCGAGCGGTTTTAAACAAACCCTCGGAGCCTTTGGGGTTTGACCAAAGGGTTTATGAGCACCTTTGGGACTTTTTGGGATGACCAAGCGATATTTTAAGAATCCTTGGAGCTTTTGGGTTGACCAAGAAATTTTTCAAAAACTCTTGGTGCCTTTTGATTGACCAAACTACTCATAGACGAGCTTGGAGCCTTTTAGGATGACCGAGCGATTATAAGAAAACCCTCGGGGCCTTTGACTGACATGACCAAGCGATTTTAGGAACCCTTGGAGCCTTTTGGGATGACCGAGTGGTTTTTAGAAAAACCCTCAAAGCTTTTTGAGGTTTGACCAAAGGGCTTATAGACGCCTTTGGAGATTTTTGATTGACCAAACCACTGATGAGAGTGTTTGGAGCTTTTTAGGATGATCGAGCAGTTACAAGAAACTCTCGGAGCCTTTTACTATGCTCTTCAAGCATAAAATGCCTTAATATGGATGATTTTGAGAGGTTCAGGCTCTTCAACATCCCCTAGCAATGTTAGGCGATAGGTACCCGGACCAATATTTTTAGATATGATGTAGGGTCCTAGCCAATTAGCCGTGAATTTGTCTTGCATATCTAGAAGAAAATTAGAGTTATGTTGGTTCTCTTTCAAGACAAGATCCCCAACTTCAAAGTCTCTCTAGTGGACTTTGATATTGTAAGCTCATTTTAGTCGCTCCTGATAAACACAGAGATGCTCCAGGGCATTCACGTGATGTTCATCAAGTAGCGTCAATTGATCCAGTCGAGCTTGTCGCACGATGTCATCATCGATGAACTCTTTCAATGTGACACGCAACATTGGAATTTCCAATTCCAAGGGTATAATGGCCTCAGTGCCATATACTAGTGAGAACGGAGTTGCCCTAGTGGGCATCCAAATACTAGTCTTGTAAGCCCATAATGCAAGGGGTAGCTAGATATGCCAGTATTTGTGGTTTTCTTGGACCGTATTTTTCAATATGGCCACCACTGTCTTATTTGAAGCTTTAGCCTACCCATTTTCTTGCAGATAGTATGGAGTCGCAAAACTATGTTTGATTCTATATTTAGATGTCAAAGCTCTCACAATTTTATTCTTGAAATATGTTCCATTATCCGATATTATTTTGGATGGAATCCCAAAATGACTTATGATATGCTCTAGTATAAACTCTACTATACGAGCTCCAGTTGTCATTGTTAAGGGTATTACTTCCACCCACTTTTTAAAATACTCAGTAGCCATGATAATAAATGTATTCCAACCCGATGATGAAGGAGATATCTTGCCTATAAGATCTAATCCCCACTAAGAAAATGGCCAAGCCACTTGGATGGGTTGTAAGTCCTATGATGGCAAGTGCGTAAGATTAGCATGATGCTGACATTTGACGCATTTCTTGACATACGCATTGCAATCCTTCTCTAGAGTGGGCCAATAGTAGCCCATTCAAAGGATGCGCTTGATGATGGCCATGCCACTGAAATGGCCACCACATGTACTGTCATGAGCTTGCAAAATCACCCATGATGCCTCTTGGGATCTATGAAATGGAGAACTCCATCGTAGCCTCGTCGATAAAAGATGTATCCTATTAAGACATATTTATCTACTTTATGTTTAAATGTGCACTTCATGACATACAATAGTCCCTCTGGGATTATACTAAGCTTGAGGAAGTATTTAATTTGCGATATCCAATTTTGATAAGTCTTAGCTTCAACTGCTAATATGACTTGCTCTCCCTACGTATTTACCTTTGCAAATGCAGACTCGAAAACAACCCTATGGTGAATGGTAGTACCACTTCCCATAGGACTCTGAGAGGTTAATGACCCCCAAGGTGTCTTCTTAAGAAAGTCTCCAGCTTTGCAAAACCATTCAGATTTTGGTTCTACACTGATCACGTTGACTGATTCTTTGTTATAATACGCTGCACACTCTTCTATTGGATGCGAGAGCATTTTAACATGAATGGTAGTGAAATCATTAGATGGATTCTGAGGGATTAAAGATCCCAAATATGCCATGGTGTCTACAAATCTGTTTTATGACCAAGGGATTACCTCGATGTCATACCATTAAAATTTAGCCAAATATGTAGCAACTAGATATTTATAGGTTTCTAGTACGATACATCGACACTGAAAGATCCCCTTGACTTGATTTACTATGAGAAAAGATTCACCGAAGATTTTTAATATTTTAATATTCATGGTGATGGCTATGTGGAGCCTTAGTAGTAGGGCTTCATACTCAACGTTATTGTTGGTGCACAAAAAGTCTAATTTAAATGACAAGGGCATAGGAGCTCCTTGCGGCATTAAAAACACTATTCAAGCACCACCCCCTTGCTCGCACTTTGAACCGTCGAAGAACAGAGTCATATCAGCATTGTTCTTTGGATCTTCATGTTTGAGAGCTTCAGATATGATGAAGACCGCATTGTATAGAAGCTCAATTGTTAGAGATCTACTATTTGACAATGGTGCCTCAACTAATTGATCCACTATGACCTATCCCTTAATGGACTTCTGGCTTATGAATTCCAGATCAAATTCCATCAATAGCATGATCCACTTTGCAGTACGTGTATTGTGATAAGTCTTACTCATCATGTACTGCAAAGGATTTTGTTTGGATATAACATATGTCGTATGACTTAACATATAGTGTCACAATTTCTTTGTAGCGAACACTACTACTAAACACAATTTTTCCATGTATTCATATCCAAGCTCATAACTCACCAAGGTTCGACTAATATAATATATGGCCTGTTATTTGCCTTGCATGTTCTTTTGGGCTAACATGGTTCCTAGTGAAAAGTCAATTGCTAATATATATCATAGAAAATGCACCTCTAGCCTTGGTGGAGCTAGCACTGGCGGTGTCACCAGATATTGCTTTATTTTAGCGAAGGTTGCCTTACAGTTCTTGTCCTAGTTGAATGGGACTCCCTTATGTAACAGTCGATTCATGGGTCGATATTTATCCGATATTTGAGAGAAAAATTGTTTTATTGATGCTACCTTACCTTGAAGTCTCCTTAATTCCTTAATATTGGTGGGAGGATGAATTTTCAAGATGGCCTTGACCTTCGTTGGGTCAACTTCGATGCCTCACTTAGAGATGATGAATCCTAGTAGTTTTCTAGAAGTTACGCCAAATACACACTTCTTAGGATTTAGCCTGACATTGTGCTCTATCAGGTGATCAAAGACCTTCCTTAAGACCTCTGCATGCTCTTCTTGCAATAATGACTTGGCCAATAAATCATCAATATAATCTTCTAGAATTTTATGCATATAGTCATGAAAAATGTATGTCATGGCCCGTTGATATGTGGCACCAGAATTTTTGAGGCCAAATGGCATAAATTTGTAGCAAAATGTTCCCCATGGTGTTATAAACATGGTTTTATGATGGTCTTCAGATTTAATCCAAATTTTATTGCAACCAGAAAAATCATCCATTAAGGAGAGCATTTTGTGACCTATACTCACATCTACGAGAGCATCAATATTGGGCAACATAAATGAATCTTTGGGTGTTGCCTTGTTTAGGTCTCTAAAATCCATGTAAATACGAATTCTTCCATCGATTTTTCCCATGGGTACCATATTGGACACCCATTCTGGATAGTCTATGGAGATCACAAATTCCACATCCAACAACTTTTGTAGCTCATATTTCACCATTAAGGCTACTATTGGGTGCATCTTTCTAATTTTTTTCTTGACCGACTAATTTGTCAGATCTAGCGAAAGGTTATGCGTAACCAATTTTGGGTCTAGACCTGGCATATCCTTGTACATCCAAGCAAAAAAAATTGGTCTCTCTTTTAGCAGAGGGATGAGGGTGGCCTGCTCATTTGGAGTGAGACTCTCTCCAAATTTAACCTTCTTTGCATTGGCGGGATCATTACTAATATCCACCTCAAATGTTTCCTCTATTGACATATGCGATCCCTCCTCAAGCTAATGAGGCATAGGAATCAAATGGATGTCATCAGTCAGGTTGATAGGTTCTGCGTCGGAAGTATTTTTGGCATGATAGACATCGTATGCATAGCCTGGCACAAAATGGAAAGGTTACAACATTTCTTCATTAGGGAAGAAATCCTCAGGCTCAACGGGTGAATCAACACGATCCCAGTCGATAGCATATTTTTTAAGATACAACGGTTTGGACGGATCTACTGGATTATAGAGTGGAGTGGTCAAATCAATGGAGACCATGTTTATGGAATAGAATTGATCTCCATGACCACATGGATCAACTTCTACAAAATATACATAGTCCTCATACCCACGATATGGATCTAATGGCATAGGCACAAAGGGGTATTTCCTATGAGGACTGCGAACAACAGGATCCTCCCTATGCATTGACTATAAAATAGGATCATTTGGCTCATGGAGCTTTATGTAGGTCAGTAGAAGGGGATTAACCAACTGATAAATTTGATCTAAATTTAATTTTATTGCTCTCAGATGAGGACCAACACGTAACTATCGATAGACCTCATCTATGTCGATGGGTTGATGATGGTAACACAAATAATGAGGACCAAGGTAGGCTCTCTCTAACTCATCTTCTTCCTCATTGTCATAATAGAATGCTTCATTCGCCCCTACTCCTAGGGGATGCTCTAGCAAGTCTGGCCCCATGAATCTGATTGCTTGATCACTATCATCACTATCTGGATAAATCAAATAATTATAGCACAAGTGTGACATCACCAAGAAATCTAGCTCTTCTTCTTCACCTGAATGATCAATGTTGGGAAGGATCTCTTCGATAACCTGTATCAATTCAATAGGCAATAAATGATGTTCCTACCAGGGCCTCACATAGGCGCCTTTGACTTCATCCCCAAATTCATCATTGTTCAAGGATTCCTCATCTGCATCATAGCCTGGTCCACTCATATTGGAGGTGGACTCTGCTCCATATTCATTATAAATATCTCCTAGCTCGAGATCGCCTGTAGTAATGGGGTTACACCCTTGCATGTCTGTGTCATCGATTGCATCATGGGTTTGGTGTCCCAGGTTATCTCTAGGGTTTAGTTCTATCTCAATTTGCTCAAGGAGCCCTTCATGATGATATTCAAGTGGCTCAACGATGACGAAAGATGTCATCGGGTGATTCCTCTAGAAACTAGAAGTATCTAGATGATATGGATTAAAATCCACACCATCCGCCATACTAAGGTATAGATGATCTATGGATGCTATGAGAAAATCATCTTGTCCTCGTATATGTAACCCTAAATCAAACCTATTAGTGACTAACTAATAATGCGGTTCTAGCGGAGTCCTATGTCCTTGTTCAAAGAGACTAAGGCCATATCCGTGCTAATGATATAACTCGAAGATAAGCATGGCATACTCAGGGTTTGATAGATAATGAATGTTTACAATGAAAGGTTCATTGTCATCTTCATCCATGAGCTCTCATGTTGGAAGCTGATCTATCCCTGCATAGATGAAATTAGTCTTATTAGGTGGCTCTCCTAATGGAACCATCGATCCAACCGGGTAACGATGAGCGGACGGTTGGTCCATCTCTTATGTAATATTCAAAATTGGTCTAAAGGTTACATTCTACCCAAGGTACTCACCTAATCCAATGTTGGCGAGATGTACTATCACCCACGGTGTGGATGACCCTACTAAAGATGCAAGCAAGGAAGGTTGAGGCACCTCCTCGACTTTATCTTGGGGTTCCTCAACTTCCATAGGAGTGGGAACCTCCTCGATGATTGGCTTGGGCTCATGCTCCTTTATTTTCTCATTCATTTTTTCCTTCAACTTCCTTTCATCCCAATGCATGACTGATGTCGATGTTTTTAGGGAAGTGGTAGTGGTGTGCTCCGATCTATATTACATAGATGGCATTGGTTGAGCACGTACTACCAGTTTACCTCCTGGATTCTTTATCGATGATGATGACCGAACATCCAGGTGCATTTACAGGAGTATGAAACCCCTAGGTAAATCTGCTAGGTTCATGAAATTAAAAGGTTCTTCGTTCTATGAAACTACGTGAACCTATCCTTCATGAATATACTTCACACATTAATGCAATATCGAGGGAACGCAACTATTTTCATGAATCCAAGGCCTACCGAGTAATAAGTTGTACTGCATGGCCCCTTCTATCACATGACACATCACAGATATGGTATTTAGGCCTACCTACATGGGTAGGATAATTATGCCAATAGTAAAACATAGTGCGTCGTTAAATGCTGTCAATGTAAATGTAGTGGGTACAATGTGTGATTTAGGCAACTTCAAATGACTCAACGTCTTGGTCGTTATTATGTTGATCGATGAGCTGGTATCGATCAAGACCCTTTTAAATGCCATGTGATTAACACATGTGATTATATGCAATGTCGGGTCAATCATGGTTGTAGAAACCGTTCTTATATCAAGATCATAAAATTGGATCATCGGTTCCTGACACTGTTGTACATGTACCACAAAATTAGTAAATGCTTGTGCATCCTAGGACTGTACTTAAATTGACCTCAAAATATCCATAAGAGTCACCTTGTGCCTAGGGGACTGTTGTATCAGCTCATATATCAACAAGTTCGTAGTAGTTGTCTACAGGTTTTGGACCAACCTACTCCTTATGATCATCAGTCTTGTTGGTGGTCCTGGAATATTCTGCGTCGACTACTAATTTGGTGTGGCTTGTTATTGAATGGGAGCACGAGGCTGATTCTATTGTTCATAACTCCCATGCCTAGTGATAATGTTCACCATGCCTACAAATCCTTGGGTAGGTGGTTTGACTCGCACCTAGTTGACCTAGCCAACGTTGTTGTGAGGTGCCTCATGATTTGGCAAGGGTTTTTTATAAATCCCCATATTTTGATTATTTGGTACCTATGGGTTGTGTTGCACTACAAGCTCACCTTGTCAATCATATTTTGCACCATGTGTTTGAAATTCTAGCACACGTCAATGTCATGGTCTTTCATTCGATGAAAAATGCAAAACATATCTTCTTGGTACCCCTTTAATTTAGGTTTATTGGGGTCTATCAACTTGATTTCGGGTAATATAATCACCTTGGCCTCACACTGTTGATGGAAAATCGATATCAGTGTTTTTTTCAATGGTGTGAACTGGTGAGGTGGGTGTTGATCTTTATTCTTGCCCTTGTAATTGTTTTTGCACTTTTCATATTATGCAGGAGGAGGTTGGGCTTGATAATTCTATTTCTATTGCCCCTTGTGCTCCATCTGGAGATTCAACACCACTTGATTCACATGGGCCTGCTTACCTTGTTGTTTTTTGGTACTCTTGTTTTGTCCCTCTATCCTTTTATTGAGCTTCAAGTTGCCTTACTGCAACTTGATGTCCTCGATCACTTTGGCTTGCACCAAAGCCTCTTCGAATGTAGGATATTGTTGTAGCTATAATAGTAATGATATGTGCTTGGTACATCTATTCGTAAACATTCAGGTTAAATTTGTGGTAGGAATAGGAAATGAAAACTTTACCATTAGTCTCCTCCATCTCTTTTTGTATTACTCTATTGGCTCATTGTCATGCTGAGCTAGTGTAGCCAGATCAAAAATATTGGCATATTTCTTAATGCCAAAGGAATAGCGTTCAAGAAAGGCATCGGATAATTGCTTGAAACCAGTTATACTATGTTTCTTTAACTAATTTAACCACTCCCGAGCTAGACAAAAAAGTTTTGTGATGAACGTATGCAACAACAATGCATTGCTACTTCTTATCTGAAGACAAGCGTCCAGAAAGCTTGTGATATGTTCCTGTGCATATTCATCACCCTTAAACTTGTCTAACATGGGTATATCAAAATGCTCAGGGTAAGCCAAAGTAGGCACTGAAGGATCCAAAGGTTCATTATAATTTTTCCTTAATGTCAGCTTTTGAATAGCCTCGCATTGTCTATCAATGGCTTTGATATTCTCGGCTAAGGTCTTATAGGCCTCCAAAGAAATTCCTCCTCCCTAAGTTGATGTGGAGGTGGATTAAGATGTATTTTCTTCCTTGTACAATATGGAGGACATTGCTCTTCCTCCTCCTTAGCTCAGGAGCTCTCAGGATATTCTTGCTTGTATCCATATCCCTCTTCTTCTTCATGATGCCTCTGCCTGTGATTATCGAGCGATGGTGGTCGCTCCCTTCATTCGACACTAGCATGATTACGAGTGTATCTTTGCTCTTGATGAATATTAGCTTGTGATAAAGCCTTCCTATATACACGCTCTCTATGCTCATCATGAGAATATAGGCCAACCCTAGCTAACCTATCCTCCTGCTCCACGTGCTCCTTTTGGGTAAGGATACACTCTTCACACATGCACTGCTCATATAGCCTCTATCTAATGAGCCTCTACACGTGAAAGTTTTCATCTTCAATGCATTGCCTCTCTAGGTGAGCATCCTATAATTGATCTTGGAGGAGTTGGCATTTTTGCTCTGATACCAGTCGATGTGATCTATTGATCAGATCGGTCATGGGAGGCCTCTGGTATCCCTACTCTATATGAGTGACCTTATGGGTTTTGTACCCATCAGACTGATGTGCTGTGCCTTTACCTCTATCTATGAAGACAACATTAGCATCTTGTTGTGTCCTATACTATGAACCACCATGTGTAAATAGTGGGTGTGTGAGATAAGGGCACTTAGAATCCTCTCCATGCTCTCTAGTAGTCCTAACGATACTCACGCTACGCTCACTTGGGGTATGAGTGGGTGGAGCGGAAGGCTTGTAGCCTAACTGCTCTAAGACACTACCTAGAACCTCTAGCTATCTAGATCACCATTTCTCATGTTGTGGTGTGCCATTAGCTCCCATATTTGATATATCAATGGTGATCTTACATGGTGGACCACGCATGGGAGTATGGGGTAGACCTATGCTCGATAGCAAGCTTGTCTGCCTACCCCTGAATGTGTAGATATCTAGTCCTTCTATAATCAGAAGGTGAAGGTATGGATCCTCTTGTGTACTTAGTATGTAGGGGCACCAACCTGGTCCCCTGCACAATAAACTCTTCAGCAAATCCTATGGAGCACCCTCATGCTAAGAGGCTCCCTATTCTATCCTATGCCTAGAGGAGTGTATTGAAGCTCCTCTATCCAGGGTATTCTCTACGGGGTCCCCTCATGTTGAGTTATCTCCTATAATGCTTATCGAATGATGTTCAGTACGCTCATGTGGGTGAGGAATTCACACGTGCTACTGTGAATTGGTTAGGGGTTGGTCATCAGCGTTAGGTTTAGATATTTGCTGACCACCCTATGTATCCACCATTATGTACCTAGAATCTAGGTGTATATTTTATTATTAAGCAAATTAGGTATACAATGATGATTATCTCGTATTAATTTTTGAAATTGAGCCCTAAACTATTTGATGTGTTTTCAAGATTTGTTGTATCAGTGTAGAAACTCTTATCATGTTTTGCAAAACTTTTTGGATTTTATTCTCAATTTAAAGGCTTTCACCTGTACGCTCATAGGTTGACAACTTGGCTATGAACTCCAAGTCACGTAATCCAACCTATAATGTGTGGAAATGAAGCCCACACATGGTCAAGGAGCATAGGTCCTCCCAAATCCTCACCTGTTTTCCCCCAGTCAGTGTTATACCCTCCAAAGAGAATACATGTAAATTTTCTAGGGTATGAAATGTTCTTGGATCTGGTATTTGTCTAGTATCCAAATGTTCATGGGATTTGGGCCAACAGATGGAAGTTACACCCACTGTCATTGAAACCTAATAGTGTTTGGATGTCAAGCCCAACTCACTAGTGTTTAAGTACCAAGTGGTTTATGTGGTTCGTTTTAATGTACATAAAAGAAATGCATCATATAAAACTCATGCTCATTTTCTATATGCTATGCAAATGAAAGAATGTTTTAAATTTAGAAAATGAAATCTATTCTAGATGCTCTTTGAGATAATGTACATTACGATGATAATTGGCCTCTAATTGGGTCTCACACATGCAAACCAAACATACACTTCTATCAAGCACGTTGTAGACAAGGTCAAACTGCAATCATAGGTCCGTTGTTCCCAGCAATGCCTTTCTACAAATGCAAATTGAAACAAACTAGGACATGATTGATTTCCTTTTTCTTAGTTTTATTTTCCTAATTGCATTTCAAAATAAGCATTCTATAAAAACATAGAGAGTAAAAATAGAGTAGAGAATGGAAAATAGGGCCTACCTCAGGTCCTAATTTGATCTGCACTCTGATTTCTATTGTTTGTGTAGTCATGTGTAAACCACAGGTCTGGTCTGTAGTTTATACTGTAAACTGTGTGTTGAACCTACGGTTCAATTATTGGCCCGCAACTGATAGATGTGGTCTATACTTGCAATTCCCACAATCAAGAAACAACAGTTGTTGTGGGCCAAACAAGGTTAACTTTTTCCTACTTTTGTCACATGCCCGTGCATTTAATTTATCAACCTAGGGAGCTTCATAAACTTGCGAAGGGTCTAGAATGATATTGCTTACAATACCACTTGAGATGAGTCCTGCTAATTCTACTATTGGGGGGGTGTTTTCAAAATGGTTGTCAATCACTCATGCACTCCTCAATAATTTACGTAAGAAGAGAAATAATTAAATCTATGAAAAAAAAACATTCACACATTCCTAAAAATGAATCTACTGCAAATACTGGAAATAGTAATGTGGTAAATGATCCTATAAAAGCAATAAACTAATCTAGAAAACACAAGAAAAGTGGGGAAGAAATACTGGCTTGGAGTGGGTCCAGGCTCCAGTAGCTTCCTCCCGGCTGAACATGCTCTTAGAACTCTTAGAACTGTAATATATTTATAAAAGTGTTACAATATCTATCTCTATAACTCTATATAAATATATATAAATGTATATATCTTAGAGCGGTCTGCGTGTGTTTATATAACACACCCACATAAATTCTATTACAAAGAAGTTACAACAGTCGATTCATCCCAGACTAAATTAAGACAGTCTGGTGAATGCAATCGACGTTTCCTTGAAACTGGCATTTGGTTCTAACAGTGGAATGTTTGCTAATTGGTTCGTGCTTTGCCTGGCATTGGTAAGATGCTTTCATACATTGGTGCGATCTCCAATTTAGCTCTACATGACATAGAGTTGAAACTACACCAGGCGCTATTGTCCACATCGTGCAAATCTGGTCAATGGGCAAAGAACAAAGGCGCCTTCCCTATGAGGAAGGCACCTAAGTATATCGGGTGCCTTCCCTATACGGAAGGTGTCTTACTATCGTTGGTGCCTTCCTGGAAGAGGAAGGTGCTTACCTTCTGTTGGTGCCTTCCTGTGAGAGGAAGGTGCTTGCTTTCTATTGGCGCCTTCCTGTGAGAGGAAGGCACTTGCCTTCTAGTGGCACCTTCCTTATGGGAGGAAGGCGCTCGCCTTCTCATCGGTGCCTTCCTTATGAGAGGAAGGTGCTTCCTTCCCTTTGGCACCTTCCTGGAGGAGGAAGGCGCTTGTCTTTCCTTGGCACCTTCCTAGAAGAGGAAGGCGCCTACTTACTCTTGGCACCTTCTTGGAAGAGGAAGGCGCCTACGTTCTCTTGGCGCATTCCTGGAAAAGGAAGGTGCCTACTTTCTCTTGGCACCTTCATAGAAGAGGAAGGTGCCTATGTTCTTTGCATTGATCCCCAAAGAAAAAAAGTGCCAGGTCCATCAAAAAGACCTCGACTGATCAAAATCTAACTAAACCAATTGCAATTCCATAAAACACACTGAAAACACACAAATTAGGTAACACACATAATTTCATAAAATAATTACATAATAATTCATAAATATATGCAATCCTTATTATATAGCCGCATAATAATCAAGAAATGATGTACAAAATATGAGCATTTCTGATGCTCATCATCCCCCCATGCTTAACATATGCCACGCCCTCATGGCATCAAAACTATAGGTAGTCTTGCTGACCCCTTATCGTCACCGTCTCTTTGTGGATCCGACTGTACCTGTGGCCCATGTCTGCCTCCTCTATGTGGGTGTGGCTGTAGGTTGTCCTCTCCTCATTCTTGATGCTATCGATGGTGATCTAGCTAGCATCATTTCTACTAACTAGAACGCAGCCTCTGTAGCTTGCCATAGGTCAGTGTCTGGAGGTCTAACTGCTGTGAGAGGAATATCTGAATTATCTCTCCTAGAATGAACTACTTGGGCTCTATATAACTGGGTTGCTTTAGGAGTAAGACCTGTGTTCTCCTTTGCAATGGTAGCAACCTCCAATTTGGGGCCATATACCCCCCTCCATTCAATATACCTTCTCATCATGGAGGGTCATCCCTGGGATGAATAGTAAATATCCTAGAACTGGCTGTCCTCTATCGGATTGATGCAGATGCCAGAGTATCCTCACATCCTCAAGGCTACCTTCCTAGCCTCTTTGGCTACTTTCATCTCCTTGAGCAGTCGTTTGAATTGTTTTTGCCTTTTTGTGAATGGCTACATATCCCACTCATCCTCTTCTAGCTCGACGAAGATCACCTTTGCCTTCTTTTGAGCCGTCTTGGGCCTTTTTCCTTTGGCCTCTATGAAAAATGTAGCGGCTCGAACAGGGGTCTTCTCCCTCTCCTTGGTGGTCATCTTCTCACTCTTAGAGGCCTACTCTGGGGTCCCTGGAGCGTTTGTTTCATTCTGTGCTACTGCCCCTGGGGTATTCTCTTCATTCTACACTGTCATCCCTAGGGGTACTTCTTTGTCCCCTTGTTTGTCCTATGTTGACCCCTTAGGTTCTGTTTGTTCAGGAAACTCCTCCTTATCCTCTGACCCTATCTGTTGTTGCTGACCATCGTCCTACTCTGTATCACTGAGGACGATGATAGAGGGTGTTGCGAGACTTATCTTCCTTTCATTCTTGAAAGTAGGGGAATTCTCCCCTATTTCCAGGCTGCTCTAACGGGCGTCCGATCGAATTTCTCCTAAACAAAAGACTCATTCTACAGAGGTGGGAGAATTCATTGAAATTTTTGTTGCCCAGTCAGTTTGGATCGACGTGTCTTTCCTTTCTATTCCTCTGGCCTGGAGTAGCTGGTTCTCCTCTCGCAACTGCCAGACCAGCTACTTGAGGTGGGCGATTAGTTCTTCCCGCTCCTTCAACTCCCCTCTATGCTTGTTCTGGTAGTCTTCCATAATTTTCTAGGCCATCCAACAATTGGTTTACCACTCCAGTGCCTCCTCCAAGGCCATGTCAACCTGATTGTTGCTCCCAGAGGTCCTTGCATCTTGTGGGCTTTGGTTTATCAATTCCTAGAGGGTTTGGGCTACCACATCAATTTTTGGGTCGCCTTGTTCCTCTTCTATCGAGAGGAGTCACCGCAGTCATTTCCTCCTAGGGCCTGGTGGTCAGAACTCAGCCTCGCTGCTAGTAAGCGATGCTCCCTCCTCTTCATGTTCGGGCATTGGGGAATGCCCTATTTCCCCTATGCAGTCGAGCACTGGATAATGCCCTAATTCTTTTGTACATTCAGCCATTGGGGAATGCCCTCTTTCCTCTATGAAATAGGGCAATACCGAGTTCCTGATACTCACCATTTCCTCCTCAAGGCTTCCCTCTGATTGCCCTACTTCGACAATAGCATCTTGTTGCCTTACTCGACCACCATCTCCCTCTGCATCGAGGTTCTGCCTACGTGCTTCTACATGGTAGACCAAAACTGATATCATCCCATGGTGGGCTAAGGTGGGCAGTGCTCCTTTATGATACCTAGCTGCTTCATCCTTGAGGGAATTTGCTAGATAGAAAGGCAAGTTCAGCTTCCTTCCATGCACCAGGTGATTCAAAAACTACATATGGTTGGCGTGTAGATGGGTATACTTCCTAGTGCATATAAGAAATCAAGCAACCTACTCGAATATCTTCTGCAGGTGGAAGGGGAGGCTATTTTTGGGCAGCCCTTCCTTATCTATTTGCACTGTCTCTCCAGGCAGAAACACTTCGATGTACTACTTCAATAGTGTTCCTTTGTAGATGCATTCCTCCGTGAGGGGTAATCCAGTCGCCTGCGAGATGTATTCGGGGGTAATTGGAATTTCTACTCCTCGCACCTGAGCTGTGTCGCCTCTCAAGGAGGTAGCGAATTCCTTGGTTGCCTCCACATTCTAGCCCTGACTGACCAAGGTACAGTATTCGAGCCATCCTTTGGCCTCGAACTGCATTCTTATAGCCCCCCTAATTCCTTCCATATCGCTCGGCTCATTCTTCTTCACTGCATGATTATTTGACCTTCCTCCCATGGCGCCTTCCTTCCCTACTATGTTTTTTTTTTTGTCTTTCCTTCTTCAGGAAGGCACCTTATTATAGGGAAGGTGCCTTACTCTGGAGTTTATTTCAAGCCATATCATTGGCACGTGGTTTCGGCTATGGGGGGATACGATTTTTATGACGGTGATATTTTTTTGGTACCACATAATTTATAAATGATTATATAAAATTTTGAATTAACATGCGCGTACCTGATTCGGTGGTTCATGCATTGTGAATATTAGTGATTCACAAATTTGTGACATGGGGGAGGGGTATGGTCATCTTATGTCACTTTTTCATGTGGTGGCTACGTCTTGATCGAGGCATCCAGGAGGTTTGAGTGTTGGTTGTATGTGGAAGGCACTCTTTGGTACCTTCCCGATGTGGAAGGCACTTATATAGCGCCTTCCTGATGCTGTCGGTGCTTCCTGAATGGATGCGCCTTTCAATGGTGGAAGGCACCTTTGATTGCTTATGCCTTCCCAATGTGGAAGGTGCCTCCGTCTGTATGTGCCTTCTCGATGTGGAAGGCACCTCATTCTTCATGCACCTTCTTGATGTGGAAGGTGCCTCGATCTGTATGCACCTTCCCGATGTGGAAGGCACCTCGGTCTATATGTACCTTCTTGATGTGGAAGGCACCTCGATCTATATGCGCCTTCTCGATGTGGAAGGCGCCTCGGTCTGCATGTGCCTTCTCGATGTGGAAGGCACCTCGGTATGTATGCGCCTTCTCGATGTGGAAGGTGCCTTAGTTTGCATGCGCCTTCTCGATGTGGAAGGTGCCTCGGGCTCTGCTCTTTTTTTTTTTTCTATGGCGCCTTCCAGCCATGGAAGGTGCCTATGTATATATATGTATTTTTAAACTCTTATGTGTGCCTTCTCTATAAGGAAGGTGCCTTTATTCTGGTGGGGCGCCTTCTTCTGGTGGGGTGCCTTCTTTATAAGGAAGGCGCCTTATTCTGACGAGGCACCTTCTTTATAAGGAAGGTGCCTTTATTCTGGCAGGGTGCCTTATTTATAAGGAAGGCACATTTATTCTTAGAAATCATCCTACAATTGACTAGGAAAGGGTGATCAAGCCTTCTCAGTCTCGCCTCATGCTGCCTTCACTTCTACCTACAAGCCGATGTCAAAATGCTGAGCCAAATCAGGCCTGGTTTCCCAGATACCTATTCCTCATGCTGTTAGGTCCACCTACAAAAATCAACCAAAAAATAAAGGAAAATAAAGGCAATTAGATGCATTCCATGCCTGTTAGGCCCTGGGTTAGGATGCCTACAGCTTGCATGCAGGCATCGTCCCTGCAAAAACACGTTGTAAGAAAAAACTACATTAACTAATTTTGGGTGAGCACTTCCATGCCCACCATTTCACCTATGAGAGTTCGGTCCAGATCTAACAAGATGGGGTCTCCCCCATGCCTATTCTGGATTCTACCTGTAATGTTTCAAACGTGTTATAGGGGTGTAGTCGGTGGCCATTGACTGTTAACAAGGTGTTTCTACCGTTAATTGTCTTAATGTGCAACCTACTCGAATATCTTCTACAGGTGGAAGGGGAGGCTATTTTTTGGTAGCCCTTCCTTATCTATTTGCACTGTCTCTCTAGGCAGCAACACTTCGGTGTACTACTTCAATAGTATGCCTTTGTAGATGCATTCCTCCGTGAGGGGTAATCCAGTCGCCTGCGAGATGTATTCGGGGGTAATTGGAATTTCTACTCCTCGCACCTGAGCTATGTCGCCTCTCAAGGAGGTAGCGAATTCCTTGGTTGCCTCCACATTCTAGCCTTGACTGACCAAGGTACAGTATTCGAGCCATCCTTTGGCCTCGAACTGCGTTCTTATAGCCCCCCTAATTCCTTCCATATCGCTTGGCTCATTCTTCTTCACTGCATGATTATTTGACCTTCCTCCCATGGCGCCTTCCTTCCCTACTATGTTTTTTTTTTTTTGTCTTTCCTTCTTTAGGAAGGCACCTTCTTATAGGGAAGGTGCCTTACTCTGGAGTTTATTTCAAGCCATATCATTGGCACGTGGTTTCGGCTATGGGGGGATACGATTTTTATGACGGTGATATTTTTTTGGTACCACATAATTTATAAATGATTATATAAAAATTTGAATTAACATGCGCGTACCTGATTCGGTGGTTCATGTGTTGTGAATATCGGTGATTCACCAATTTGTGACACGGGGGAGGGGTATGGTCATCTTATGTCGCTTGTTCATGTGGTGGCTACGTCTTGATCGAGGCATCCAGGAGGTTTGAGTGTTGGCTGTACGTGGAAGGCACTCTTTGGTACCTTCCCGATGTGGAAGGCACTTATATAGCGCCTTCCTGATGCTGTCGGTGCTTCCCGAATGGATGCGCCTTTCAATGGTGGAAGGCACCTTTGATTGCTTATGCCTTCCCAATGTGGAAGGTGCCTCCGTCTGTATGTGCCTTCTCGATGTGGAAGGCACCTCATTCTTCATGCACCTTCTTGATGTGGAAGGTGCCTCGATCTGTATGCACCTTCCCGATGTGGAAGGCATCTCGGTCTATATGTACCTTCTTGATGTGGAAGAAACCTCGATCTATATGCGCCTTCTCGATGTGGAAGGCGCCTCGGTCTGCATGTGCCTTCTCGATGTGGAAGGCACCTCGGTATGTATGCGCCTTCTTGATGTGGAAGGTGCCTTAGTTTGCATGCGCCTTCTCGATGTGGAAGGTGCCTCGGGCTCTGCTTTTTTTTTTTTTCCTATGGCGCCTTCCAGCCATGGAAGGTGCCTATGTATATATATATATTTTTAAACTCTTATGTGTGCCTTCTCTATAAGGAAGGTGCCTTTATTCTGGTGGGGTGCCTTCTTCTGGTGGGGTGCCTTCTTTATAAGGAAGGCGCCTTATTCTGACGGGGCACCTTCTTTATAAGGAAGGTGCCTTTATTCTGGCAGGGTGCCTTATTTATAAGGAAGGCACATTTATTCTTAGCAATCATCCTACAATTGACTAGGAAAGGGTGATCAAGCCTTCTCAGTCTCGCCTCATGCTGCCTTCACTTCTACCTACAAGCCGATGTCAAAATGCTGAGCCAAATCAGGCCTGGTTTCCCAAATACCTATTCCTCATGCTGTTAGGTCCTCCACCTACAAAAATCAACCAAAAAATAAAGTAAAATAAAGGCAATTAGATGCATTCCATGACTGTTAGGCCCTGGGTTAGGATGCCTACAGCTTGCATGCAGGCATTGTCCCTACAAAAACACATTGTAAGAAAAAACTACATTAACTAATTTTGGGTGAGCACTTCCATGCCCACCATTTCACCTATGAGAGTTCGGTCTAGATCTAACAAGATAGGGTCTCCCCCATGCCTATTCTGGATCCTACCTGTAATGTTTCAAACGTGTTATAGGGGCGTAGTCGGTGGCCATTGACTGTTAACAAGGTGTTGCTACCGTCAATTGTCTTAATGTGCACTGCCTCATTCTTGATGAGCTCTACCACCTCATATGGCCCCATCCATATCTCCATTAATTTGCCTTTCCTCTCATGGAATCGAGAATTGTACAACAGTACCCATTCCCCTTCTTAGAACTGCTTCAGCTTAATGTGGCTATCATGCCACCGCTTTCTTTTCTTCTGTATAATTTTTGTTCTTTGCAAAGCATCTAATTAGATTTTGTCCAGCTGATCTAGCTATCGAATCCTTTGTTTTTGAGCTTCATCCAAGCTCAAGTTCAATTCTGAAGTCATTCTCAGTGTCTTGATTTTAAATTCAATGGGCATCATCGTATTTTTCCCATAGACCAGTTGGAAAGATGTAAAGCCTGTGGTGGATGCCCAGACTACCTTCGACAACCGTGTAGCCCAATATTTCCTATGTTGATGCATGATAATTGTCAAGATGTTCTCTATTTATCTGTTTGTCACTTCCACTTGCTCGTTTTCCTATGGATGGTAGGGCATAGTTTTGTTGTGCTGAACTCTGTATTGCCCCATCAACTCCTTGATAAACTTGGAGGTAAATTGAGGCCCTTGGTCTGTTGTTATCTCCCTAGGGACCCCAAATCATGTAAAAATATGGGCAAATAAGAAATCATCAACCATTCTTTCCTTTGAATCCCTTAATGCCTGAACTTCAACCCATTTGGTAACGTAATCTGTACAGACCAAAATAAACCTCCTCCTCATTTAAGGTGGATTAAATGGTCCCATGAAGTCCATGCCCCACTTATCGAAAGGTTCCAGGTGTACCTGAGGCTGGAGGGGCATTTCATCTTGATGGGTTGGTCTACCCATCCTTTGGCATTCGTCACACTTGCTGGTGTACGTAGCCACATCCTTAAATAGAGTGGGCCAAAAGTACCCAGCCTATAGGATTTTGTAGGTAGTTCATTTCCCTACAAAGTGTCCTCCGCATGGTTCGTCATGACATGCTTTGAGTACTTCTGAGAACTCCTGTTCTTCTACGCATCTTCTTATAATTTGTTCACATCCTATTTTAAATAGGAGGTCATCCATCCATAGGAATGATGCGCTTTTCTCTATGACCACTTGCTTTTCTTAGAAAGAGAGAGCAGGTGAGGTCCTTTTGGTGGCCAAGTAATTGGCTATATCTGCATACCATAGGGTTTTCTCACTAATAGTGAACAAATGTTCATCCAGAAACTGGTCTTCCACTACTTGATGGTCTACTGGTATCAATCTGGATAGAAAATATGCCATGACGTTATCCTTGCCTGGTTTGTCGACTATGGTGATGTCGAATTCCTGCAGTAGCAATAGCCATCTGATAATTCTTTCACCAATGGTTGGCTTGCTCATTAGGTATCTGATAGCCACATGGTCCGTATGGAAAAATACCTTATATCCGGTGATATAGTGGTTGAATTTTTTTATAGCATGGAAAACTGCAAGGAACTCCTTCTCTGTCACCGTGTAGTTGAGCTCTGCTCCTGCCAAGTTTTTACTGACATAATAAATGTCATAAAATTCTTTGCCATATTTTTGTCCGAGGACTATTCCAATCACACTGTTGGATGCATCATAGTAGATATGGAATGGTATGGCCCAATTTGGTTCTCTTAAAACTAGTGTAGCTATCAGTTTCTCCTTAATCAATTGGAATGCTTCTTCGCAGTCTTTCATCCAATTGAACTCCACATCCTTAGATAATAGAGTGTGCAGTGGTTTGGCAATTTTGCTAAATTTCGTGATAAATCATCGATAGTACCTGGCTGATCCAAGAAAACTCCTCACATATTTCTATGTTCTGGGGCTGGGTAGGTCCTTGATGACCTCAATATTCCTTTTATCAACCTTTATTCCTTCTGCAGAGAGGTGGTGCCCCAATACGATGCCTTCTTGCATCATCATAAAGCATTTTTCGTTACTTAGGGACAAATTATTTTTCTTGCTTCTATCGAGCACTCTTTCCAAGTTCGTCATTGCCTCCTCAAAGGTTTCTCCATAGACAATGAAGTCATCCATGTATACATTGACCCCGTCTCCCATCATGTCTAAGAATATGCTAAGCACCGCCCTTCAAAAGGTGGAAGGTGCATTGCACAATCTGAAAGGCAATACCCTATAGGCAAACGTTCCCCATGGGTAGGTGAACGTTGTCTTATCTTGATCTTCTTCTCCTATCTATATCTGGTTGTATCCACTGAATCCATCCAAAAAGGAGAAGTAATTCATCCCCGAGAGTGTGTCCAAGACCTGATCAGTGAATGAGAGTGGGAAGTGGTTTTTATTGGTTGCTTTGTTCAATGCTATGTAGTCCACATAGATTCACCACTTCCCATTCTTTTTAGGGACCACCACTAATGGTGATACCCACTCACTGTCAGAAATCAGATATATGAATCTGACAGCCAAGAGTTTGTGCAGTTCTTCCTTGACAATGTCTTTCATTGTCGAGTTTATTCTTCTCTACGGCTACCGGATTGGAGTTGCTTGATCATCTAGATAAATCCAATGGGTACAGATCTTTGGGATGATGCCCTACATATCTAATTAATCCCATGCAAATGCTTGTTGGTGCCTTACCAGGAGCTCTTCTAATTTCATCAGTTGTGTGGGTTTCAACCTACTGCTGACATTTAACGTTCTTCTTAGCCCAACGTGTATCTACCAAATGTGGTGATCTTGGGTGCTAGTCAACGGTGATCCAGGTGTGAATATGGAGGGCTCTCCATGGAGAAACTCCACAATAGCACCATCTTCGTCTTCTTCTGTCAACTCCTCCAATGTCATCATCGACTGGATCATGGATAGCTCTAGATTTCCATGCTCGATGAACATTAGTTCTCCTACTGAGTTGATAGACTGTGCTAGGGGTGAAATGGTCAACCTTTTAACATTTAACCCATCGGATATGGTCATTAGCCCATCCCGGTAGCTGATGTAAGCATTAGATATTACCAGCCATGGCCGCTCCCAAGATGAGCGGGTAACCGCCCAACCTAGTTTTGGATTGCAAGACTAAAAAGTCGGCTGGGTATTCCCATGTGCTAACCATTACTATCACATCTTCCAACATTCCTTCCAGCACTACGGTCGATCGATCGGCCAGCTGTAGCACTGTCATGGTGGGTTTCAGGTTCATGAGCTGTAGCCTCTGCATGGTCCCCTGAGGCATTATGCTGATGGCTACTCCGAGATTGACCAACATATTGGACAGGTAATGTCCCTCAATTTTTATAGTCAACATCGGGCTACCTGGGTCTGCATACTTCGGATGGCATGTTCTGCCCATCATCAAATTTGCTAGTTTACCCATGATATTGATAGTCTAGTTTGCTCTTCATCCTGGCTTCCTCAGACACATCTATCTGATTTCCTTGGTATATATTGGAACATCTCGAATTGCTTGGAATAATGGAATTGTCATTGTGAGGTTCTTCAAGCTTGACAAGATATCAAATTTTGGCTATGTTACTTTTCTCTATTCTTGCAGTCGGTTGGGAAATAGAGCCTTCGCTCTCTCAAGTGTTTCTTCCTCCTCTTCTACCAATGGAGGTGTTCCTACTCCTAGCTTCCTACCTGATCTAAGCTAAATATTGTACATAGGATACATATCACCCTCCATGTTGTATGCTAGCTGGTTCACCCTGTTATTTAGATTTTTTGTCGATTGTGCAGGTAGCTACGCAAGTCTCATTGTTGGCAATGCCATTAAATTCTGTTGGGGGTGAGTAGGTGCTACATTCTATGGAGCCTGATTCCATGCAGTGTGGCCTCTCCACTGATGCTCAGGATATGGATATGACATCCATGGCTGCTGGTTCAGGAATGTTGTTGGGGGTGCGTTAGACCAGGGTGATGGCCCCCACCACCCCATCTTAGGTGGTTGAGGCGGTCCTTGGTGCATGTATGACCCTACCCCATATGGCGGCATTCTGGTTGGCATATTCCCCATAGGGGCTGTGGCCAACTCTTTCGATTGCCTATGAAATAGGCATCCATGGTTTCAGCCTCCTCCTAATTACTGGGAAGTTGCAAGCATAATCGATTTTTATGATTTGGCTTGCAAACTGCGTATACTCTGACTTTGTTCTCTGGGCATGCATTCTTTGCATGCCTCCCTCTACATTTTGGACAAAAATAAGCCAATGCTGCCTCATTTTCTTACTTATTTTTCTCTAACAGCAGCGTATCCATCTACAATGCTAGAGATGAGAGCATTTCGCTCTTTAAATCCTCTAGCATGTTACCTATTTCTATCTTTGTGAATGAAGCAGTCACTTTCATGGTTCTGGAGGTGGCCTTGCCTCACCTTCTTGAGTAGTTTCGACATAGTTACCAGATGTCTTCCATAGCATGCTGGTAGACATCACCTCCAGATATCATGTTAATAGCCTCCAGTGATTCATTGGTAAGTCCTCTCAAAAAGATGCTTTTGAGGGACTTATCAGATAGTCTCGCATGAGGAGATCATTGAAGATTAAATTTGAATCTCTCCTAGTACTCCTCGAGAGACTCATTTTATTTTTGTGTCATGCTCAGGACCTCCTCCCTGGAGTCTCTTGCTCTACCAAAATCTTGGTATTGCTCTAAAAAGAGCCTCTTCATCTGGTCCCATGTGGCAATGTGTTTGTCTCCCAGACCGATGAACCACCATAGAGCTGCATCGTCCAATGTAGAAGGAAATATTTTTAGCTTCTACGTATCTAATTTGTAGTCCACAGACCTGCATAAGACATCAAAATTAAATAAAAATAGGTCAGGGTCCTCAGTTGGGTATCCTCTGAAGGTCGGAAGGTGAGCAAGGGATATGTTTTTCATTTTGGAATCTCCTACTCCTTCCTCTATCGAGAAACTAAATCCAGATGAGACTTCATTGTTATCAGCCATTTTTTCAAGAAATGTGGTTTCTAATGCAGTGTTTATGGCCTTACGGTCGTTTAAGACTTTCTAAGTCAAAGCTCTAAGGTTGTCTGGTGAGATCGTCCAATATTCTACAGCTTTCCACAATAGAGCTTCCTCTAAGGGAGTCCTATTAAATAGGGGATTTATGATGATTCATTTTTCCCCACGTCGATGGGATGAGGAGGCAATTTGCACAAAGTGAGGCTCCTCACTCCAATGGATTGCTGGAGGTGGGTCGGGCAAGTCTAATTCGAATTCAGAATACTCGGTTGACTCAGACTTTGATGGATTTGTTTTTATAAACCAACCGTCAGGTCCTCTTCTTCTCGAAGAACTCATGCAAGGTCAGATGGAAGGTTTTAGGGTATTGTAAATAATCTATTTGAGACGCTTCCTCGAAAATGGTGCCAAAATGTTATGGGCCAAACAAGGTTAAATTTTTCCTACTTTTTTCACATGCCCTTGCATTTAATTTATCAACCCAGGGAGCTTCGTAAACTTGTGAAGGGTCTGGAACGATATTACTTACAATACCACTTGAGATGAGTCCTGCTAATTCTACTATTGGGGGGGTGTTTTCAAAATGGTTGTCAATCACTCATGCACTCCTCAATAATTTATGTAAGAATAAAATAATTAAATCTATGAAAATAAAACATTCACACATTCCTAAAAATGAATCTACTACAAATACTAGAAATAGCAATGCGGTAAAAGATCCTATAAAAGCAATAAACTAATCTAGAAAATAGAAGAAAAGTGGGGAATAAATACTAGCTTGGAGTGGGCCCAGGATCCAGCAGTTTCCTCCCAGCTGAACACGCTCTTAGAACTCTTAGAACTGTAATATATTTATCAAAGTGTTACAATATCTCTCTTCTATCTGTCTCTATAACTCTATATAAATCTATATCAATATATATATCTTAGAGTGGTCTAAATGTGTTTATATAACACACCCATAGAAATTTTGTTACAAAGAAGTTACAACAGTTGATTCATCCCAGACTAAATTAAGACAGCCTGGTGAATGCAATCGACATCTACTTAAAACTGGCATTTGGTTCTAACGATGGCGTATTCGCTGATTGGTTCGTGCTTCACCTGGAATTGGTAATATGCTTTCATACATTGGTGCGATCTCCAATTTAGCTCTACATGATGTAGAGTTGAAACTGCACTAGCCGCTGTTGTCCACGTCATGCAAATCTAGTCAACAGGCGAAGAACAAAGGTGCCTTCCCTATGAGGAAGGTGCTTAAGTATATCGGGTGCCTTCCCTATATGGAAGGTGTCTTACTAGCGTTGGTGCCTTCCTAGAAGAGGAAGGCACTTACCTTCTATTGGTGCCTTCCTGTGAGAGGAAGGCACTTTCTTTCTGTTGGCGCCTTCCTATGAGAGGAAGGCACTTGCCTTCTAGTGGCACCTTCCTTATAGGAGGAAGGCGCTTGCCTTCTTGTTGGCACCTTCCATATTAGAGGAAGGCGCTTCCTTCCCTTTGGCGCCTTCCTAGAGGAGGAAGGCACTTGTCTTTCCTTTGTGCCTTCCTGGAAGAGGAAGGTGCCTACTTACTCTTGGTGCCTTCTTGGAAGAGGAAGGTGCCTACGTTCTCTTAGCGCCTTCGTGGAAGAGGAAGGCGCCTACTTTCTCTTGGTGCCTTCTTGGAAGAGGAAGGCACATATGTTCTCTGCATTGATCCCCAAAGAAAAAAAGTGCCAGGTCCATCAAAAAGACCTTGATAGATCCAAATCTAACTAAACCAACTGCAATTCCACAAAACACACTGAAAACACACAAATTAGGTAACACGTATAATTTCATCAAATAATTACATAATCATTCATAAATATATGCAATCCTTATTATATAGTCGTATAATAATAAAGAAATTATGTACAAAATATGAGCATTTCTGATGCTCATCAACAGTTAGATCACATGAATTACGGAGTTCCATCGTGATCGCCTTCTGTACAACCAAAACGGTGTGCACCCGAAATGTTGTAATTGCATAAACAAGGTAAAATTGATATTAAAACACATAAATGGAGAAAACACATGGAAATTACAATAAATGTTTCTATTGTTCCATTAAAATCAATGAGTGTTTGATTAAAAGTAAGTCCCTCTTAGGGATACTCTATTTTAATACGCAATTACAATTATTTCAATCACTTTAGGGGTGAAATGCACTATCAAGCCCTTAAGGTGACATGAACTGCTCTAGGGTGGATTGAACCCTCTTCTTTGCATTGAGGAAGGAAATGAATGGTTGTAGCTCCTTAGAAACCTATTTCCTACGATCAAGAAACAACACAAGAATGTCAAAAGCATAGGCAGCCTCTCATGATGAGGCCCTTTAAAGACAAATAACATAAAAATAGCATAATGACATCAAATCAAGAAAATGCGTAAACTATGCTAAACATATACAAATAATATCAATATTTATGAAAATACGTAAATGAAGAGCACAACTATCAATATATGGAATCAATTACGTGAAATGAAGCATTATAACATGAAAAGAAGTCATTAATGCCTAAACTACCATGATGCAAACAACTTAGTAAAAACACTGTATCGCTGCAAATTTTTCGCATCCTTACCTTCAGGCTATAGGATCCACGCCCAAAAGGGGGATGCGAGAAGGATGGGACAATACCTCGGACTGAGAGGCCCTGTGAAGGTCGCGCCTCTCGGGGAGGGGTATAAGGGTGAATTTTTGATGGATGGTGGGTTCACCAGGAAACTTTTGAGTGGCAGTTTCCATGCCTAGGTTGAGAATGGGTTTGATGTGTTCATTTTGTACTTTAATCATTCAATTCCTAGGTTTGGCCAAGATGAATCTAAGCTATTCTATATGCCAATGCTGATTTATATGGATACAGAAAACATGAATAAGTGCTAAACATAGAAAGTGTGCTAAATAAGATAGAATATACCTGATTCTGGATGTCTGATGAAGAGTCTGAGGTTTGTAGAAGTCTAGATCATCTCAAATATTACATAATCATCTGTAATTGCACAGAATCATCTCAGATCACAGTCGGTCATCTGAGATCAGACGAGATCATCGTCGATCTAACAAATTCGTCAAAAACCTGCAATCATAGAAACAGATACCAAAGACCAAAAATACAACTACAAAAGCAAGGGGAAATGATAGAAATAGCAATAAACTTGCCTAAATGATAGATTCAGATAACAATTAAAAGAAATACATTAATTTAATAATTTGTTTTAACTTTATCATGCATCTATGCTAAATGAGGTGAACTCTAGGATGCAAAAATAGAATAAACCAAGTTAATGCATAGGGAAATGAAGAGAAAAGATAAGAAAATGCAAACTCTAGGCTCTGATTGCCCCCAATCTGGACTGTAGTCTAGATCACCTCCAATCGTATGAGATCATCACCGATCTATGATAGGATCGTCCGAAATCATCTAGAATCGCCAGCGACGATCCGAGCTTGCTCCGATTGAAAAACAATAAAATTCTTGCAAGAAAACTTGAAATACACAATGCAAATGATAGTACGAAGGTGTTCTAATGCACAAGAAACTAAATTTGTAGGGAAATCAGTCAACCAGGGGGTTCAGGGGGATAAACTGAGAAAATCCCAATTTATATAGGATTAGGGAGAGGTTAGGAGGTTGGAGATCATCCCAATTTGGGAGATCTCCAATGGGGGAGACTCTAACTATGTAGACACGCTTTCTGCCCAAGTTAGAGAAGTCGTTGAAACATAAGCTAATTATGAAAATTAGTTTTGGGACGAAATCATCTGGACGTTCTGTTCTAGACGAATTCGTCAGATCTAGGATGATTTTGTCTGATCATCGATGATATTGTCCAACGGTCAAAACAAATCCTAAAAATGGCACGAAAAATAAGGGGAGTGGGTAACGGGCGGTTAACGGGTGGTTTGGGGTTAAAATTCAAATTTGTATCTTTTTACTAAGGGTTTAACTGCAAATTTTAGGGTGCTACATTTTGCCCCCTCTTTAGCAAATTTTTCGAAGAAAATGCATTAAAGACGAGTTCTTCCCATTTTACGAGAAAGCAAAAATTTACTCAATTTTTTAGACGATGATTCTTGGTCGAATCGTACGACTGCTGACTATGGTGCCCCCTCCATGTTTTTACCCAAATCAAACGTTTGAGGTAAAAGCGCGGAAAAGCAAAATTTAAAAAATGTTGTTTTTAAATAAAATTAAGAAAAATAGGGTAAAACCCTAATTCATTTTTACTGTTCATTTTCACTGTTTTTAGAGCTCTGCAGACAAAATGGTTGAGACAGCGCAGAGATCAACAGAGGTTCGACACGGGCTACGGGTAAGGATCTAAACTTAGTGAATTATGTTTGAATTTGATTTATGTAATTTTTGATTGAAATTTTGACTAATTTGGGGCATCGCGGCCGTTTTTAGGCCGTCGACGACGTTGAGACGAAATCATCCCCATTTCATTGAAATCATCCCTAGATCGTCGATTTCATCTGAGGGTGAAATCAGCGAACTAGGGGCGATCCCGTCCAACAAGGGGTGATCCCCAAGTTGCGAAATCGAAGACGATTTCATCCTACAAAGGACGATTTTACCCAATTTAGGATGATATCATCCAATGGTGGACGATATCATCATTTTTATGAAATTAAGCTTGTTTGAATTGCATTTAATTTATTTTAATAATTGGTTTATTAATGAATTTTATTGTTTTATTGTTTGTTTTGTAGAGGGGATTACTAAAGATTCAGGAGTGGAAATACAGGGGGTTGAGAGATGACGTAGCCATGCTCGACCAGGTGGAGCGAGACCGACTAGCAGAGGTTGGACTACAACATGTGGCAGAGATGCCACAAGTACTCATAGACATGGGGCTACTGACAGCCCTAGTAGAGAGATGGTATCCGGGGTCGTCCTACTTTCGGTTACCGATAGGGGAGATGGCTCCCACACTAGAGGATGTATGGAGGATCTTGAGGATCCCCATATAGGGACGATTTATGACTCCTGTGGCCAATCAGGGCTAGGCTATGATGAGGCTGTGCGGAGACCCGAGCTTCACCTTGGAGAAGGGCAGAGTGAACATCGAGTCTCTGAGGCAGATGCCTGGGGCATCTAGGTTGACTCGGGTTTTGGAAGGGATAGTGGGTGGCTTGCTACTGTGCCACCAGAGTGGGTGCAGATTACCCTGGCTCCTTTTGGATGTGGTTTGCGACATGAGAGACCACGGGTATAGATTTGCATGGGGAAGCTTTGTACTATGCCACTTGTATAGGATCCTGCATGGGGTCGTATACAAGGGAGGTCGATGTCTGGTTTTGACATCACTACTATAGGTATGGTGCTAGGAGCACATCACGATGCGAAGGCCGGTAGGACTCCCACTGATAGGGGTTGATCGGGAGAGGCCCCGGGTTTTCTATTGGTGGCTATAGAGAGGGTCACAGTGGTGGATAGATCTGCCTATGTCACGGAGGTTGCTAGACGACCTCATCCCAGACTAGATCACCTGGAGGCCATGGAGAGAGCATCTAGGGTGGGCAGAGGATGGGCAGGAGCTGGCTCGCATCAGGTGAGTCTGCTGGCTGAGGATGGAGCAGGGAGAGGTAGAGCTCCACCACTACGATCGAGTTCTATGATAGTTTGGTCTACAATAGGGGATCCCTTCTCTTAGGGATTATGAGTACTCCTAAACTATTCGGGATAGTACTACACTGAGTGGGGCTCTAAATATGCAGCGATTCTAGAGCTAGGATGTGGATGATGCCCCCATCCAGCTAGTGGATGGAGATGATGCTGGGGTTGCTAACGGATACGATGCCTAGTACGTAGGCATCCACCCTCCTCAGATGACGAGGGCATAGGGTCCGATGCACGCAGTTGTGCGACGGATGGGGAGGCGATGCCAAGTTGCTATTGAGGCAGCGTGGGGTCATAGAGGGAGAGAGCAACGATGGTCTTCATAGGAGAGATGCCAGAGGATGGCACAGGCTCCATAGAGGCCACAGTAGATAGGGAGGAGGGAGGAGAGATTCCCTTCTCAGTAGGGGGAGAGGCCACCATCACCCGATAAGGGCAAGGGTGTCGAGGTAGGGGAGAGCAGTGAGACGGTGACTCTCTAGGCTGAGGTTGCCCACCTCCGGGCTCAGGTGCAGACTTTACAGGATGAGGCTACATGGCTCAGGGCTCGGAGTGAAGGGGCGAGCATGTAGGAGTTAGCACGGTCTATGGCTCAGACCATGTTCTATCAGGGAGTATACTACCAGTTGGTTCCAGAGGGCTAGAGGTTACAGCTACCAGTCAACATTGCAGAGCCGATCAGGGTGGGATCATCGAGGACTTCCTCACGATCGACGATGAGGACCCAAGACACTGCTCGAACCTCTATGGGACCACCTCCTCCATGTCAGGGTGGGAGAGGAGATGAGGCTGAGAGCTCGAGGGCTTCTCGAGACTAGCTGCCATAGACTAGATTGGATACATGTTTTGAGAGGATTGAGTATGCCAAGGTATAGATTGTGGCATACCAATCCAGTTTTGAGATGATGTACATAATTTGTTGATATATATATGGTATTTTTGATGATATGACTTGTGTATATGTTGTATGATGCTTTAATTTTGGATTTGTTGATTGATTATTCATGTGATTATGGTGTTGGAAATAAATTATAATTTTATGTCATGCCATAAAATTTTAAATGGAATAATCTTATGTGAACAAATTGGTTGTTTTGGTAGTGTGTTTTGATGCAAAATAAAGGGACTTCTAACAATAATTTCAAAGGACATTGTCGTTGTTATAGACCATTTCATGGAGTCACCGCTCGCTAGGTCGTCAAGCTAATCCCAGTATAGAAATATTGCTAAAAGTAAAAGAGTGCTTAAGAGACTGTCTTAAGACTTTGTGTTGTGATGATAAAAAAATGATGATGGTGATGATTTGTTTTCAGATTTTCATAAAAATATTATGCATGAGATATTTAAAAGAAATATGATTTTTGCTAGGCATAAATTCCTAAGTGTGATAAAATTTTGAACAATTCCTTAGAAATTATACCATGGTTGCGAAATGGAATGTTGACATAATGAAATGAGATAGAAAAATTTGCGTTCCTTTTAAAGCACAATTGTGTAACATAATGATGTAAGCCATATGTTTTTATGAATTAAAGTGAATGGGAAAAATAAAATTAGAACAATGGTTTGCGCTAGGCATAGAATTATAGGTATAGACTTATACCATCATCGCGAAATCCAAAAAGGAAATTGATATAATAGTTGTATTGCATGATTGATTTTTGATTTTGAGATAAACAGAAAATAATAATATATAAACGTGACTTTATTTACTAGGTTTTTGAAGATGTGAAAGAAAATTTTGGATTTTTGAAAAGAAATATATTTAATTGTTTTTATGCTAAGCAAATGTTCTTAAATAGGAAAATGAAATGATTCGAAATGAATTGCAGAGATATTTTAAATTATCTCAAAGACAAAATGTAGATTTATAAGGAACCCTCATGTGCAAATGTGAGTTCATTACTGATCTTGATTTATCATAATGATACAAAATCTCTCAAATACAAATGTGTGTGCAATTGTATTGTCCATTTACCAATTTTGAGCAAGATAATTTGATACAAGTAATTTGAATTGACCAAATGAGTGTTCGTTGACCATGATTTATATGCATGTAATCGTACCAGACTACTATGTAAGTCGGGACATCAAGAGCTAGCTGATCCATAAGATGACATAGGTCTATACAAAAGAAGGTCGCTAATGTGACAGACATATCACCATGCTAGGGATTACCCAAGGCCAAGCGGGTTGGGCACAAACCGCCTGTTATGGATTCAAGCTCATTCACCCTTCTTTTCTTTTCAAGGGGTAGGGAAAGGGATTTTATTGCTTTTTGCTTTTTTCTTTTCTCTTTTGCTTTCTTTCTTTTTTGTATTTTTGCGTGGAATTGAGATAATGCTGAAATATTGCTGCGATGGTACAAAATAATATTTTTCTTTTTCTCATTTTCTTTGATTTTTCTTTTTCTTCCTATACTAGGGATACTTGCTCGGATTGGCTATAGAGCAAGGGATTTTTATTTTGGGCAGGGGTGAGCTTGTCCTTTTGTCAATTCTCAAAGATTCTAGACCATGTGCATGATAGGATAGCAGGGGAAACTTTTCGCTCAAGAAGCCATTTCTACTATGTAGCATCATATCGAATTTGCAATGAAATCATTTTAATGTGAAAAGATATGCTTGGTTCAAGTAAATAACAAGATCAGTTCTCTATGCTCAAAACTTTATTTAATTCAAATGTGGACTTTGATATAAGAGAGATTAATAATCATACCAAATAAAATCAAGATATTTATACATGTGAGTGTGAAAGTGCGGGATTCCAAATAAATGCTAATTTATCCAAAATAACTAAAAATATAACTGCAATACTTCAAGAATTGACAAGTACGAAAATAAAAGATGTTTTTGAAGATTTTGATGATTTTGAAGTTTTTATATTTTGATTTTAATTTATGAATGGAAAGAATAAATACTATTACTGTTGTTTGAAATTTTTATATGGATGACGAAAATGAAACAATATGCAAAATAACAATATATACAATGATGAAATGACCAGATTTTATGCATAATAGCGCTTAAGATGCATAATGTTCATAGGTTCTTTAAGATCTTTACCATCTAAGGTAGCCAATCGGTATGCTCTCGATCCAAATTTAGCAGTGATGATATACGGTCCAAGCCAGTTGGGCTCGAATTTACCTTTAAGATCTTTAGTTGCATTAGTATTTTTTTGATTTTCTTTCAAGACAAGGTCACCGATCTCAAAGGATCGATGATGAACTTTCTTGAGGTATGCTCGCTTGAGCTTGTTTTGGTAGGCTCGAAGATGTTCCAAAGCATTGATGCGCTTCTCATCTAGGAGTTCCAGCTGACTAAGTCTTCCAGCACGATATTCATCTCCTACTTCAGTATCTTGAAGTAGTAGAGCCAAAGAAGGAACTTCTAATTCAAAGGGAAAAACAACTTCAACGCCATAAACCAAAACAAAAGGTGAAGTGCCCGTGGGAGCATGAACGCTAGTTCGATAAGCCCACAAAGCAGGATATAGTTGAATGTGCCAATCTCGGCCGTATTTATTGACCGATATTTTGAGGATTTTGATTAATGTTTTATTAGATGCTTCTGCTTGGCCATTACCCTGAGGATAATAGGGAGTGGACCAACGGTGTTGAATTTTATATT
This sequence comes from Wollemia nobilis, assembly GCA_028583015.1. Lineage (NCBI taxonomy): Eukaryota > Viridiplantae > Streptophyta > Pinopsida > Araucariales > Araucariaceae > Wollemia > Wollemia nobilis. The sequence goes on along the minus strand of JAQPPZ010002833.1, from coordinate 840,573 downwards.
TTTGACATAACTTTTTGACATCTTTATTTTTGAAACAAGTTCCATTATCTGAGATGAGATTTGCAGGAATTCCGAACCTACAAATAATTTGATTAAAAATAAATTTGGAGACTTGGGTTCCAGTGCAAGAAGCTAAGGGCATAGCTTCAACCCACTTCGTGAAATACTCAGTGGCGGTTATGATAAATTTGTGTCCATCAGATGACACGAGGTTGATTTTTCCAATGATGTCTAAGCCCCATTTTGAAAAGGGCCAAGGAGATGAAATAGCCTGCAGTTCTTGTGCAGGTGCATGGACAAGGTCAGCATGTTTCTGGCACTTGTTGCAATGGCACACATAATCATGTGCATCATTTTCCATGGTAGGCCAAAAATATCCTATCCTAAGGAGCTTCTTAGCAATGGCGCTACCACTAAAATGTCCCCCACAAGATCCATCGTGGGCTTCACCCAAAGCTGATCTAGATTCTTCTAGATTCAAACATCTCAATAGGATGCCTTCAAAAGATCTCCTATACAATGTATTTCCAATAATTATGAAGCGACTTGCTCGTCTACGTAATAACCGGTGTTGGTTGTTATTACAACCTTCAGGGAAGGTCCCATTTTGAAGAAAATTAAATATATCAGTGTACCAAGGTTCAGGAGTAGTTTCATTGATTAGAAACACATCCAAAGGTTCTAAGCATGATTTATTTGAAGTGGGTTCTTGGAGTCGATGAATAATGATGGTAGCATATTCGTCATCTAACTCCAAGGGCAAAAGAGATGCAGTTGCAGCCATAGCATCAGTCGCACGGTTGCTAGTTCGAGGAATAGCTTCCAAGGTAACTTGATCAAATAGAGATAATAATTGTAAGACATATGCTTTATATGGACATAATTTATCATCTCTGGTCTGATAGACATCATTGATTTGATTTATGACAAGTTGAGAATCATCGAAAACCAATAAATTTTTAATTTTTAGTGCCAAGGTAGCTCGTAATCCAAGGATTAGAGCCTCATATTCAGCAGTGTTATTAGTACAAGCAAATGTTAATTTAAAGGATAGAGGTATAAGATGTTTCTGTGGAGATATTAAAATAATACCTACACCAGCCCCACTCATGCATCGGGCTCCGTCAAAGTATAGGGACCATTGCTCTGGATGGTCTGCCTCTATTGTAAGACATTCATCAAGAAACTCAATGATGAGGGGATGGGTAGACTCTAAGGGTGCAGCAGCTAATTGATCTGCTATGATTTGACCCTTAATAGAATTTTGTCCTATAAACATGAGTTCAAACTCGCTTAGCGCAAGAACCCACTTTGTTGTGCGACCAGATAAGTACGGTCGACTCATGAGATACCGTAAAGGATCGAATTTAGCAATAACATACATTTTTTGACTGAGCATATAATGGCGTAGTTTCTATGTAGAAAATATGACTGCTAGACATAGTTTCTCTAATGTTGTGTAGCGGGTTTCATAACTGATTAAGGTTTGGCTAATGTAATAATTAGCACGTTCTTTCTTCTCATCGTCAAGTTGAGCTAACATAGCTCCTAAGGCAAGATCTGAAGCAGAAATATACAAGATAAATGGGCGATCAGATCTAGGTGGTGAAAGCATAGGTGGGTTAAGGAGATATTGTTTGAGGAGTTCAAATGCTTCCCGACATTCGTCGTCCCAATGAAAAGAGACATCTTTCTTAAGAAGCTTAAGAAAGGGTCCTGTTTTTTCTGCCAACTTATCGATGAAGCGACGAATAGCTTGAAGCTTACCTTGTAGACTCCGTAATTCAGATATATTTGTGGGTGCGGGCATATCAATGATAGCCATGATCTTGAGAGGGTCAATTTCAATGCCACGTAAAGAAACTATAACCCCTAATAATTTGTCGGACTTAACTCCGAATATACATTTGGCTGGATTTAGTCGGATAAGATATTCCCTTAACCGATCAAATACTTTTTTCAAGTCATCTAAATGATCATCTTCTTTGATGGAATGAGCTATAATATCATCTACATAATCATGTAGAATATCATGCATCATATCATGAAAGATATAAGTCATGGCTCGTTGATATGTTGCACCTACATTCTTCAAACCGAATGGCATCACTTTCCAACAAAAGGTCCCCCAAGGGGTAATAAAGGTTGTTTTAGCCTGATCTTCAGGAGCTATCCTGATCTGATTATAACCAGAAAATCCATCCATTAAGGATATCATTCCACTCCCAGCAGTAAAATCAATGATCTGATCCATGTTGGGAAGAGGAAAATCATCTTTAGGGCATGCAACATTAATATCTCTAAAGTCTATGCAAACCCTAACTTTGGTAGCTTCTTTCTTAGTTACTAGAACTACATTCGAGATCCATTCAGCATAATCAATGGCTTGTATAAAAATAACCTTCAAGAGTTTTTCTAATTCCCCTTTGACTAGTAAGGCCACTTTAGGATGCATTTTTCTAAGTTTCTGTTTAACAGGTTTAGCATCCGGATGGACTACTAGGTGATGCATAACTATAGAAGGGTCTAATCCTGGCATATCTTCATATGTCCAAGCAAAGACATCTTCATATTCCTTAAGAAATGCAATGTATTTATCCTATTTTTCTTGACTCAATTCTGATCCAATGTTGATTATGTGAGGATTACCTTCGGTTCCAATGTTAATTTTTATGACATTTTCTACTTCCATGTGTAGATCTCTCTCAAAATTAGGTGGGGCGGGTGAAACACCCAATTCTTGTAATTCTTTCGAGGTTAGCTTGGATAATTCTTCTTGAGGAGTCGTGGCCTCAAGCTGGGCTATACTAGGTATAGATCCATCGAAATAAAATTCATGATGTAATAGTTCCTCAATGGAGACATCATGGAAGATGTCTCCCTCCAACTCATCGTCGGATTCGGCGATCATCTCAGGGTAAGCTATGGATAGCATATTACATGTAAATGGCTTATTTATTAGACGTAAAGCATCATGTTTATCCAAATAATCTTGGTAACATATGAGTTGGTCATCATCCTCAAATGGGAAGGGCTGACCTTTACTAGGAAATAGGCCCACACCACATCGGGCAGGCCATGGTTCTACCTCAAAGGGTTCTTTCATACCATTCTGGAAAGGTCCCAAACCTTTCCCTTTATATCCCAATTTAAGCATTATAGGCTTAGCTTTAATATACTCATTAGTAAAATAACATCGAGCATATCCATCATAATGAACCTTGATGTTTCTGGGTATTCTACCCCAGTCATATCCCTTATAAATAAAAGTGCAACTCCCGACTTGGTAAATACTTCCCATAGGCTGTGGGAGACCCAAGGTACGAGGAGAGGGTGACAAATTATTTAAAATAAGGGAATCTTGCATAGCAACATTCGTTTGCTCTGATATAAGAATTTTAGATAAATCGGGTAAGAGCTCGTCAGTAAGAGCATAAGAGGTAGAAGGAACATTTCCTACATCTTCTGATGCAAAAATTATGCCTTTGGTGGATGTAGATGTTGTAGAGATGTCGATGGATGATTCTATAGGTATGGAAGTTATAGGAGTAAAACAAGAAGCATTGGTTGTGGATTTAGGATCTTTTTGAGGTCCTAATGTGGTTTGTTCGAAAGATGGTTGAAAAAAAGTAGATGATGTTATGGGTGTGTGTTTCACATGTTTAAATGGATGATTAGAATTAGGATGTGTGGATGATAAAGTAGGGCAAAATTGAACTCCAACAGGTTCTACCAAAGCACACATATCAAAGGGTCTAGGATCACCATGAATGGTAACCAACTGATTTTTAAATTCGAATTTAACACATTGATGTAAAGTTGAGGGAATAGCTCGCATCGCGTTGATCCAAGGGCGACCCAAGAGTATATTGTACGATGCAGGGCAATGTACAATAAACACGGTCATGTCTAAGGTTCTCGGACCAACCTGCAATGGGATGGTAATAACTCCACACGTTTCTTGTGTTTCGTCATTGAAGGCTTTTATAATCATATCAGTTCTTTTCATTTCGTCACTTCTAAACCCGAATCTTTGGTAAAAGTCAAAAGTGCAAATGTTTAAAGATGAACCATTATCAATCAAGACTCGTTTAACTGCTACATCTCCAATTAGGGCAGTAATATATAAGGGGTTATCCTTATGTAAACTATGTTGCGGTATATCTCTATCCCGAAAGTCAATACAATCGACTTCTCGAGTTATGATAGTATTGGCCATGGCTTCAGGTTGAATATTTTGTGGTACCATCATTTGGCTTAATGTGAGCATTAATTCATTCCTATGTGTAGGAGAAGATTTTAAAAGGTCCAAAAGGGAAATTCTAGTTGTAGTATTTGATAATTGTTCATTGATATTATAAGGAGGTTTAGGTTGAACATTAGGCGCATGATTCCATTTATTAGGAACTTTCAAAACAAATGGAGCTGATCCATCATTCTGAGTTTGATCTTGTTGAGAATTTTGAGCTTGTTGTCGAGTAACAACTCCGATGGTACCTACAATATTATTTTGTGGATGATGAATGGGTCTTGGTCTAGCATTTATGGCTTGTTCATTAGAAAGTAATTGGTGAGATGATGGTCTAGTAGTGACTCTTCTTGGAAATGGTTCTTTCGAAACCATAGAATTTGTGATAGGTTGAATAGCATCTGATTCATCTTCAGAACTATTTGACTAATTTGAGGTGATTTCCATGTCACTTTTAGTCTCGTATTCTGTATCACTAAGACTAGGTGTCCGAATATTATATAGAGGTCTGGTCGTAACCATGGATAAAGTTGTGTCAGATATTTGCAGATCATGAGCAGGTGAATGTCCACTAATAGTCCCTACATATCGGGTAGGAGGGGGAACATTATGATGCTCAATTTGATTAGCCACCTCTTTACCATGCTTTGGTAAAGGATGTTGAAATATGTCCAATGATTGATTGGCATTCTGATTCTGATTTTGGGGGATGTTCTTTTGAGCATTATTAGGAGGATTTTGTTTAGGTTGAAAGGCTTGCACCTCCATCTCATTGTTATCAATTAAGTCTTGTATTTTATGTTTTAATATTTTACAAGAGTTGGTAGTGTGTCCAGGTCCTCTATGGAAATCACAGTGTAAATCAGCTCTGTATCCGGGTATAGTTGGATCAGGTTCCCGGATATTTGGTAATTGGATCAAACCTCATTCTAATAATTGTGGGAGAATGGTTGATAGAGGTTGATTTAACCTAGTAAATTCTTGAGGTGGTTTATCAGGAGGTTTCAATATAAACTTCTTCGTTGTTTTCACAGTATTAACATTAGCAATGTTTTTGCTATCAGTGACTCCATCACCCACAACTTGTTTATTCTTATATTGATTTCTAGATGTTTTCTCATCATCTTTCTTTTTAAGCTGACCTCTCCTAATGAGAGCATCTTCCACTCTTCGGGCTAAGTCTATAGCTTGATCGAAGGTGGTCAAGGTAGCAGTTGATAACTCATAGGATAGTTGTTCTTGCAAATTATTGATAAAGATATCCAACATTTCTTGATAAGGTAACACAAAGTGCAATTTTCCTATCAACTGTCTCCATCGAGCTAGGAAATCAGCAAAACATTCATCTTTGTCTTGTTTTAAGTTGTACAAATATTTAATGGTTACATGCCTTTCGATGTAGGCACTAAATTGATGAACAAAAGACTCGGATGTTTCTTCGAAATTCCTCAAAGAATGAGTGGGTAATTGATAATACCACTCCAATGCCATTCCTCCTAAAATTTTTGGGAACATTTTTAGTAATAACAAGTCATCATGTGATATATCATGACATGCTATCCTAAACATACGAAGATGCTCTATGGGATCTTCGGTTCCTTTGTATATAGGTAGGACAGGCATAGGAAAGTGTTTAGGATATGGTTGTGCTACAACTATAGGATCTAAAGGCTGACTACACATCTCTCGATAATTGTACGAGGGATGGTAGGGATCTATCTGGTCCATGCGGGAGACTAATTGTTTCACCATGGCTTCCAGATTACTAGTTTTTCCACCATATTGGTTCGGTGGTACCTAAGTATGGGATTTATGAGCATATGATGGCGTGACGTAAGGATTAGATGCTATATTGCTATTATGCAAATGGTTGGTAGGGAGAGTATTATGAAGAAGATTTGTGGTAGCATTATGTTGTATCCCATATTGTTGGAAATTGGTGTTTGGTTTTGTTTTGGGCTTTTGTTGATTTGAGGTATGTTGATCAATAACTTGGAAAAATAGAGCAGTGAATGAAGGTTTCTTTTGTGTAGGAATAACTCTAGGCTTGGTAACAGGCACTCTAGGTGGTTGGGTAACCTATTGTTGTTGCATGTTCTAGATTATAGCGGCCATATCCAAATTGGATGGTCCAACTTGATCACTTTCTTGATCAACGAAGGACAAGGGATTAGTGCATGTGTGATATATTTCTTCTAGGGTTGCTTGAGTGTCACTAATTTTATCCTTGTCCATATGGACTGCTCTATTAAGAGCACCAATATTAGTATTGAGGAACTTCCAGAAATGTTCCATGTTCTCGAAAGTAACAGCTCCTTCCGGAGACATTTTAGGGGATGAGGATCCTTCCTCTCTAACAGTTTCTCTTTGTTCATTTCCTTCAACAAACTCTTCTTCTTGTTGATCTAAGGTTCCTTCTTCCTGAATTGGGTCTTCAGGAAGGACATCTGGTTTATTTACTGGTTTTCCTAACCAATCTTCTTCTACTTCAGTCTGTTTTCCATTCCTAAGTCTAGTCATTATGCTTAAACTTAGATTTTAGCAATATATATATATATATATATATATATATATCCATGACAAGTTTGGGAGGTATATATTTTAATTATATACCTACTATAATACTTAAAAGAAAACGTTTTAATTTTTGTTATATTTTTGTTTTGTTTTTGTGATTTTATGTTTTTTGTTTTTATGATAATATTATAAAGACAACAAACAACATACTAAATGCAAGAAATAATAATAATAATAAAATAATGGCTTAGTTTTCTATAAATAGTTTATGGATGTCATTGATAGGATCAAGTTCATCAGGAGTCATGAAATGCTCTTCTTCAAATTGGAAATGGTTTTTCAAGAATTTGACAAAATGTGCTATGGTGATATTATCTGTCTCAGACTCTGACCTGTAGAAATAAAGTTCATGGCAATATTCTCGATATAACACAGCTCTAGGAACTCTATTCCATCTCTTTCTATCCATAAGAATGACCTCTTGATCCTCTATATGAGATAGAAATTTATGTACTACAACTGCATTCTCAAGGTATTCCTCAAAGGTATACAATTCTGAAGACACAAGTGCTCTTCTATTGGCTAACCACCTATGGCAAGCTCTCTGAAGTTCATGGTACAAAGTCACCTGATCAGGATCCAAGATTCTATCTAGGACAAACCTCTTAATTTGCCTAAGTTCGGTAGATTTGGATTCAATGATACCCAATCTCCTATCAAGTTCGTCCCACAAAGGTTGAACCCTATTTGTTTGAGGTACTCTAAGCACAAAAGTAATCTCTATGGCTGCTAATTGATTTTCAACATTAATGGTGACAACTCATCTTTTATTATAATCTACCATCTAAATATGATATGCAATTTTAATTGTTTGTCTGATGATTCTAAATGCATTTATTTTTTTATTATTTTTTTTTGGATTGTTTTCAAAAGGTTTTTAGTTTTCACGTCGGGTTCACCAAAATGTATCGCTCCAAATTTTTTGCATCCTTACCTTCAGGCTATAGGATCCATGCCCGAAAGGGGGATGCGAGAAGGATGGGACAATACCTCGGACTGAGAGGCCCTGTGAAGGTCACGCCTCTCGGGGAGGGGGATATAAGGGTGAATTTTTAATGGATGGTGGGTTCACCAGGAAACTTTTGAGTGGCAGTTTCCATGCCTAGGTTGAGAATGGATTTGATGTGTTCATTTTGTACTTTAATCATTCAATTCCTAGGTTTTGCCAAGATGAATCTAAGCTATTCTATATGCCAATGCTGATTTATATGGATACAAAAAACATGAACAAGTGCTAAACACAGAAAGTGTGCTAAATAAGATAGAATATACCTAATTTCGGATGTCTGATGAAGATTCTGAGGTTTGTAGAAGTCCAGATCATCTAAAATCTTACATAATCATCTGAAATTGCATAGAATCATCTCAAATCATAGTCGGTCATCTGAGATCAGACGAGATCATCGTCGATCTGATGAATTTATCAAAAACCTGCAATCATAGAAACAGATACCAAAGACCAAAAATACAACTGCAAAAGCAAGGGGAAATGATAGAAATAGTAGTAAACTTGCCTAAATGATAGATTCAGATAACAATTAAAATAAATGCATTAATTTAATAATTTGTTTTAACTTTATCATGCATCTATGCTAAATGAGGTGAACTCCAGGATGCAGAAATAGAATAAACCAAGTTAATGCATAGGGAAATGAAGAGAAAAGATAAGAAAATGCAAACTTCGGGCTCTGATTGCCCCCAATATGGACTGTAGTCTAGATCACCTCCAATCGTATGAGATCATCATCGATCTACGATAGGATCGTCCGAAATCATCTGGAATCGCCAGCGACGATCCGAGCTTGCTCTGACTGAAAAACAATAAAATTCCTGCAAGAAAACTTGAAATACACAATGCAAATGATAGTACGAAGGTGTTCTAATGCACAAGAAACTAAAGTTGTAGGGAAATCCCAGTTTATATAGGATTAGGGAGAGGTTAGGAGGTTGGAGATCATCCCAATTTGGGATATCTCCAATGGGGGAGACTCTAACCGCATAGACACGCTTTCTGCCCAAGTTAGAGAAGTTGTTGAAACATAAGCTAATTATGAAAATTAGTTTTGGGATGAAATCATCTGGACATTTTGTTCCAGATGAATTCATCAGATCTGGGATGATTTCATCTGATCATCGACGATATCGTCCAACGGTCAAAACAAATCCTAAAAATGGCACGAAAAACAAGGGGAGCGGGTAACGGGTGGTTAACAGGCGGTTTGGGGTTAAAATTCAAATTTGTATCTTTTTACTAAGGGTTTAACTATGCCAATTTTAGGGTGCTACAAACACTAATATATCGGTCAGAAGTCTCTAAAACTACAATTTAACTGTGCAAATGACTAATCTAATCTAACTAGATGGACAAAAATGAAAACAGTAAGGTGGTGATACCTCTATTGCAAATCACAACATTGATGCATGGTCTGCACTATAAACTATGGTTGAAAGCTATGGTTAGCACCCAAGTGAGTTTACCTTCAAAATCAAGGGCAGTGGGCTTGACCTCCTTGTTAAATTGATGTTCAAGGGTTGCCTTCATTGTCCTTCTGACAAGTTTGGTGGTTGATTCACTGTGATGGGTCTTCATTTGCCCGAATTTGTGTTTCTTGGTTCTTCTAGGCTCCTAGAACTTCCATGGAAAATTGATCTTTGGGTGAATAGCAAAGTGACCTTCTCCAATGCATGAATTCAGCATGCAATTCGATAGGGCTTTGCTGCATAATTGATCAATCAAATCTTTATATTATCTCCCCATTTGGAGGGGGTATTTATAGGATGCCCTAAGGCTAGGGGAGGCTTCATGGAGAAGCCAAGATCAAGAAGAGGTGGTTAGGATAATTAGAATGGAAGCCTTTGGAATATTCCATCCATTAACTGCTTTCTTCTAGAGAAAATGGTCGTTCAAACCAATTTGGCTCGAATGAAGGACAAATAAACTTTAGTTAATACTATAGGTTACAACTGTGGTCTAGACTATAAACTATAGGTCTCAACCACGGTTCAGCCTGTAGACCGTAGGTCTAGGCTATGATTCAAACTGATTAGGCCAAGGAGCCCAAATTGAGTGGTTAGAACCACTACTCTATCTTGGAGTCTATCCAAGATCCTCCATATGGTCTTGTAGCATGTCCATATGAGTAGTCACCCTCGACATGACACATTTTAGGTGTCTACAACTATCTTCTGATGTAATTTGTTGGTTTTACGATGCCCTAGCATCACTTGAAGGCTAGAGGGATTTTAGGAATAGGAGCATAAAATACCTGTGAGCACCTGACGACTAAAGGAAACACCCGTAGGCACCTGGGGTTGATGAGGAGGCACCCGTGGGAACTTGGTGGTTTATGGGGAATTTTATAGAAGTATATCGAGCGAGGGTGCAGGTTACGGTGGTGGATATGAAGAGTGAGGGAGGTGAAATGCGATGAATGGAATGGGGGTTAGGGCACTCAATGTTCACCAAGGACTCGAGAACTTAGGACACTCCAAAACTTAGGAACTCAGACCAATCAAAAATCTAGGGGTTGAGCCATCAAAATAGCTCTTACTTATAGACTACCCTAAGACATACTAGGGTTTCAACAACACTAATCGTGTGGTTGAGATTAAATCATATCCAAGGGTTGACAATGAATCTAGGGTGTGACATGGATTGATGTAAATGGATGATCAATATTAAATAAAATTGGATAGCTAGGATTAATTCACTTAAATAAATACATATTTATTAAATATATTAAAATCTAATATTAAAAATTATATTTAGATATATATAGAATAAATATATATAAATAAATGTGAATAATGATCAAAAATGGCAGGAAAATAGGAATAATGGGTAAATTCGCTAGGATTAGGTGGTGGAAATGTTGCGAAGGCAAATATGGAAGGTGAATGGCTCGGATTTGGTGTCTACACTAATAATGTGAGTGTCATACTAATTCATGAATATATCTCCATCAATTATTAGTACTAATCCTTATAATATGTACCCTAGCCTCTACATTGTCCTTAGTTGAATTTAAATAATTATAAGTAGGTGAAGAGAATTTTACCTTCGTTATGAAGCATGACCTCAATAGAGTTTTCTTAAAATTGTTTTGGAAGCACCATCATAATCATTTTTTGTGGTCCAACTATTGGACATTTCTAATTTACCATAGATGAATATAAATCCTTTGTTTTGGATCCATTTTTGTAGATGTTCCTTGCATGTATATTCAAATCATATACAGTGAAGAGTGTAGTGGTTATTTTTCCATGGTTGAGACTTCCAATGAAAAGGACCATTTATATGAACATATTTCAAGAGACAATAATACAATTTGAATTGAATATGGTTTTGAGATTTTTTTTTTAACTCTATTATACATTATAAGCCACAGATTCCAACAAATTATGTTAGGAATAATTCTCCACATAATACATAATACTCTAGATTTGAAACAATTAATTTAAAATATCATTAACATTTTTAATGTTGATGGATCTCCTCAATATGTTATTTTTTTAATTAACCATAAATGATATGTATTAGTTGAAGCTCTGATTGATTAGCAATATTGAACTCAAAATGCATGTTTAAAAGGTGTATGATATCCTTTTATTTTTAATATATCACCTATGATTGCAAACTAAAGGAATGTTGAGCCCTTAGGGGATAAAGTAATAAAACATTTTTTCAAAGGAAATATGTGGTAGGAGGAAATTCTAGATACTCCAAAGACTTACATCCTAACTTGAAAAAGCATCCACCATATTTTAATAAATTCCAAACCATCATATCCTTATAAGTAGAAATAGGTAAATAAAACTCTCAAACTATATTTAGAGCTCATTAGATATTTCTTTTAGGTCCTCTCCATTCAACCAAGTTGTTGGTAGAAGTCCAAAATCTAGAATTGTTACTCAGATTAATATTTTTTTTTACCTTTGAACCTCTACAAACCAAATAGGCCCCAACCAAAGTTTGGAATTTTGGATAAAAAATAAGAAGATGACACTTCAATTAAACATAAAATAACTAATGTATATACTATTTCTTATTAGATAACCATTTTTTATGTTTCTTGATTAATTACAATATATCTAATATGTTTTTCCATTTTTCTAAACCCCTAGGTAGGGTTTGTTTCCCTAACAAATTTATTGCATACCTATAGTCTACAAATTTTTGAATTAATATTTTTTCTCAACTCTTTCATTAATATTTGAAATATCTCTACCAGATTTTTTACCTAATTAATAACTAATAAGTTTACAATTTTACAATCCAGGCCCTCCAATATTCTTTCTTCTATAAGCCATTTCCTACTCACAAAGAGGGGACATAATTATTTCTTACATCTTTTTCTAAAAACTTCTCCTTGAATTTTATCAAATTTGAATGCTATACCTATTTGTAATATGAAAAGTGATGTCATATATGTGGGGATACATTACAATTTATCCTTTATGAGTTGCAACCTTCCAACCATGATTAAGAACTTACCTTTCCCACCTACAAAAATAGATTTCATTCTTTTAAAAATTGAGTCCCAAAGATCTTTCTTCTTTTCTTTACAAAACAAAGGAATACTTAGATATGTTGATGATAATTTTCCAAATTTAAACCCTAAAAATATCCATAATAATCCATTATAAATATTTTGTATTATTAATAATAATGTCTTTAATTTTAAATCTAGGATTCTTCCCATGGCATGGTAGTACTGACTTAAGCTCCTCTCTACTTGAGGGATGACCCAAAATAAAAGTACCAACAACAAATCAAAGATGATATTATTAGGGACCTTTCACTACAACTTTAATATATCTGATAGTGCCTTCCACTTTTACCTTTGATAAATGTATTCCAAGCAAGAATATTGGAGATATAAGAAAATAACAAGTTGGTTTGAAAGAATGATTCAAAGTGTCTAGTAGAGGATCCATTGATAAAAATATAATATTTTTTAGTGTTATAATAATATATAATCCATACATTTTAATATTAATCAAAATATTTTTTGAAAATAACATATTAGAAATTACAATAAATCAGATCATATGCTTTTGTTATATCTAATTTTATAAGCATACTTAGTTTTGTATGGAATGAAGAGAATGCATTACTCTTGTTCAATAATTATGCCAAAAGTTATTTGTTTATTATGAAAAAAAAAACTTCATTCCTCTGAGATGACATAATCTAAAATAATTTTCAATATATTTGTGATAATTTTAATTATCTAATAAATCATATTACATGGGTTTATTGGATGAAACTTGTCAAATTTGTTTTTTAGTCTCACCTTTCTTGTAAAACAAAGAAATAGAGTTGGGATTTATCTCACATGTTGCATCCTTATTTTTACCATTCTTTTCAACCCTATACAAAAATTATTTATAATAGGTTATATGGGATTGAAATGGACCCTACCCATTTGACATCATGACCATATAGTAACATTACAACAACTTGGAAATTATGCAGGTATTTCTTGGAAAGATTTAAATTTGGACATCCTCCTTGAAAGTCAATGTATTTAACAGATTGAGATCATGTCATTTGAAAACCTGAACCAACATATTGATCTTTAATAAATACTAATTTTTTGAAAGAAAGTTCAATGAAATATTTTGGGGCTAGGTGGATTATCAAGGTAGAAATAGAAAACCAAATCCTATAGATCTCCATAGAGATCTTCCTCATTAATATTTCATTTTATTTTTTTATGATAATTGATGAAATATTTTGCAAAATATTACCTTGATCTTTCTTATGTTGCCTAAATTTGGTTACAATATCTTTGAAATAATTGATTGTCTCCATATTATCTTCTTCTTCTTAAATACTTATTCTATATGGAGTTGAAATATATTTTATTTGATGCAAATTAAAATATATTATGGTAGTAGCCTATAAATGGTAATTTTACCTCATTTCTTAAGTTGTCTTTCCCTAGAGTTTTGGGCCCTAGATATGACTTGCTTCTATAGTACAATATGATAATTAGAAAGTAATTATTTTTTAGTATAGAAGTATCTATCCATTTGATGGTTTCTAGTGTATCTTGTAAAATATTGAGTTTAAATTTAATTTTATCCTCTCTTTTAAATTAGCAATAGACGTAACATTCCAAATATTTATTTGCCCCTTTAAATATTTTATATTTTGAACAAACTTGCAAAAACATGACCCTTAACTTTTTTCGTCTAACAATGGAAGAAATCGAAGTATTGGTGGTAAATAGACTAAAAATAAAATGGATTTTGATTTCTATTTTTTAGTAGATGAAAATAAAGAGAGAGTTTTGTGACCTGATATGGCTTGCACTAAATCTAAAGAGATTAAATACTTTGCTTATTATTTATTTATAATATAACTAAAAACCAACCCAATCTTCTTACTATATGAGTTCTCCCAATAATTATATTATTCCATGTATATTGAAAGGTTGAAGGGATTGCATCCCAATGAGCATTCAAATTAACAAATAAAGGAAAATTCTCCTTTGAATCACATTATCTAGGAACACCACCCCTATTTTTTTATAGATAAAATTACATAATTTTTTCTAAAAGTTTATAAATCATAATTATGAATAATCAATGAATTTGACATAAATAAACTAAGATCCTTCCAAAAATAATTATAAGTAGAGCATATGTATTTATAGCTTCAACTTTGACGTTTTCCTCTTTCATATGAAAAGGTCAACAACCCAATTAATTTCTTGCTTTTGACAGTTCTCCATACCATTTGCAATTGTCCTACATTATTACAATACATTTTGAATATCTCAAAATATGTTTTTAATGCATCCTTATATTTCTTATTGCTTATTATTATTTACTATATTAAAATTAATTTAGGTTTATAGTAGCTTATTAATTCCTTTGTATATTTTTATGGAATCCCTTATTCATACCTAAATATTTAATGAAGTATGTGTAATTTAATCTTATTAGGGGAAGGTTGAAAATGTGAAAGAGTGCTTATGAGAAGTATTAATGTAGTCTACATGTAAGTGTATTTGTAAGCCTATAGGCATTCTTCATGTAAACCCTATGATCATCATTTATGTAATCCTTGAGAAAACATGTATATAATACTGCAGGCATGTTCATGTAAGCCTAATGGAATCCTTCACATTTCACCCTTAGTTTTTTTTAATTAAGGTTACGAAGTGGTTTTTGAAAGGGCCCCAACCCTTTCACAAACTGAAAGAAAGATCTAACATTAAGCTAAGACTATTCCAACTGATTTGAAGTTAACACTGCAAAATTAGATCCAAAACATGCAGCCTTACACAGACACCATTACTTAGTAAACACATTGAATGAGTAACCTTTGAAAGACCAAAATCCAATTTCAAAAGGTCCCCCTATATTTTTCCACCAAAAATGAGAAATTTTAACCAGTCTAGGATCTGCTTGTGATTCCTCACTAAGATCTAGTTCCCTATGCATAGGCCCTTAATATTCTAGGAAATGATATTTATTTTTTAGATTTGGTCGAGTGCTTCTTCCTACCCAAATTGAGGGTTATTTTTTCCATTAGCTACATCTCCAGTTGTTTTCCTTTGTCTAATTTTAGATTGTGAAGATCTTCCCTGATTGGGATTGTCACCTGCATCTGCCCCTACTTTCCTTGAACTTTTGGTAATTCTATTAGAGATGCCCTAGTCCTTTCTATATTTTTTTACCTCTAAGGGATTTATCATGCACTTCCTCACCTCCCTCTAGGATAAGTGGAGTATCATTTATGTTTTTGGTTACCATCAAAATGATATTTTATTCATGTTTTGTTTCCATAATTTGAGTTTCTTGATATTTTTCCTCTATTGAGTATTGAAGGTAATCAAAATAGTTTTGAATAGATACGTCATTCAAAATAGAGAGGGAAATATCTAGATGTTGACTTACCTTTATCACTTCTTTCAATATATTTCCTTCTTCCACGCATTCTCCTCTGGATGTGATGGGGGCTCCACCTCCTCCATTATTTACCCTACATCCTGGGTTTAAGTTCCTTCATTATCATATTTATTTCCTTTGGTATTATTTGGTTTCCAGCCATGATTTTGAGCCTGGCTCCTTTTCTTTGGACAATCACAGCTAAGGTACCCTATTCTATACCACAAGTTGCACTTCACAAGTAAGTTCTACTACTTAATAGTTTGATTCTATTTCTAAAGCATTGAAATCAATTTGATAGTTACAATTGGAGGTACTTCCATATTCATGTTCACACACATTCACACATGGATAAGTCATGGCCTTATTGTCATTGTAGGGTCAACTGCTATCAGTTATCCTATATTTTGTATGATTCCCTTGAATATGTCCTCATGCCAATAGTGGAGAGAAATCCTAGGAAACCTAATCCAAACTGAAGCTTGGTTGATGCTCTGCATGTGTGGGTCAAAATCCATTGTCCATCACTTAAGGAAGAGATCATGATGCAAAACAAATTAGGTTCCTCACTTGATAATTTGTTCTAAATCCTCATTTCAATTAAGTTAGACAAAAAAAAGTGGGCATCGCCATGATATCCATGTGCTCTAAGGGTGTCATTTCTCCATTGCCCACTTTTCTATAGCATCTAGTTCAAGTCTTACCCCAAGGAACTTACCAACAAAATATTGGTTGCCTTGAGTCATGGTCATTCTTTCCAACTTATCAAGAATTATCAATCTTTAATCCATCATAGATAGATTAAATTACAATCAGGGACCTTCTATTTTCCTTTCACTACATGCAACCAAGATCTCATCTTGGATAAAAAGGTCAGTTATAAACTTTGAAAACTTTCTCATCTCCTACCTTGGTAGAATTCAAATCCCTACCCTAGGATTTCTTACCTGATTACCCATATAATCAAACCACTGCTCCTTGTCATATTATCCCATCCTTAAAAACTCTAGGACAACTCTAGAAAGAGCTTAACAAAATCTTGTTAGAACTATAGAAACCCTATAAATTCTAGTTAGAACTATAGAAACCTTAGATCTATTGGTTACAATTTTAGAAACCCTGGATCTACTAGTTAGACCTATAGAAACCCAAGATCTATTGCCTAGAATTGTAGAAACCCTAGATCTACCTGTTAGAACTATAAAAACCTTGGATCTACCAACAAAACTATAAAAACCTTGGATATTTTAGTTAGAATTGTAGAAACCTAGGATCTGTTGGTTAGAACTATAGAAACCTTGGGTTTATCAATTAGAATTGTAGAAACCCTGGATCTGCTGGTAAAACTATAGAAACCCTAGATCTCACCATCAGTAATATTGGTTAACCCACCATTATGGATAATCTTACTCAAAGGGTGTAAATTAAATACTCCTATCTCTCTATCTATACTTTGAAAATATAAACATGAAGAGATTTATCCTCCAATAAAATAAATCAACTTTTGAATCCATGATTTGTAAATTGAATGAAAGCATTTTCCAATTAGAGTTAGACAAGTGTTAGTAGTTGATTGTGCAAAGCGGTAAAATTTTATTTTGTGAATTTTCTTCTAAGGTTTATCAATTTAATTTTTTTTCTAATTTGAGTGCTAATATGCCAATTTTTTAGAGGCCATAACATTTGGATATGAAAGTTCTTGGAGTTTATTTTTTCTAGATTACATATTTTTTGAGCTCTATGTAGTGGTGGCATTAGTCTATGGACTTGTTATAGAATTTGTGTGGATTTTTTGTGCAAAATAGATTCCTTAGGGTATGTTACTCACTCAATGGGTGAAACTATAACATTTTGCTAGTTCAAATGGTAAGTTTACTTAGAAGAATATTTAGTTTATTTTAATAATGAATTTGAAAAAGGTCTTACTAATCATGAACTTGGTAAGAAGGAGGAAGCGCTTGGTCTCTTTTTCATGTTAGTTGAGCCAAAAGATGTTATTTTATACATACAATATAAAACTAAACCTATTAAAGTATGGACCACATTGAAGGATATTTATGGAAAATTACATGGTAGTAAATTTAAAATAGAAACAAAGCTTTGCAATCTAAAAATTCATATTTTAGTAGTTTCAAAGACTACATATCACAGTTCAAATCCCTATAAGCTGACTTAGTTATAATAGGAGGTAAGGTAAATGGTAATGAAGAGTATGTAAAATCTATTACTTTTTATATTGCTTCTTTTTATACAATTGGATGGGTTCTTTACATGAATATTATGACTATCAAGGATCCACAACCGATCTCTCTCGAAGGATTTTTTAAGATTTTTGTTCATTATCAAGTTGCAATGAAGAATTATGGACCTCATTATCATATACAATATCATCAATATAACTTAAAATTAGTGGAATATAAGGCTCAGTTTCCTAGGGGTAAGCCTAAGGTTTAAAAGAAGTCAAACACTTATGAGTATTGTAAAAGGAAATGACACTGTAAAAAATTGCATAACAAGATTGAATAATATTAAAATAAATTCTTGAGATCTAGACACAAAATTTTTGATGATGAAAAAGTGGATGAATATCATAAAGTGAAGGCCCAATAGATCATCCATTATGGGGATAAATATTACCTCTAATGTATCCTCTTCTTGGACCCTCAACTTAGATTATGGGGGTGTTGAAGTATATGTAATTTGATCTTATTAGACCCAAACCAAACATGTGAAAGAGTGATTATGAGCACTAATAATACATCCTATGATAAAAGCTATATGTAATACTATGGGTATTATTCATGTAAAGACAACGAGTATCACTTACATAAGCCTTTGGGCATCATTTATGTAAGCCTATAGGTATGCTCATGTAAGTTTAATGACACCCTTCATATTTCACCCTTAGTGATATTAGTTAATCCATATCTATGGATAACCTTGATTAAATGATGTCAACTATGTTAGACTATAAACATCGATTGAGGCAAAGGATTTTAGAGAATTCAGACCCATTAGTTTATGTAATACCATTTATAAAATCCTGACTAAGGTGCTAGCTAATAGATTAAAATTGTTTCTACCCACTTTAATTGATGAAGATCAGTCCAGATTCATGCTTGGGAGACAGATCTTGGATGGAGTCATAGCAATCCATAAATTGATACATTCAGTTGATAAAAGTGGAAGATCAAGGATATTCCTCAAGCTGGATATGAATAAAGCTTACAATAGGGTATCCTAGGATTTCCTCTTGAAAGTGATGTCCAAATTTGGGTTTAGTCAGGATTGGATTAATATTATAAAAGCTTGTATATCCTCAGTGAAATTCTTTGTTATCATAAATGGATCTTTTATTGGTCATTTTAGCAATTGCAGATGCATTTGATAGGGGGATCCTCTCTCATCTTATCTCTTTATTTTTATGGTTGAGATGTTGGGAATACCAATCAAGGTAATGATTGAGGTGGAAGGTATTAGACCATATCTATCTTTGAACCCAATCTCACATAATCAGTTTGTTGATGATACCCTTTTACCTTTCCTTGCTTCTATTCCTCAGGCCAGAGTGATTAAAATAATTATGCTTTCTTTTGAGAAGGTGACAAGCCAAAAAATAAACTTTCTAAAAATCAAGATTTTATTTTTGGATACTCCTCTCTTTAGGTAGAGGTTGCTAATATTTTGGGTTGTGATATTACGAGTCTCCCTTTTGTTTACTTAGGATTACCATTCTTTAAAGGAATATTTAAAGAGATATTTTGGGATGTTGTGATATATAGATTCAATAAGAAACCTATTGGGTGGAAGGGAACCCTCCTTAGCTTAGCGGGAAAGGTATTTTTAGTTAAATCCTCTCTCCAAAGCATTTCTATATTTCCTATGTTCCTTTTTTAAATCCCAAAGAAAATCTTACACAAAATTGAATGTATCCAAAATTAGTTTTTATGGTCAAATGTGGATGATAGAAAGAGAATCCACTTGGTTTCCTAAGACCAAGCCTATAGTAGTAATATTTAAGGAGGCCTGGGTCTCAAGAAACCCCACCAAATGAATAAGGCTCTCTTGGCAAAAAAAGGGTGGAAATTGACTTGCAAGGAGAATGTGGGATAAATCCACAGAGTCATGGCTAAGTATTTAAGTTAGGATGGAAACTTTTTTAGGGATCATCTCCCTTCCTTAGAATCTACCTTATGGTAGGGAATGTTGAAGTCAAGGTCTACTATCATCAAAGGAAGTGGATGGTATTTAGGTAATGGAAGGAAAATTGACTTTTGGAAAGACACTTGGTTGTTGGATTGGCCCCTTTCTCACAATGAAAACTTGACTTGTGTTGAGCCTATCACAAGAACCACCTTTGGGGTAAAATTTGTTGATTACTTGGATATATTTAGTGGTCTAAAGAGGAAGAAATCCTTGACCTTGTCTACCCTGAGTTAGGCAGAGAAGGAGGTCTAGAAATTTATATCGAACAAGTTCAAATTTTAGGTCATAAAGAGTGGGGAAGATGAGGATTTTTATTTTTGGAAGGGGAGAAGGATGGATCCTTCTCTGTGAAGTCAACCTATTTCTATTTGGACTCTAATTCTAGGTCTTGGTTCCCTCTAGTTAAATTTTGGGTAAAGGGCCTCACTCTTAAGATCAACTTATTATTCTAGATGGCCATCCAAATCAAAATCCTGATAGTGGATAACCTACAGAAAAGAGGAATGGTTTTGTTGAATAGGTGTTATTTGTGCAACTTAGATGTGAATTCTATTATCCATATTTTATTTAAATTTCCCTTCTCATATGGGGTGGTGTGCTCTATCCTGAAAGCTTTGGGTGTTTGTTGGATTACTTCAAACAACCTTTAAATATTTTTTGAATAATGGATCCCTCACTTATCTACACCAAGATTGAAGTTTGTTTGGAATTTATGCTTACCTTTTCACTAGTTGAATATTTGGAAGGAAAGGAATAGAAGGGCTTTTAAAAATTCCCAAAGAGATGTCACCATTTTTTTTCTTAGAAATATTACAATTGTGGTCGAGAATATCTCATTCCTTAATTTGGATTTGGCTAGAGGAGAGGAAGAGGAGATTAGGTTGGATATTAAGCTTGGTTTTCAACCAAGATCGAAGGAGGTTGATCATCCTCAGATCAGGCCAAGGGCTCTCTCAAATTGGTAGTGCCTCCCCCAATTTAGGTAAAAATCACTTTTGATGGAGCATCAAAGGGTAAACCAGGTATTGTAGGTGTTGGAGGGGTGGTCAAAAATGATAAAGGTGATATCATTTTGGCTTTTGCAAAAAAACTGTACATCCAAACTACCCACTTTGTGGAGGTAAGAGCTCTTTTTCAAGGCCTGGTGTTATTGAAAATTTTAGACTTCATAAGGATAATAATTGAGGGTGACTTCTTAAATGTTATCAATACGATGAAGGGATCTCATAATCCTAGTTTGAATATCTCTAATCTAATAAGAGATACTGAAAAAATTCTATAATCATGGGAGGATGTTCATTTACAAAACATATTTAGAGAAGGCAATGCCACTGCAAATTTTCTTGCTAATCTAGGTGTCTCTCAGACTGGCCTCTTCATGTGGAGTGAATTCCCTCTTGGTCTTCTTTGTTTGACTAATGGATTAGTCTTGTAGGTGGTTTTTGGCTTGTTTTTCTATCTTAGGCTGGGGGGACTATTGTCAATATTTTTTTTTAGTTTCTTGTTGCTCCTTTATCTCCTTAGGGTTTATTTTTTTAGCTTCCTTAGTTTTATTGCTCTTCATATTTTTTTAGTTTTTGGGGAGGGTGGTCTCGTTTCAGCTTCAACTTTAGATTATCTCCTATGAAGTTTTGTCTCCTTAGTTTCAACTTTAGACTCTCTCTTATGAAATGTTGTCCTCCTTCCTTACCTATTTTTAAATTTCATTGGTTTGGCATATTTTTTTTTGGGGTGGTCTTGTCCATGGTCAATTGCTATTTTTTGAGGTTGGTTGTTTTGTCTTGACATATTTAGTGTCCTTTTTCTCCCCCCTAGGTTTCCTCTTTTATCACATTGGAGAACATCATGGTTAGTTTTGGTTGGTCGATCTATCCTATCTTAGTCCTTCATTTTTGAGCTATGGTGGTTAGTGTTTTGTGGCATTGATAATAATTAGGCTAGGTGGGGCTATGAGATCATGGAAGAATGCCTAGTTTTATCTCCTTTCCACTCACTAGGCATGCAATCGATAAAGAGAGTGAAAAATCTCTTTAGGAGACATATTGGTTATTTACACTTGCAAGATGGGATATATTACCTCTCAAAATATCCTCAACTGATGTGGTCTATTGATCCTAATCCACCTATATTGGGGCATCAATATGGTAGCACTTGATATTTGAAAGTTGGTTGTTGGATTTCCCTTTATATTTACCAACTCTTTCCTCATTATACGATCCAACTCTTGATGTGGTAAAACAAAAGGGCCCTGGTTATAGGTAATCTTCAGGCTTGGAAGTTGAGCCCCATTCTTTGGGTATTTGGAAATAGTGTTATAACCCACATGTCCATTATTGATACTAATTTTGAGCTTTCAAATCTGCACCACATCTAGGACTAGAAATTTTTTCCAAATTTCCTAAGAATAATTCGAGCATGCTCCAATGGTTTGGTGGATTTTTTAATCTCATTGGTAGTGTTTTTTTCTCAAAATAATAATTTTTAGAATAGGTTGGTTGGTGGCAAGGGTTCTTAGGTATTACAATAGCTTCACCTATGGATGGATCATCAGATCATGGAGGGAGTAGTGCTGGAACCAACCACACTTGAGATAGAGGATGATATTAGGAAGATTCTATGGAAATGGAGCCTCCTAGATTGTATTATGAAGTTTCATGGGCATAATAAATATTTTTCAAAGTAAATGACACACTCATGGAAATATAGGATGGTGAAAGTGGGAGGAATAGAATTTGAGGTCTTCGTTGCCTTAATTGTTTAGGTGACAAGCTTGCCCCTGGATGGATTTTGTCACAATAAGGAAAAAAAACCCTAACAAGAGAGTTGGGATAATTTTTGGATGAAAATTAACATCTATCAAAAATCTAAAATGGATATCAAATTAAGGCACTTAAGGCCCCATGGAATAGGGTAGTTTTAGTGGTGATGGATTATTTTACATTGGATACAAATAAATATATCCTATGAAGCTACCATGTCATGTTTTTAAATCAATGATGTCAAAAAATATTGATGAATATCCCATCATTCTTATTTAATTCTATGGAGAAATCCATGTTAGATGTTAAGGAAAATGCTTGGACCCAATTCACCAGGGGTTGGCCCTTTTAATATTTGAGCATGTCATAAAATATAAAAGATTTTCATGAGAGACTTCTCTTAGTCAAGTGGTACTTTAGAAGGAAGCTTCGATAACCATTTTTTATTGAGGGTCTTCTCACTCAAAATCCAGTGATTCAAATATGTCAAGTGATCTATTAGTCCTATAATTTATAGAAATCTGGGGGAGAAGCTCTTGAAGGCTTCTGGGGTTGTCTCAATTTTTGGCTAAGGAGAAGTACATATTTGTGAAGTTGGTCAAAGTTAATAAGTCCCCTATTTTCATGGTAAATTTGGATTCGAAGGAGCAATCTCCTCTAAGGAAAAAAATATATTTTTTTTATGGAGTCGACCAGTTGTCTAGGGAAGAATCTGTCTAATTTGTTGAACAATCTGCTAGAGTCATTCCTCAAAATGTTGAAAGATAATTAGAAGGCTCTGATTGGGACTCTAAAGGTGGTCATTGCTTATGCAGAAGATATCTAGGCTATGATACATCAATGCTAGGGTGATCCAGGGGCTTCCAAGTCAGACCTATGGAATGTGGGAGAGGCTCCTCCTAAGAATTGAGCTCTAGTTGGTGCTTGTTTCCCTACCTATGTTGGATTCTCAGGCCTATGCAAGGAGATGTTTTATTTATTTTTATATTAGGTCATTAGCTTCTATGTTGGTCTCAAAATTCTAGGTTTTTCTAGATCTTGGGATCTCCTATGGGTTAGGTTGTTGGATTGTTGGTTATTTTTCACAATATTATGCGGTCTGTTGGTCTTTTGGGTGACTTTTGGTTTCTACCTTGGTTGCCCTATGTTCCACTATTTGTAAAAGGTTTGAGGATCCTTTCAAAACCCCCTTTGTATACCTAATAAAAAAATTTAGGCTATAGACATAGTAACTTAATATGATAGATTTACCTTTAAACATAAGTTAGAGGTGTTGTTTATATCAAAAATTACAAGTGTGCTTGTAGACATAGAAAATTGACCCATCAAAATGAGTTAATTCTTCCTTAGATCCCTAGTCAACCACCCAAACATGCTAAGTGTATATTTGAGACCCTTTTGCCTTCTCCCTTTGCCTTTTTTTTTTAGCTTTACCAAATTCATGTTCGGTCTGTTGGGTAAAATATTGGTTAGTTTTTCTATAGTTCAATTAATTACTTCCATTTAATTGTCAACCCAGGGTATCTCGTAGTCTTGTGATTAGTCATGCAAAATATATGCTTATAATTTATCCTTCTAATATGAGTCCCTTAGATTATGGTTTGGAGGGTATTTGGTATTCGTTGAAGTTTTTATTTAAACCAATAATCTCATGCTACATCTAAGAAAAGAGGACTGAGAGCGTTTAAGAACTAAATTACTACCGTACTAGAAATCATAGAAAATAGAGGAAATAACAGAGAAGTAAATTAATCTATGAAAATAAATACAAAAAATAGGGAAAATAGGGAAGAAATTTGTTGTAAGTGGGTCCATACTTCCAGCAGGTTCTGCCCACGATAGACTATCACCGAATGCTTTAAAATATTTTTACAGGAAAATACTTAGAGATTTTATTGACAATGATAGCAAGAATTTACAAGAAAGTCCAAGGGGTCTTCTTCAAGGGTGGCCTGCATATTTATAGATATGTGGCCACACCCTGTTACAATTATCAGAATAAATCATAAAATGAGTCACTTTTACAACTTCTTGCTTAATTAGAGGAATCGGGTAAAATATCATGATATTTCAGTGTATTATGTTTCCAAAATATGTTTGATATTTATTTGCATGATTTATATAAATAATTTACATAGTAGCTAGAAAAATGGGTGACGAATCATCTTTGATGTTGTCCCATGTTAATTTTCAATGCTGGAATTCTTTTTATACTAGTTGTTGAATTTTTGCTCTGTTTTGCCGACCACAAAGTCATGCTGAAGTTTGGAATTAGTGGAAATTAGACACCACATCTAAATAAGTCGGGCAGTAGACACCTTGTATGCATAATTCAGGAAGCAGGTGCCTAACATGAAGTAGGTGCCTAACGGGAAGCAGGTGCCTAACATGAAGTTGGTGCCTAACGGGAAGCAGGCAGCTAATAGTTAAGTGTCGAACAAAAGTCAAGCACTTCAAAGGAATTTGGGCATCTAACTTCGTACCTCTCATCGATATTCCACAAATGTTTTTTCTTCATAAAATTGCAAGTGCCAGGTCCGAGTGGGACTTCAATGAAAACATGCAAAAATGCAACAATTTTCACTAAATCTACACAAATTACACTTAAAGATAAATATTAGAAAACATGTAAAATAAATTATTAATTATATATATATATATATAATTTACATAAAATATTTATATCTACAAGAATAAGTACCACACATAATGGGTAAAAGAGTACAAAAAATGAGTAATTATGTGGCTCATCATTCCCCCATGCTTAAGGGGTGGCACGTCCTTATGCCACTTTGAACTGGTAATTACCAGTTCTATTTACAACATCCCAGTAAGCCCTTTTGGTCTGTGTCCTCTTCTTCTTAGCGACCTTGGATTTTTCTTTGTCCCGGGGCTTTCACCCCTTTGGTGCCTTGGGAGCGGCTATCTCCTGACCATGTTGTTTCTATCATTTGTTGCATCGAATTACTTCACTTGACCTTGCTCTCTTCTTGGGTGGTTCTTTGGTCTAGGACACCTTGCCTTTTTTAATATTCAGATAATAACCAGAGAAATTGGTGGCATCCTTCTAGAATGTAGGATCAGTCATTTTCTAGTACTCATGGTGAGGGGGTAACTTTTCACCCATAGGAACTGATTCTTTATCGCAAAATGGGATGCTAGATTCCTTAGCAACCCTAGCTGTGGGTAAATATGCTCCTATTGGGTCAAGCTCAGGTTTAGATTTAACCTCTAATTTTACCACTAGGGGATTTTTGCTACTTGATGCCAGATCTACAGGTTGATCAAGGCCTATAAATCCTATCTCCATAAAATATACCTTCATCCTTGAAGTATTACCATGTTTCGACCCATACAAGTACCAAAACTGCTCAGGTCAAGCAACTAGAATTTTCCTATGAGGCCTATTAGATTGCTCCCTGACCTCCTTTTCTGATTCCTTGAGGGATTTCTTGGAAGTCTTCTTCCAATTCTTCTTGTTTGCCTTAATTTCCTTAAGCTCCTCAAATTTTTGTTTTTGGGTAGCAAACAAATTTTTTGTTGCCTCCCATTCTTCATCAGAATCCAACTCTGATTCCTTATCAGATTTGATACCCAATACCTTCAACTTGGCAACTCTCACTTTGGTTCTAGGTCATTGTTGAGATGCCCTTGTGGCTATTTTCTTTGATCTCAACTTTATTTGTTGTACCCTAAGGTGTGTTGTTGCAACTGCTATTTCTTGGTGTACAAGATATTCAAGATTTTGAGCCTCTTATTCATCTATAGAAAATTACTACTCAATGGGGACTAATTCTTCTTCTTGAGGTTGTTCGGCCCCTAGATTAATTGGAGAGTGCTCTGTCTCATCCTCCTTACCTAAAATTTGAGGCTCTCTAAAATCCATCTCCTTTTCCTCCTCATCTCCTTTCTCTATAGATTATTCTATATTTTGAGGCTCCTCAACCTCAACTTCATCCTCCTGAAGTATTTGTTCTATAGAAAGAGACGTAGAATAGGTCTGCTCAACTTCCATTGTAGCAACATCTCCCTTCTCTATTTCTATATCAGCAGGGAGCACCGCTATTACCTCATATGTCTGCACTACTACATAATCTTTGGTCGAATACTCAACTCCTACTATTCTGCCCTACAACTGCAATCGTCTCTATAGTTACCAAATTGTTTGATACAATTCCTACATTTTTAAGGCAAATTACTTTCGAGAATCCTCAAATAGATCTCATTCTTCTTTAAATTTGGCCTCCCAAGTGGAATATTGATCTCTTAAAACCTACAGTTGTTTCTGCAAATCCTCTGCCTAGTATTCTGGTGGTAAATCTTCCATGGCCATCTCCTATTGAGGAGTTGGCCCACTGGAAATGTCTTGTAAAATCTAGGCCAAGTACTCCTCCCTATTGAGCTCATCGATTGTTGTCTCCTTGTTGGATGAGCTTGAAACCACTCTTGATGCTTTCATTATTTTTCTTTGCATCCTGGTGGAAATGGGTATGAAATATTTCTATGCATCATATTCGAATTGAGAGGCAGAAGGAGACATAGCCTGTCCTGATTCCTCTTCAAATTGGGAAAAAATAGGGGACGAGGCTTGTCATGCTTCCCTTATAATTTTTGTAGGCTGGGACGTAGGTGTCGTATCTTCTTGTTTTGTCACCCCTTGGGTTGACTATTCATTCTAAATTGGCATATCCCCCTCTGCTTGTGCCCCTATCACTACACTAGTCCCTGTAATTTCCTCAATCATCATATTTCTATGTGACTTTGCATATCGCACCAAGGCTAAAATTAGGCCATGGTGAGCCAAGGTAGAGGTTGTGCCTGCCTGGTATCGTTTGGCCTCATCTCTAAGGGTGCATGTAAGATAATGTGGAATGTTAATTTTATCCCCATGCAATATGTGATTGAGAAAATGAAAGTGATTGGTGTTCAGAGTAGAGTACCTACCAGAGCATATGAAGAAATGGGTGATCTACTCAAAAAATACCCTCCAAAGATTGAGAATGTGTTGTTTCATAAATCCAACGTGCATCAGGTGCTCCAAAAAATCTTTACACATAGAGGATAAGATTATGCTCCTTGTACATGTGCTCCCCTATCAAAGGGAGGCTCGTAACTCTAACGATATAGTCTTCAGTGATTGGAATATCTAGCCCCTACATGTGCATGACCCCATCCCTCATTAATGCTACAAATTCATTTACCATTGCCGCATCCTGGCTCTAACTGACCAGTTGATAGTATTCCATCCATTATACAACATCCAACTATGTTTGAATATCTAAAAAAATTCCTGAGCAGTCGATCAGCTCACTCTTCTTCAGGTCATGTTTCTTTGATTTCCCCCCATGCTTTTCCTTTAATTCTCAATTCACTTAGGGATGCTTCTAATTCCTAATTGAATTGCTATTGTGCTTAAATTCTCTATTTTTATTTCTCTAAAGGTAGATTCATAGTATTTGGTAAGAATATTTTAAAACAACTGCTTTCATGCACGTAGGTGATTAATTACCGTAATCAATAGTGATTATGGTTATTCGTAGTAAATTTTATTCGAGCATGTGTCTGATTGTGCTGAGATGATAACCATAAACGATTAACCAATCAGAGGCATGCCATGTAGCATCATGCCAAGTGAATTTTTTCAAGTGGTTAAGGCAATAATGGGGGGTTGTGTCGACACTTTTCCATAGACACACATGTTCATGAAAAAATATAGACAAAAAATATAAAATTTACTCATGCACCTAGATTCATTTTGTGGGTGCATATGCATAGATATTCGTGGTGCATCGCTATTGGATGGAATTTTATGATTGGATAAACTACAATGGAAAATTATGGCCATGGTTCCGATGCAATGAATTTTCTTCAATGTGATTGGTTCTTGGTAGTTACTTTATGGCTTATTCGAGAAATCCTACAAAATTCAAAACAAAAATTAGAAAAAATGTATCTTCTCGGGACAATAAACATCCCCTCCTCGGAATTTGGTTGATGTTAACTTTTAATTTTGTCCATAGTAGATTTGAACTTGCACATGCATGGGGTACTTATGTGGCTTAGGCCATATCCCAAGGCTGATGTATAATTCTTTCAAGGTAAAAATGGCTGCAACATATGGAAATCAGACACCTTTTTTGTATGGAAATTAGGTGCCTTCTTTTCAAATTATGGTGTGCAGGTGCCTTGTAAATTGAAAATAGACACCTTAGGAATCAGGTTATTTGCTCAACATGGAATGCAGACACCTTAGAAATCAATCACTCTACTTAACACAGGAATCAAACACCTTAGAAATCAAGCACTTATGCCTAACATGGGAAGAATGCACCTTTTTCTAACTACCCGCGTGTCATACTTATAAAACAAACTTTATACAAATGTTATTATTATTATTATTTTTTTTTACAACATATGCTAAGAATATTGGGTGTCAGTTTCCCAAAAACTGGAATTTGGGCACCCTCTTGGAGAAACCATGAATCAGGCATTGGTCTTCCAAAAAATGGGATGCAGACACCATCTTCATAACATACTGGGAGTCAGGAACTGTGGAGCATATAATGGGAATCAGGTACCTTATACCATACAATGGGAAGTAATTGCCTTCTTTCGTACAATGGGAATCAGATGCCTTTTACCTTACAATAGGAATCAGACACATTTTTCTGTACAACAGGAATCAGGTGCCTTCTACCGTACAACGGGAATAAGGTGCCTTCCCATTAAACATAGAAAATTGGCACTTCTATTTTATTCAATGGGTTCTAACTTTTCCTTGTATATGGTTGATCAGGCCCATCAGTACCTCTAATTGGAAAACAATAACAAAATCAGCATTTGCCCTTAAACAAATAATTGAGTGTTTTATTGTCCAAAGAGACCAATTCAAACACTCTTGTGTATGTTCAGGTTTAGTATTCCCATCTCTAAATGGGGACTGGCTACTCCTACTGTAAGAAAATTCTCCTAGAAATCTTGGAAGGTGTAGTTTCATGTATCCTATACTTTTTAGGCCTAGGTTTCCTAGACTGCCTAACAACTACACAAAGGGTATTGTTCTCACAAAATAAAAACACAACTAAAAAAAGAAAAATTTGAAAAAATAATTGTCTTTGGGACTATGTGGACTAGGTCCACATATTATTGACTCAAGATAAAATCAAAATCAACTAGTGTCTCCCCCATTCCTAATCTAGACTCAATCATGTATGCTTTAGACACATGGTATGGACGCAGGCAGTGGCCATTAACTGTTAAGGTAATATTGTTGCCATCTATTGTTTTGATCCTTACAACCCCATTGTTGATGACTTCAATCACTTCATATGGCCCTATCCAACACTACATAAGCTTGCCCTTCCTTTCTTGGAATCAGAATCATAGATTAATGCCCATTCTCCCACTTTAAGTTGCTTTGGCCTGGTGTGGTGGTCATGCCACTTGGCCCTTTGTTTCTGAATGATCTCTATTTTCTATAGAGCCTCAATGTGGTATTCATCCAGATGATTAAGCTTTTGAATTCTTTATTTTTGTACATCATCTAGGTTTATATTCAATTCTACAATAGTCGTAAGTTTTTTGAATTGAAACTCTATATGCATCATAACATTTTTTCCATAGGCTAACTGAAATGATGTGAAACTAGTAGTAGTCTTCCAAGTGGTCTTATAGGACCACACTGCTTCTAGTAATCTAGTAGCCTAGTCCTTCCTAGATTGCTACACTATCTTTGTTAGGATATTTTTCAACTCTCGATTGGTCACCTCAACTTGCCCATTCACCTATGGATGGTAGGAAGTGGTTTTGTTATGCCTGATTTTGTATTGTTATTTGAGTTCTTGGATCATCCTTAAAGTAAAATGAGGTCCTTGATCAGTTGTGATCTCCCTTGGGACCCCAAATCTTATAAAAATTGATGAATACAAGAATTATACTATAATTTTCTCCTTTGAATCACGTAAAGCTTGTACTTCAACCCACTTAGTCACATAGTCAGTACAAACTAGGATATACCTTTTTCCTCCTGACTGTGGATTAATAGGTCCTATGAAGTCTATCCCCCATTTATTAAATGATTCAATGTGAAAATGTGGTTGGAGTGGCATCTCATATCTGAGAGTAGGTCTGCCCATCCTTTGACATTGATCACACTGGATTACATGCTTGGCTGCATCCTTGAATAGTGAATGCTAGTAATAACCAGCCTGCAACACGTTATATGCAGTCCTTTTTCGTACAAAATGGCCACCATAAGGTTAATCATGACAAGCCTTTAGTATTTTAGTTATTTCATATCCAACAACACATCTTCTCATGATTTGATCAGGTCATTTTTTGAATATGAACCCATCAATCCATGAGAAATCTACACTTTTCTCAGTTAAAGTTTGTTTCTCATGAGGTGAAAGTGCAGGGGATACTTTACCAGTGGCTAAATAATTAGCCATATATATGGACCAAGGTATCTGATTATTTAGAGCAAACAAAGCTCATCTAGAAATTGGTATTCTATAGCTACATAGTCTGGAGGTGTTAATCTAGACAAGAAATCAACTACCACATTGTCCTTTCCTGGCTTATCTACTATTGTCACATAAAATTCCTACAAAAGCAACAACCATCTGATAATTCTGCCACTAATGCTAGGTTTGTTTGTCAAGTATCTAATCGCTGAGTGGTCAGTGTGTATAAATATTTGGTAACCTATAATGTAATCACAAAATTTATTAAGAGCATGTATTACTACAAGGAACTTCTCTGTGACAGTATAATTGAGTTTAGCACTTATGAGGTTTTTACTAACATAATATATGGCATAAAAATCATCACCATATTTTTGTCCCGATATTGATGCTATTGCATTGTTAGATGCATCAACATATATGTGAAAAAGTATGGTCCAATTTGGACCTCTCAGTACTGGAGCAGTAATTAGTTTTTCCTTTAAAGTTTTGAATGCTTGTTTACATTCTTTAGTCCATAAAAACTATACATATTTAGTTAACAATGTGGTAAGAGGTTTAGTAGTTTTTCTAAAGTCTGATATAAACCTCCTATAGTAACCAGTTGATCCTAGGAAACTATGGATATCCTTTTGTGTTTTGGGAGTAGGTAGGGTTTGAATGACTTCTAATTTCTTTCTATCTACTTTGATCCCATCTGCAGAAAGGTGATTTTCTAAAACTATCCCTTCCTGCATCAGCATATAACATTTATCATTACTTAAGGATAGGTTAATTTTCTTACAATATTTAAGGGTCTTTTCCATATTTTTTATGGTAGTTTCAAAATTTTCACCATATATAGTAAAATCATCCATATATACCTCCACAGCCTCTCCAATAATATCTTAAAAAAATGCTAAGAACTTCCCTCTAAAATGTGGTAGGTGCATTGCATAGATCAAATGGTAAAACTCGGTAAGAAAATATCCCCCATGGACAAGTGAAGGTGGTTTTGTCTTGATATTCCTCACCTATTTGGATCTGATTGTATCCATTGAACCCATACAGGAAATAAAAGTATTTCTTATATGCTAAGGTGTCAAGGACCTGATCTATGAAGGGTAAGGGAAAGTGGTATTTTTTAGTTGCTTTGTTCAACAACCTAAAATCAACATAGATTCTCCACTTTCCATTCTTCTTGGGCACCACCACCAA
This sequence comes from Wollemia nobilis, assembly GCA_028583015.1. Lineage (NCBI taxonomy): Eukaryota > Viridiplantae > Streptophyta > Pinopsida > Araucariales > Araucariaceae > Wollemia > Wollemia nobilis. Next base: position 808,216 of record JAQPPZ010002833.1, on the reverse strand, counting down.
TGGTGATACCCACTCACTATCTGAAATTGGGTAGATGAATCCAACTGTAAAAAGTTTTTATAATCCTTCTTTGACAATTTATTTCATATATGGGTTCATTCTCCTATGCGGTTGTCTTACTGGTCTAACCTGGTCTTCCAAATATATACTATGAGTACAATTCTCAAGAGCTATTCCTTTCATGTCATAATACTCCCAAGCAAAGACATCTTGAATTTTTTCCAATGTTTGTTTTAGTTTGATTTGTTGTTCAGCTTTCAACTGATTATCTATGTTCAAAATTCTACTAGGTGCAACTTCTATTTGTTGAATATGGTGGTCTTTTACTAATGGTAACTTAGGAGGAGGATAGGAGGGTTCTCCTTGAAAAAAGTGAGATATCATCTTATCCTCATCACTTTCATATTCCAACTCCTCAAGTGTCATGATAGGTTGGATCATTGATAGATCACCAATGTTTTGATTCTCATCCTCAAGTTCTCCCAATAAATCTGTAGACTATGCAGGTGGATGTATGATCAGTTTCTTGATATTCTGACCATATGAAATGGTCATTTTCCCATCTCTACAACTTATGTAATCACCAAATATTGCTAGCCAAGGTCTACCTAAGATTAATGGGTATCCACCTAGTCCATATTTAGATTGTAGCACTAAGAAATTTGTTGGATACTCCCATGCATCTACTGTAACAGTGATATCTTCCAGTATTCCATCAAGAAGTACTATAGATCTATCTGAAAATTGCAACATAGTTTTAGTGGTCTTTAGATTAGTCAATTTTAGTTTTTTCATGGTCTCTTGGGGCATGACATTGATGGATACCCCTAAATCTACTAGTGTGTTGGGTAAAACATAACCTTTTATTTTTACAGTCAACATAGGGCTTCATGGATCTGTGTAATTCTAGTTGTAGGTATTTCCTAACATGAGGTCAACTAACTGATCTACCAAATTGATTATTTTAGCTAGTTTCCTCCCTAGTTTCTTGAGGCACAAATATCTTATGGAATTTCCATAGATAGGTATGTCCCTGATGGCCTGAAATAGAGGGATTGTGATTGTTAAGTTTTTTAAACTAGAGAGTATATCAAACTCTATTTGTATTGGTTTCTTGGGTTCCTACAACCTTTGTGGAAAATGTGGAACCTATTCTTTGTTATGTACAAGTGTTGATTCTTATTCTACCTCTTCTATAAGAGGTGATTCCCCTTTCTCTATCTCTATTGGTTCCTATTTTTCTACAAGAGTAGTTACTCCTACACCTACTTGCTTTCCTGACCTTAAATGGATAAGATCACAATCTACCTTAATATTATACATAGGGTACATATAATTTTCCATATGATAGGTTGGCTATTGTTTATTTTTTGGGTTTGTTGTTGGCTATGCTGGTAACTGAGGAGTCCTTAGAGTAGGAAGAGTAGGCAGGCTTGGCTATGGTGGAGCTAGAGCAGGATGTTGTGGATACTAATTCCAAGCATTCTGATTTCTCCACTACTACCCAGGATGCTGGTATTGCATTCCTAGGTAAGGGTTGTAAGGATTTATCCCTTGGTAAAATGGATTCCAAGGTTGTTTCCCATACCAACCCATATTATGTGGTTGGGCTTAACATTGGTTTTGGTAGTTGCTGCCCCCATAGGATGACATTCTTGATTGCATATTGTTATCCATAGGAGACTATTTCTAGTTCCTCCTATTACCCATGAATTATACCTCTGCTACTTCAGGTTCCTCTTTAGATTTTATTAATTGTGGACACAACATCATTTTATGATCCTTTTTATATACAACATATACTCAAACTTTGTTCTATGGGCACTCATTTTCTGGGGTATTTTCCTTTGTATTTAGGATAGAAGTAGGCCAATGTTGCCTCATTCTCCTGCTTCTTTATCTGAAGTAGAAGAGTATCCATTTGAAGATCTAGAGATGATAACATCTCGCTCTTAAGATCCTCTAGAATGTTGCCTATTTCTGTTTTAGTGATAGTTTCTGCCTTCTTAACATTTATAGGGGTTAACTTACCCTTTCTTCTTGAATTTTTTTGACACAAATATCAAATATCGTCCATTTTGTATTGGTAAATGTCTCCCCTAGAGATCATGTTTAAAGCTTCCAAGGATTCATTTGTTAGTCCTTTCAGAAAAAATGCTTCTTAGGTACCTATCTCCTAGTTTTGAATGGGGTGATATTTACAAATTGAAGTTAAATCTATCCCAGTATTCTTCCACAGATTCCCCTTCCTTTTGTTTCATATCTAGGACTTCCTCTCTTACATATATTTCTCTACCAAAATACTTATACTAATCTAGAAAAAATTTCTTCAACTTTACCCAGGTAGTTATTCATTTATCCCCCAAGCTGATGAACGAGTGCAAAGATAAATTATCAAGCGTGGAAGGGAATAATTTTAGATTATGAGCATCTATGGTATAATCCATAGATCTACATAAAACATAAAATTTAAATAGGAATAGATCTAGATCTTTTGTTGGTAGTCCTCTAAAAGTTGGAAAGTGGGCAAGAGAGATATGTTTCATCTTGTGATCTCCTCCTACCTCTCCTATTGGAAAACTAAAACTAGTGGATGTTTCCTCTAGATTTTTTGCCACTCTATCCACTACTAGAATTTCTACCTTTGCTATGTTCAAAGCAACTTTCAATGCTTCTAGTTCATTTATTTTATCCTTCAAAATTATGGATAAGTCAACATTTGAGATGGTTCTGTCTAATACTACTTACCAACATTCAACATTCAATATAACTTCCTCAGATTGAACTCTACTTATCTCTGACCTTGCTCTAAGATTCTACTAGATTGTTTTAGAAGGGACCTATGCAAATAGTGGGTGTTCCCAACAATGAACAGGTGGATATTGTGATGGTAAGATTTTAGTATCAGGTTCAAGTTCTACTGAAGTAGAAGGATTCTAAGAAATAACTTCTTTGTTTTGATAAAACAATCATATAGTCCCTGTTTTTAGGTTGACTCATACAAAGTTTCATATGAATATTTCTAAATAAAACACTCTAAACTACTATAACTATGCTTCCTTCAGAACAATAAATTACAATGGCTACTCCCCGACAATGGTGCCAAAATTTTGGGCAAAACATTGGTTAGTTTTTCTATGGTTCAATTAATTGCCTCCATTTAATTGTCAACCCGAGGACTAGTAGTCTTGTGAGCAGACATGCAAAATATATGCTTATAATTTCTCCTTCGGATATGAGTCCCTTAGATTATGGTTTGGGAGGTATTTGGTATTCATTGAAGTTTTTATTTAAACCAATAATCTCATGCTACATGTAAGAAAACAAGACTGAGAGCATTCAAGAACTAAATTACTTCCTTGCTGGAAATCACAAAAAATAGGAGAAATAACAAAGAAGTAAATTAATCTATGAAAATAAATACAAAAAATAGGGGAAATAGGGAAGAACTCTATTGTAAGTGAGCCCATGCTTCCAACAGGTTTTGCCCACGGTAGAATATCACCAAATGCTTTAGAATATTTTTACAAGAAAATACTCAGATATTTTATTAACAACGGTAGCAAAATTTTACAAGAAAGTCCATGGGTCTTCTTCAGGGGTGGCCTACATATTTATAGATATGTGGCCACACCCTGTTACAATTCTTAGAATGAATAAAAAATAACTCACTTTTACAAATGCTTGCTTAATTAGAGGAATCAGGTAAAATATCATGAAATTTCAGTGTATTTTGTTTCAAGATATATCTAATATTTATTTTCTCGATTTACATAAATTATTTACATATCAATTGGAAAAATGGGTTATGATTCATTTTGACACTGTCCCATGTCTAGTTTCAATGCTAGAATTCTTTTTATGTTGGTTGCTAAAGTTTCACTCTGTTCTGTCGACCATAGAGTTGTTCTGAAGTTTGGCATTAGTGGAAATTAGGCGTCGTGTTTGAAGAAGTCAAGAAGCAAGCACCTTATATGCAGAATTTGGGAAGTAGGTGCCTAACGGGAAGCAGGCACCTAACAAAAATAGGTGCTTTATGAGAAACAGGCACCTAATGGAAAGCATAAACCTAATGGGAAGAAAATGACTAATAGTTAAGTGTCGAACGGAAGTCAGGTGCTTCAAAGGAATTTGGACACCTAACTTTGTACCTCAACGAAAACATGCCAAAATGCAACAATTTCCACTAAATCTACACAAATTACACTTAAAGACAAATATTAGAAAACATGCAAAATAAACTGTTAATTATATATAATTTCCATAAAACATTTATATCTACAAGAATAAGTTCCGCACATTATGGAGAAAAGAGTACAAAAAATGAGCAATTATGTGGCTCCTCATGGCCCATACGGGGCATGAATTTGGTTTTCTGGATTCATTCCCTATAATGGTAGGGCACAAATTCAGTGTTCTAGGGGTTATTCTCACTAAAACCCCTCATCTCATCAACCTATTTTGGGATTGGCCTTTGCTCGCGATGAAATTTCATTTTCTTGCCCGTTTTACCCTCCAAACCTCTTAAAAATAGAGGACTAGATTCCCTTTTATCCCCTAATATTCCTAACAGTTATTTTGAGATTCTAATTCTTGGCTCACTCATTGCTCATGCAAATAAATGCCCTTCTATTGCAATTCATTAATTTATTATTTTGTGCTTTTGGTGTTGGCTGCCCTTGGGGATTGATGGAGGAGCCTCTGTGATTGGATAGATCAAAATTATTAGAGTGATTCTTCCACCTCTTCATTTTTTCTTACTTTCTCCATCAGCTCATCAGGTTCTACATTTACTTTAGTTTATTTGCAAGTATATATTTTGTTATTTTCACTCTATTGTTTGATGTTTTAGGGCCCAAAAATGGCATTTCAACCATATTTATGCCCTACCAATACATGGCATGATATTGGTAAGGTAGATTCATGATGACCATTTATAGGGCATGAATTTGGTAAATTAGGGCTTGGGGGCAAGTGTTGGATCCCAAAACCATGATTTTGCATTTGCATTTTAGTGTTCTATTGTGTCCACCCTATTTGCATTATATTTCATTGTTATCTATCTATTTCACTTGGTTTGTACATGTTCCAAAGGTTAAAGTTCATTTTTTAATGGTCAACTAAAATGACCAAGGGGGCTTGATTGTTGCACCTCCAAGCTCAGTCTTATAGCAACCTAAGAAAGCCCCCAAATGTAGATCAAAATTTCTAGGGTTTGTTAAGTTATTTTGTAGTTCTAAGAATTTGAAACCATCGGATATTCTAGATGTAAGATAATCTTGGATCAACCACCGAATTAGATAAGTACCCTAATATATATTTAGGTTGTTTGGTGTTTGTTTTGTTCATTTTTTCTCAAAATCTAGATTACAAGTAAAGGAAAATTTTCTTTAATATTGTTTGTGCATTCCCTTGGACCCTTTCTCAAATTATTTATTTTGCAATCCTAGGATTAGACTAGGGCTAGTTTGTATCCTTTTGTATCTTGTGTGTCTTGCATTGTTCTTTAATTTTCATAGTTTAGTTTAGAAAGGCCAAACAATAGGTGTATGCTTAATTGACACATTAAAAACTCCCACCCTAGACTTGGAATGAGTCCTAAAACCATTCTTGGTGAATCTACCCTTTCATATTCTCGAGTGTAGAGAATATAACACACCCTTGCGGTTCACCTTGACTCCCAGTGGATCCAATAAAGAATTGTACATGATAGGGTAATTTTCCACTTCTACATATTTGGTGAACCCAATGTGAACACACATCTTAGTGGCAAAGATAGGAAGCATCTTCCTTTATGTTTTCTTAAAAACTTTAAACAAGACCACTAATTTTGTTTGTTCAAATTAAAAAATATTAAGAACATATTAAGAATATTCTTTCGTGTCTTTCCTTAGTTAGCTCCTTTTTCATTTCACTTCTTCTAATGGATCCATTCCTTAGAATTAAATGAAGGTATCTAGAATCTAATAAAATTCCTCAAGAATATGATCAGGTTGATAGAGAGAATCCTAACCTTGATATACAAGATCAATACCATGTTGAAATTGATACTAGCTATGATCCCTTTAAGGGGCCTAATGGTGGCTTCACTTTTATATTAGTTGATCATTTATGGGGTTTCATAAAACACCACAGAGAGACTTTGTTTAGAGTTATAGATGAGGAGGCCTAGCTCGAAAGAGGTGAGATACCTCCTTCTACCATATCTCCTAGGAATGTGCATAACAACCCTTTATTTGAATCTTCACATCATGGTAATCTTGTTCATAACCCAATTTATGCTACTACTATAACCACCAACATTAGAAGAATTCTACAAGTTCCTCCAACTAGTAGTGCATCTCAAGATTATATTTAATTTTCTCCTTATTTGGCTAATCTCAACATCATGCTTCTATTCCACCAAATGTTAGTTATCCTCCCCAAAAATATGCCACATATCACAATCCATACTATAATAGTGTCAATACCTCAAACATGAGCCAAGTTCCCTTCCAAAAACCTACCTATACCCCTCCCATAGGGAACCTAAGGGCATCACACAACAACAATCCTAAAATGAAAATTTTAACTAATGTGGTGAAACAATTGGTTTCAAGAGTGGACATGATTTAGCTGCCTAGTTTCACCTATAATTATAGAGAAATTTACAATCATCTCTTAGACCCTATCATTACCTTTAGTCCCTACCCTAAGCATTTTTCAATGTCGATTTTACCTATCTATAAGGGAATGAAAGATCTAATTGAACATCTAAGAATATTTAGAACAACATGTCATGATATTATATATGATGACATATTGTTACTAAAGATGTTCCCTAAGAGCCTTGGTGGTATGGCATTAGAGTGGTATTATCAACTTCCTAATCATTATCTAAGGAATTTTGAAGAGACAACTGAAATTTTTGTTCAACAATTCGATACGTATGTTGAAAATAATGTGACTATGAAAGATGTCTATATGTTAAATAGTTAAAGCAAAGTAAATATGAAATTTTTCAAAAAATATTATCTCATTGGAGGAGTCTAGTTGGATGCTTGAGATATACCTTACCTCCTTGAGACATGTTGGAGATATTTATTGGAAACTTACAAGAACAAATATATTTTGAATTGGAAACTACAACTAACACATATTTTGACCAAGCTATAGACATAGAAATCAGGGTAGAGCAGACCCTTATTAGAAGAGATCAACTTAAGATAAAAGAGGATAGGACCACTAAAAATTAGTATAAGAACAAGCATGTAGTTGGTGATGGGGTAATAGATAGTAGGACTATTAATAGTGTTGTTAACTGACTCAAAATTCTCAGTAGGAGATGATTTATTCATCCAACCCACCTGAGTTTTGAAGAATATCAAAAAGAGGAGCATGAGAATAGAAACACCAGCTTTAGTGTTGAAGCCATAACCTAAAGTCTCATTTTATATTCAACAATAATTAGCTAGTATCCCGACCAATATCTCTCTCTTAGAGCTTTTGCAAACTTCTCCTATTCATAGGAAAGCTTTGTTGAAACTTCTAACACAACAATCTATTCCTCAAAACATTTCCCTTAGTGCTATAGCTAATGTTGTAGGCTCTCTTGGGATAAATCACATCATATTTTTAGATGATTATTTTCCTTCCTTCGATTTACGAGGGGATTCTTCCCTTTACATCACTGCATTTATTAGGGAAACTTTTATCAAGCGGATTTTGATTGATAATGGTTATTCCCTCAATTTATGCACTTATCAATTCTTCCAAAAATTTGGTTTAGAAGAGGAAGACTTAACTAAGTCCAATATCATCATTAAATCTTGCAAAAATGAGTCCCAAAAGACTTGTGACATTATATCTCTCCCCATTAGGGTCAAACCCAATATCTTATATTTTAATATTCTTCTTTAATGTCCTTAGATTCACGCAATGAGGGCTATCCCTTCCACTTTACATCAATGTTTGAAGGTTGAATTCAAATACCAATTGGTCACCATTATGGGTGATCCTCACCCATTTGAATATTGTTTGATGGTTGAGAAAGATTAATCTGATCTCAAATTATGTCCTTTAGTTTCCTCATCTCACATAACCAAGAAATCTAAAATTTAAAAGTGACTAAGGAACCTCTTATTAATATTTCATCACAAGATCAAGTTAATCCATTTCTTAAAGATCCTCTTTAGGATCTTACCAAGCTACAATCTTCACCAAGGACTACGGTTTTACCTTGTAATAAAGGTGAATTTGTAAACATTGGCACGTTTATCTTTATATTCATAGGTGCATCCCTCAAAGAAAAGATCTATGGTAGCAACCCTTGTCCTATCGAGTGTTCTTTTTTCCATTGTTACTTTTTCAATGATTACCCACTTCCCAAGAAAATTTCATCTGGTATGGAATACATAGATAAAGGTTTAGGGCCATGAAATAAAGGTATTCAAGAACCTTTGGAAGTGGAGATCTAGCTTGGGAGATGTGGCATAGTCTACATTCCCAATAAAAACCAACCTTTACCCTTTGATAATTATGATCATCTTATTACTTATGTTGGACATTTAGATCATCAAATATTGGAGTGGAATGATGAGGATAAGGGACCCCCTTATCCCTCATATATTTGGTTTTACAATATGGTAACCACTGGGCATATTGAGTCTAGTGTGACCGCAAAGAAGAATGCTAAAAGGAGTACCCCTTGTGACATAGCTCATAAGAATATCTCCTGAAATAACTTCTTCTTTGCTAGGTCTATCTCCTGTATTGCACCTACCAAGTATCCTCATTCTTGATAAGACCTTATTACTCTATCTTATAGAGATCTTACGAAGTTGGGAATTGCTCCCCCTTTCATCAAAAAGGATGGTACAGTCAAAGTTTACACTGAATTTCATGCAGCTTATCCCAAAGAGGGTACTATGGGTGATCTTATTTGTGATGAGAATATTGAAGATATCCTCCATCACAATACTTTATTTGATGGGTTAGATCCTTGCACTATCATAATATTTGTTAAAATAGGTGGCACACTCAAAATTTGTGTCAACTTTTAAAACCAATGAATGTAATTCATCTTCCATAATAATAATATTAACAACAACAAAAATTGTGCATGGTGTTGCATTTTCACCTAGTTTACATTTTGTTTGCTTGTTCATATTGCATGATTGCATGTCATATATTGCATGATTTTCTTGACATTATGTTCCTTACATTTTTCTTATCATGTAATTGCATTACTACTTATTCATATTTGCATGACTGTTCATATGTATTGCACTCTCACTAGGGCTCTAATGCCTAGTGAATACCAAAAATAGGGTTCATCTCCATGCATTTCCATCATTGCACTCACTCATATTGATATATATTCCTTGACCTTAAATTTTTTCATTTCTTATATCTCTCCAAGTCAAGGGATATGGTTTTTATTTTGCTCCATTGGATTTGTTCACACAATTTCTTGCGCATGCAACACCCCTATCGAGTAGTACTTACTTTGGCACCTAATTCACACATAACACACCCCATATGGTATTAGGTTCATGATAATGAGTGAGGGGAAGCCTCCAACCAACCATTTGTGAGCATACATCCTAGAGAGTATATCTCTTTCTATTTGTCCATCTTAGAGAGCACTACACCCATAGTGGGTACAACTCCACCTTGTCCATATTTGGAAGCTTGCAACCCTCATACGATAGCTTCATGGCCACACATGAGGGGAATCCTCCATATCGATCATTTGCAAGCATACATCCTCCTAGGGTTTTGTTATTTTCTTTCTTTTTTGACCTTTTGGATATTTATTTTCATTCGCCCATGCATTTCATATAGGTTTTCATTTTATATGCATTGCATTTAGTTAGATTGATACCATTCTATCTCATTCATTTAGGATTTATTCATTGCATCCATTATACTTGTGTTCACTATGCATACAAAAAATAAATATAAATGAATAAAGCAATCACACAAGCACACACATTTTCATTGCACCACAACACAAATAAACCACATCTAGTATTACTTGATAGCACTAAGTGCATGCTCATCGGTAAATGTGCCACAATAGAGAGCTTGACACACTTGACCATCCCTAGGGGTGCATGCCACAATAAAAATTGATATGTCATCCCGATCCCAACACTAGTTGTGCAAGCCTGTACCCTCTACTCCACTCGTTGGAGGTGATGGGTGCATCATGTTCACTGATAATGAACTAGTTCATTCTCACGATTGTGAATGACTTTGTGACCATCGAGAAGATAGTTTTGGAACCCTCTGATTAGCTAGAATGGTATGGTAATAGACCATATGATAGTGGGTCACTCTCTATATTGCCACCTTATATGACTCCCTCATCCTCTGCAACTCCATAAGCAGTAGGTGGTCTCCCTCACTCTGTTGGCTACCTACCATGATAGCCATCCCTTCTATCTGGGTCTGTCGACCCATATTGTTAGAACCCTCAAAGGTTTTAATAAAAAATTATAGATAAATTAATAAAAATCATTTGAATCACTTGCCACTTATAGGGGGCTCCCTCAAAACTTATAAATAAATTATTCTTTTTCTTGATGATTTCCAAATATTGCTTGGATACACATTTATATCTACCCTAACCCTAACCCTACGTTGGTTCATATATGATGGTTCATAATAATAATTAATTATACTATTAATAATTAATAATATAATTAATTATACTATTAATAATTAATAATTAAATTAATTATACTATTATTAATAATAATGAATGTTAGGATATGGGATCCTAACATGCCACCCTTCCTGGAAAAACTTTATCCTCAAAGTTGAAACTGATGAAATTGTTGCAAATGAAGTATGTCCCAAGGAGCATCCTTAGGTGCCAATATGTGCCACAAAACCAAGACTTCAGTGATAATGCAATAGTAATTTCAACCACGATGGATCCATTTGCGATACTAGTAAAGAGAATGCTGATATAAATTTCACAATTTCACTTTCTGTAAGCATGGGTATTTCACAAAGACTTTAGGCATAACATTGAGAATAAGAGTTTTTCAAATGTATATCTTCAAGTTTCTTGCATGAAGGGTTTGACTTGTTGATTATTTTGCATTGTCAAATTTTGAGCAAAATGGTGAATATCTATTGCTTATTCCATGTTTATGTGGCCATTCCCACCTAAGCCGAATGGTTGGGTCAATTTGATATATATAGAAACAAGCATAAGAGATGAAAAATCTCCATCATTGTAATATTAAAAAAAAACTTTAGGTTGGATGACCATGTATTTGAAAGCATTCATTCATCCTTAATTTACCCTAGGAATAACATATGTTTGTTATTAATGGGTTTGCTAGGCCTTGGAATGATCAAAGCTTATTTTCACCCTCCCTATTTGTCCCAACGAAAATTCCATATGTACAAGCCGGATAAGCATGGCTCATCCCATAATCATTAATCAAGATTACCCATATGGAATACCAATGGAAAGTCCAAGTACTTTTTTTTGCATCTTTATATTGATTTCAATGTTGATATTATCTAGTTTTTAACTAAATTTTCCAGAAACAAGATGATGCTCATTGTTTGGGCCTCTGGTTAAGCGGACAATGTGTCCCTAAGAAAGTACATAATAGACTCACAACTAGATACCATACTGGATGCAGTATATGAAATAATTTTATTGCCCAAAATATGTTATCATTATGTTCATAAAATGCCTTTGATATCTTTATCATTAGTTCTCTAAAACCATTCATGTCATATTGTGGTAGGAGTGTGAACAACCTTAAGGCATATAGTGTGGTTGTAATTAAAACTTTATACACATAAACTTCCATCACATGATCTTCATATTAAGGAAGAAGATGCGTGCAATATTGAAGCAAATACCCAACTTCTCTTGGAGATATACTTATTTTGCCACCAAATTTTGTATAGCATCCCTTGAGAGTGTTCTTTTACAAAATCATACAATTTAACTAAAAAATAAAATCATGATGTGGCCTCATTGAATTTATTTTTGCATCTCCATATACCTTTAATATGTCATCAATTTTGCTGAAATTCTTTGTTTTATCCCATAGTGCAACATAAAGTCCAATGAATATACATTTTGAGTGGAATATATGTTTCGTGTGGTGTGGTAGGCTCACAATGTACTGTCCAAAGGGGAAGATCTCCAGGTAAATGGGGCATGCAAGGAATGTGGTCACATCACCCTCTGAAACTAAAAAGTTAGTTGGTACCAGCATAATCTCATACCTTCTCAGCACTGTAATTTCTAAAATGAGTCCATTACACAATTTTCTTACAGTTTTCAAAGTCACATCTTGACAAAGCTAAATATATTAAACTTTTCACGTATCATACATTCCATATTTTCTATTGATGTGAAGTTTTGAGGAGTTATATCTTCTACACATGATGACCAATTTGGCCTCCTTTCAACTTGTAATTTAAGAAATTTAAATTTTAATAATGCCTTACATGCATCTAAATGAGATATTTCATCCTCCATATCTTCCAACTAAGCATGAAATATTTGATTTAATCTAATATTTACAATAGTAAGAGTCGCACTAATATTTGTATCTTTATTCGATAAATCGTTAGCATCATTTTGTAATAAAATTAGATGGTTTTTAAGATCATGCAACTGTTGGTAAAGTGTACCCATCTCTTTCTTCGCTACTTTTGATAAACAAAAGCTAATAAAAATTATTCAATTCTATGTTGTTCCACTAGCTTGTTGAAATTGATCGCTTGATCTTAGGGGCGATGAAATAGGTGTTTTACAATAGTTCTCTAGTGTAAACATCAAAAACTATTGTTACTATGACTTACCATGACTGCCAACTGATGAAAAATCCCATACCTTATGCCCTTGTTGGCTTATGTTACCATAGCCACTGTGTCCTCTCTTCACCATCTTAGAAATGTGGCCATGGAGGCAAACAGGCACAAGGTTATTTGGGTGAGCAAAAGAGGATGTGGTCATGGAGGTGGATGGGTGAGGGTCACATGGGGAAACAAAATCCATTTAGGAAACACAATAAAAAAGGTAAGCCAGTTTAGAAGCTAAAAACAAAGCCCATAAATGGTTGTGTTGGAGCATGGATAGGTTTTACTTAATATAAGATTGCATAAATCAAATTCCATGTATTCAGATACCAAATAAACATGGCCTTCTTGTTTGTTAGCATCGCACAACCACACAAAATGTGGATTTTGCAGTGTGCACAAATCATGCATTAGTTTTTTGACACCCTGGAAGTATACAAGCATAGTGGGCTTGGTCTTGCACTTGAAATTCTTGTTAGTAGTGCTCAACCTGTAAGGCATTTGCTTGCTTAGCACTGCTAGGGATACCATATCTATTATAACCTCTTACTCGTACACTTCTTTAGACTTATGAGGCACATAAATAGAGGCATTATTTGAAATATCAATATCACATGGTTTCCATTCCTGCCCTTCTACTGTGTTTAGGACACAATTCTTGCTCTCTAATATGGTTTTCTCCTCTTCTCCATGGGAAGAAGAAGTAGACGTACATCCATCCAATTGATTGTCATTCGTATACAAGAAATTATCATCAAATTTTATTAGATTTATGAAGGTTTTGAAGATGTTTCTCAAGTCCTCATTCATATACAAGAAACTATCATCAAAGTTTCTCAAGTAATCTAGAGTATCTTGCCAAGACATGGCTCTGATACCAAATGTTAGAACCCCGAAGGTTCTAATAAAAATTTAATAAATAAATTAATAAAAATAATTTGAATTGCTTGCCACTTATAGGGGGCTCCCTCCTTAAAAATTATAAATAAATTATTCTTTTTCTTTTGATGATTTCCAAATATTGCTCGGATACACATTTATATCTACTTTAACTCTAACCCTATGTTGGTTCATATATGATGGTTCATAATAATAATTAATTATATTATTAATAATTAATAATATAATTTAATAATATAACTAATTATACTATTATTAATAATAATGAACTTTAGGATATGGGATCCTAACACATATCCCCTCTGAGGCACTTTACCTTAGCCTGTATTGTATCCCACTCTACTTAGGCCCAGTCTAGTGCACTACGGATGGACTCCATATCTACCTGTATTATTGCCACTATGGCTTGTAGCCCCTATGCCTCCCCTATACCTATTGACTTAGGTCCTACCTAAGCCATAGTGGGTGCAACCCGTATGGATCCCCTTCCTCTTGAGCTAGATATTATGATGGTAGCCCTCATGGATGTCACTATCTCCACCCGAACCTGTACCTAGGGTAGTCTTGACGGGATCATCCCTCTTTGTTGCCTCTTAGTGGCACATCAAGTAGCCTCTCAAAGTTCCAACTACACTCTTTGGATAATAACTTAGTATCTCTACACTGATATTGGTGGAGATATCCTCAAGGGTATAATGCTCTTATACCATCTCTTGTACCTGAAGACCACCCCAACATCATCCACCCTTGGATCTATGTATAGTGGGTCATACAAGTCCTCTACCCACCTAGCTACATTATGAGTACCTCTACATCTTGATGGATCCCTCCTCACCCATCTAAACTAGTAGTCTCCCAGGTTTGAAATCTCTTGTAGAATATCAAACTAGCTTTGTACTCGATCAGACTTGAACATCTCCCACTTGCCCTTATTAGTTATGAGCCACCAAATCCTCATCACCCAATTCAACTTCTTTGTGTCCTCCCTCTATCCTGGGTGTAGATTTTATGGTTTCTATATGATCTAGTACTCTCATAACTCATCTAACACCTACCTTCCTAGTGGCAAGATATCAACGTATGGCCTATGCCCACAGTCATAGTGCATTCGATATACAAACCACAATGTGCTCCCAACACCACACCTAGATCAACCATGTTTACTACTTATACATAATACCATGTAGCATCTTGTATAAATAGGACAACACATATGGTGCCCATAAAATCTTACTCCCTGATCTTACATGTCTACCACTACTTCCACTAGTGCCCATGGTAGGTGTCACCTACTAGAATGGCACACTGGCATCCCTTCCACCACTCCACATAGTACAAATGTCAGTGCCCCAAGCCCATATCGATGTGGTATCTCATCAACATGGAATCCACTCTAGTGGATTACATGTGTTGGGTCCCCTAACATCATCTCCAACACCACCATTGACACTCATACCATATAAATAGTCCTCTCCTTGATGAGGATCCTCAAGATGCACATGTCCTCTAGTGTGATCATCATTACCTGATCAGTAGCTAGAATGTGGATTATTTTAGATACCATCACTCTCCAAGAGTCATCAGTAGGGCTCAATCTTCCTCATGAGGAATCTTTGCTAAGTGCAGTAGCCCCACGCTAGCTAGTATCTCTATATCCTCCACTAAAAGCTACTCCAAGGAAATATCCAATGTGCTTGACTACCACTATCTACTCTTGAGTACATCTAGTTGTATAATAATATAATTTTATCATCGGTCCATCATATAACACATCAAAATCATTAAAATTTTTAAAAAAATCAAAATAAAGTTGTTTTGTGCAAAATTTTCTAAATTCGTGCCCTAGAGTGACCGAGCATGATTTGTAAAAGTATCCCAACCAAATTTGAATCTCATCCATACAGGGCATGAATTGGCTTTGATATATTTCCAAATTTGTGCTTCACAACTAGATTTGCACCCACGGTAAATTTGGACAAAAATTAACTAAAAAACCCAAAAATGTAAAAACTACTAAATTTTTTATGTGCAGGTGAAAAATCTAAAATGAGCAAGTGGGTCTTGATTTGTACCTTCACTTTATCAGTACTTATGATAGCCTCACCCCTTGCCATGAAAACATAGTGAGTTGGTAGTTCCATTCTCCCCTCTCTTCTCCAGAGCTCTTTTCTCCTCCTTGCACGATGAAAATGAGCCTCTTTTTCCTCCTTTTTCCTCATTCCTTCCCTCCCTTTTATTTTCCCTCATTTTATTATCTCTATCCATTTTTATTTTTCCTCATTTTCTTCTCTCTCCTCCCCTTTCTTCCTTTTCTCTCTCCTTGTCTTGTTTTTTGCCCTTTCTTTGTTTTTCTTGTGTTTTTGCACCCTTTGTTCATCTTTTTCGAGTTTTTATCTAAAATTTTACATTCTTTCCAAAAACTAGAGGGGTAACCCTAGAATTAGAGTAATTAATTATAGTAATACCTTGTTTTACATGCAAATTTATGGTGTTCAAGATAATACCCCCTTTTGCACCACCCCTCCATCCAAACTTGACCACCCTATTTTGTGTTCGCTGCTTTCGCCCATAGGAGTCTACATATTTCTTTGATGCATTTAATTGGACATAACATCAAAGAGTGGGAAAAATGCAGACATAGAAAATTGACCCTTCATAATGGGTCAATTCTTCCTTAGATCCCTAGTCAGCCTCCCAAACATGCTAAATGTAAATTTGGGACCCTTTTGCCTTCTCCCTTTGCCTTATTTCCTTAGCTTTACCAAATTATTTCCTAGTCCATACGAGGCACAAATTTTTCTTAAATTCATTCTCTATAATGGTGAGGCACTAAATTTATGTTCTAGGGGGTTTTCTCACTAAAACCCCTCCCCTCGTTGAACCATTTTAGGATAGACCTTTGACCATGGTGAAATTTCATTTTCCCACCAGTTTTACTCTCTAAACCTCTTATAAATAGAGGATAGGATTCCCTCTTATCTCCTAAGCTTCCCAAAATTTATTTTTGAGATTCTAATTCTTGACTTTCTCATTGCTCATGCTAACAAGTGCCCTTCTGCTATAAGTCATTATTTTATTATTTTGTGCTTTTGATATTAATTACCCTTGGGAATTAAGTGGATGAGCCTTGGTAATTAGTTAGATCAACCTTATTTGAGTGCTTCTTCCACCTCTTCATTACTCCTTGCTTTCTCCATCAACTCATCAAGTTCTACATTTACTTTAGTTGATTTGCAAGTCCATTTTTCATTGTTTTGCACTCTATGTTTCATTGTCTTAGGGTCCAAAAAGAGCATCTAAACTAGATTTATGTCCTGCCCATACAAGACATAAATTTTGTAAGCATATTCACGCTCCCTATTTATAGTGTATGGATTTGTTATATTAGGACTTGGGGGTAAGTATCACACTCCAAAACCCTGATTTTGCATTTATATTTTAGTGTTCTACTATGTCCACCCTGTTTGCATTATATTTCACTGTTATCTATCTATTTCACTTTATTTGTGCATGTTCCAAAGGCCAAATATCATTTTATTTTTGAATGGTCAACTAAAAGGACCAAGGAGGCTTGATTGTTGCACCTTTAAGCTCAATCTTATAGTGGCCTAAGTATGCCCCCAAATTTTGATCAAATTTTCTAGGGTTTGTGAAGTTATTTTACAGGATTGAGGATTTAAAACCATTGGATATTCTAAACATAAGATAAATATTTGATAAACCACCAAATCATATAAGTGCCCTAATAGATTTTTAGGTTGTTATGTGTTTACTTTTTTGCATTTCTGCTCAAAATCTAGATTACAAGTAAAGGAAAATATTTGGTTGAATTTCTAGGCATTTGAAAGAATAAAAACATATAGTGTGCATCTAGGGTTTTAATATTATTTTTCCATTCCCTTGGACCCTTGCTCAAATACTTTATTTTTCAATCGTAGGGTTAGACATCATTGAATTACATAATCATACTAGAGTTAGTTCTTGTCCTTTTGTATCTTGTGTGTCTTGCATTGTTCTTTCATTTTCATAGTTTAGTTTAGAAAGGCCAAATAATAGGTGTATGCTAAATTGACACATCAAACACTCCCATACTAGACTTGGAACAAGTCCTAAAACCATTCTTTGTGAACCTATCCTTTCGTGTCCCTGAGTGTATAGAATATAACACACCCTTACGGTTCACCTCGGCTCCCAGTAGATCCAGCCAAGAATCATACGCGACAGGGAAGTTTTCCCCCTCTATAGTGCTTAAGCACATGTTTAAATTGTAAATTTTCTTTGAAGCAAATAAAAAATTAAGGGTGTCAGTCACTACCAAAATTGCACATTTTACAAAGAAATTTACTACCCCTTTTAAATTTTACAAAAACATGTTCATTATGTTGAATTTATTTATCCACAAATAGTATAGGAAAAATTCAATATTGAAAAAAAATCTTCCTAGGGTAGTAGCAATGATCTTGGTGAATTTTGACTCCTTAAATCTATTAAAAATTTCATATTCTTTTTCATAGTGTCAATTCCCCTACTAGTCACTTCATGCATTAAAAAATAATGAAAGAGGCTTTTGTGGTACCTTGAAAAAATAATTTGAATGAATAATTCTCCCTTGCATGTTTTTTCTATGTTTACCATGCATACATACACCTATACACACCAGTCCATAGTCCACTCTCACCACAAGCAATTAGTTACTGCTCAAGTATACATAACATATGTATAGCATACACAATTAGATATTTAGTTTTATCTACAACTTTTAGGTCTTCCTTTCATGTTTGCCTTCTCCATTAATCGATCACCTTTAATTGAGCTATCTAGAACTCATGTGCCACATGGGAGTTTCTATTGCAACAGGGTTGAAGGTGCACCACCTACCATGCTAGTGGAGTTCACGATAGGTGAATAAGACATCTTCTACTATATCAACCTTGTATATGCTTCTCCACACTAAGTAGTAAGAATATGAGGATTTTCCATGAGATTTCAAATCTCTTAGGTGATATTAATGGCAAGGGATCCATAATGATGACCAATATGCAAGGCCTTCTAGAGATAACATGGGAGAAGATAAAATGAATTTTATTCAAAGGAGAATCAAGAATAGAGTCCAAGAAATAATGAAAAAGATAAATATTTGTAAGGAAATTTTGAAGCTTATTGATATATTCTAACACTTCCAAGGAAGAGTAACAGAGGTTTTGGATTCAAAACCAAGGAACCTTACTTTGATACCAATGATGGTATGAGCAATAAAACAAAATTGATCAACCATTATCAAAGGATGTACAATATGATGTCTCTTAGAATCCAAGAGACTCTTGGTGTTCCTTCATCTAACAAAGATAAAAATTAAATTTTCAAATATTGTCTATTCTATTTTCACTAAATAATGTAATAATAATTATCTAACAATAATGTATTAGAATATGACTTAGATAAAGGATTTTTTAGTTCTAAATAGTTGCAAATAATTATTTCCATCTATCATATGATGAAGACCATCATGGTTCATTTTAAAAAACCATTTTAAGAAACTAATAAGTATGTATAATATGAGAAAGTGCAATATGAAAATGTAGAAGGAATGAAATTTGTGAAGGAAGGTATAAAGTCAAATTTTGAAGCAAATAAGGTGGAAGATGTTATTTTCAATTTGGGTAATTCATCTCGTTGCAATACAAAATTGAATTATTTTAAAGGCTATCTATTGTACTTTAGGATTTTCAAGAAAGCATGATAGAGGAAACAATATGGAAAATGTGTAATGCACTTTAGGTTTTTAGAGTAGGATGAGAAAGTAAGTGTTATGGAAGGTTCTCCTTATACATTAGGGTTTTCATGACATAAAGTTTTATAGATGATAAGTTAAAGTTTTTTCAATGAGTTATATGGGATTGAAACAAGATCCACCTACATTACATCATCACCACATAGTGGTATTACAATAGAGCTTGGATATTATCCATGTATAATTTTGGCAAGATTTGAACCTGGATCTCCTCCTTAAAATGTTGAAGAATTTTAATTGGTTGAGCTAATGCCACTTGATTTAATTTTTTCAATGAGTTTACACAGGTTTTTATGAGGGGTCTCTATCCCCTCATTATGATAAGTTAAAGTTGTAATTTTATGATTATTGATGATGATATTTATTGAAATGGAAAAAGAAGAATAAGACCCTTGATGCAAAAAGAAAACTCAAAGGGATGTTGATTTGGGGGACCCAAAATAATGACAAGTTTTAGTAAGAATGAGGTTAATCCCTTAGATAATAATGAAAAATAATAATAAATATGCTATGTTAGAATATTGAAGGAATGAATATAGATTGGAAAAAGGCATTACCAAGAAAAAAGTAGGTTGTTATAGTCTTGATTTATTGTAACATTAGAAACACAATTAGGTATTAAGGAATGTAAGAAAGCGTTTAAAACTATTTGGAAAATGGATGATTGTCTATTGATTTATACTATGGGATATTCAAGAGGTATTATAATGGTATGATATGATAAAAAATAGAATGGAAAATTGCTAAAAACAAGAAGTAATTAGGTTACTAGTCCTTTTTATAGGAAAGAGGAAGATATAAAAATTGAAGTCATAAATGTATATGCTCCAGATTGTACTAAATATTTGAGATAGATGTTAGAAGGACCTTAGTTTATTCATGTTAGATTCAATAATGAATTAGAATTTATATGTTCTAGGAGAGAACATCAATGTAGTTGTATACCCTTAGAAAAGAAGGATGGTTATCCTTTATTGGTCTAGGTTTGTGGAGGATTTTGATTCCTTTGTTAATGTAAATATTCTTTGGGATTTTATTCCTTAAATATTTTAATATAAAAAGGATAACAAGTATATTTGTAAATCTCATATGATAAAAAGATTGCACAAGTTTTTTATATCTAGTAGTTGGTTATAAAGAAAGTATACAATGTCTCCACACATTTTTTATAAGTGATATAATTTTATAAATGAATTATTTGAGATATAATCTATTCAATAATGGTCATATAAATCCATTTTATTTTTAGCCTATATGGATTTAAGAGCCCAATTTATTCCACCTAGTTATGCTATGTTGTGATGAAGCAAAGTTTGAAGGATCATGTATGTATAGGTTTGTTCAAAAGATAAAATATTTAAAGGGGTAGAAAAATATTTGGAATACTAAATCCTTTAGTGACATATTTAAAATAAATAAGAAAATTAAATCTAATATCAATGGTTTAAGAAATATATTAAAAAACAATGAATGAAAAATATGTTCTTGTGCAAGAAAAATAGTTGTTTTTTGATTAATAATATACTACAAAAGGAAAAATCTTCTAGAGACAAAAAAACTACTGGTTACTTTCAAAGTCGTAGAGGAATTCGGCAGGGGGACCCTATCAGCCCCATGTTATTCATCATTGTGGCAAAAGCTTTAGGCAGAACCATAAAAAATTCTTACAGTTCAAGGCTAATATCGGGAATCAAGGCAAAATCTCTCACTAGGGTTGTTTCTCACCAACAATTTGTCGATGATAACCTTATATTGACTAAGGTATCATTGGTTGAGGCCAAAATAATTAAATACATCCTGCAACTCTACAAGGACGTTGCTGGTCAGAAAGTTAATTTTAGTAAAAGCAAGTTAAATTTTTTGAACACCCCCATTCAGATGCAAGGAAGGATTGCAAAAATTTTAGGGTGTGATATAGCAAACCTCCCCACTTTGTATCTTGGTCTCCCTCTTTTCATTGGTTCTCCGAGAGAGTCAATGTGGGACAGGGTTATTGAAAGAATTCAAAACAAACTTGTTGGATGGAAAGGTCATCTTCTATCTCAAGCAGGAAAGCTAACCCTCACTAAGGCCTCTCTTCAGAGCATTCCAGTCTATTTCATCTCCGTTTTCAAAGCTCCTATGAAGGTTTTCCAAAAAATTAACAAACTCCAAAAAGAATTTTTATGGACTGGATCAGAGGAGAAAAAAAGGATACACCTTGTAGGATGGACCAAAGTGTGCAGACCTAGGGAAAATGGGTGCTTAGGTCTGAGGATAATTGCTCATATAAATTTAGCTTTACTAGCTAAGCAGGCATGGTGTCTCATTTCTGGTGAAGAAAATGAATGGACAGCTATCATAAAATGAAAGTATCTTCAATATATGGAATTTCTAAGTGACTCAGTTCCAATCAGAGGTTCTGCTTTTTGGAAAGAAATTCTTAATTGTAAGGAAATCATCAAAAAAGGTTTAACATGGGTTTTAGGCAATGATGAGAGGATAAATTGCTGGAATGACAGGTGGGTTAAGGATGACCCACTGACACAATATCCTAACTTAGCCTGAATCAGAGATATCACACAAGAACTCATTGGCAGAAAAGTATCTGATTATATGGTTGAGGACAGAGGTAGAATGAAGTGGAAACAAATAAGAATTCAGGGATTTCAAGCGAAATCAAATGATCTTTGTAACATTCTTAGGAAACAATTTATCCCCATGAGACCCAAGAAAGATCAAGTGACCTAGGCTCCTATGGAAAATGGGCAGTTCACTGTTAAATCATCTTACAATATTCTACTTGATGATGAGGATTTTGTCCTCCAAAAGGACTTGGTTTGGATAAAAAATTTAATTCCAAAAATTGTAGTATTTTCATGGTTGGTTATCCAAGGAATAATTCTAACCATTGATAATATGATCCGTAAAGGTATTTGTATCACTAATCATTATTATCTGTGCAGGGCTAATTGGGAGACCATTTATCACATTTTCCTTGAGTGCCATTTTTCCTTGACTGTCCTAAGTGGGGTTTTTCAGGCCTTCAATATTTCATGGGTTAAACCAACCACTATACTTGATTTGTTCATCTAGTGGTCTTACCCCTTTTCAAGCCAAATACTTAGATACATGTGGAAAATTTGTCTCAATCACTATCTTTGGTAGGTGTGGTTAGAAAGGAACCATAGACTTAGATATACGTGGAAAATTTATCTTAATCACTATCCTAAAAATTATCTGAGTTGTTAGTCTTCATGGATGCTGCTTTGAAATACCACAAAGACTAATGGGGATAGTCACATGTTAGATAACATGGCTCCTAGTCATCTTAGTAATTTGAGGTTGGTTGATAATCACAGGGAAGGAAAGAAACGACAATATAAGACTTTGAACCAAAGCCACATGGACCACCAGATAGCCACCACCATAAATCTAGCCAACAGGTTCACTTCTCCAAGGCTGATTGGCCAAGATAGTATGTTGTACCAAAGCATGTCATATATGGAAGAAAGCAATTACCAAAGGATTATTAAGAGTAACTGTCAATATAGAGCTTGTGGGAGTTTTTTTCAGTACTTTGCTATGTGTGTCTACAACTTTTTGTTTCTCCATTGTCTCAAGGAAGGGATTCGTGTCTGTTTATTTTTTGTAATTATGATGCATGTGTGTTTTCTCGAGGTATACCCAAAATGTTGTATGGGAAGTTTCTTTTTGATAACAGGCTATGTGCCTTACCGGATGTAATGGCTTTGGCGACATGTAGATTTTACATATATAGGATCCTTAGTAAGGATATGTTCATCAACAACCCTAGGCTGATTTTTGTAAAAGGTTTTGGGTCAACCTGTAAAACCTAGTATTAATGCTATATTATCTTATCTACCAAAAAACAAAAACTAAGATATGGATTAAGAAAGGTGATGGAAATACCAAAATTTCTCATGCTACTAAAATAGATTTATACTTTTTTAAAAATATTCTGAATCTAGATAGAAAAATTATTGAACAATAATACATTATTGTTGGAATATATTACATTATTTGGTACATGCCAATGTACCACCATGGGTACATGTTTAGATTAGGATTTGAGTATTTACTTTATGCAATAAATGTACAAGTATTATTAGAATGTGCAACGATGTAAATGTGCATGTTGTCCACATGTATATGATTCATAGGAAGATGGAAGACCAAAACTCATGTCTCATTATATATAGGCCTTTCATAAGTGAGAGAGGAATATAGAGAGAAGCATACTATAGACTATAGTAGATACAATGTAGAACTTGTACGAAGCATGGAGCATTTGAGATCTCCACATTTTGTGTGAAGTTCCTATTTTCATGAGATTTCATTAATGGCTATTTTATGAGTTATTTTAGAATTTTCTCTTGCTATTTAATTTCTTATTATATTGCATTATCATAGATATAATATTGCATGCTTATTTTAGTCCTTGTGGTTGCATTTCCTTTAATATATAGCATCAAAAGCTAATAGTGGTATCAGAGCACAAGGTAGATTTATAGGAGATAGAGAAAACCATAAGAGAGATTAAGAGGAGATAGGAAATCTCATTTTCAAAAAATTTAAAATTGCTTTTTGGCTATAGTCTTTCCACAGAGTTGCAGGAAAACTTGTGAAGACTAGGACTCAACATTGATTCCACTAGGTTGACAAATCAACTAGTGAAAATCGTTATTCTTAGATTAAAAGAAAATTCTATTACCATTTTATAATGCTTTATTGTAGGGAAAAGTTGATTCAAATAAATTTGAGAAGATTCCTACAATATCTAAGGATAATATCTTCTTTGGAATAAATCCAGTACTTGAAGCAACAAATTGAATATTGAATATAAAGAAGGACTAGAAAAGGTCTTATTGAAGATTTTAGAAGCAGTAGAATTTGGAGATCCAAGAAAGAGATCTCATTGCAGAACTTCTATAGTTGAAATATTGGAGAGATCAAGGAAAGGTCTCATTGAATTTTTGAGAAGACTTGAGGAGCTACATAATTTCAAGGCCCAAGATAAGACCTCAAGCAAAATTGAAAGGAAAAGAAGGAAGAGGCTAGAAAATCCCCATTGCAAAAATTGAAGTAGTTATTAAAGGAGATTTTAAGAAAGCCCAAGGGAGAAAATTTTAATAAAGTAGAAGTTCTTGATAAGAAGAATTTGGGACAATTGTCACCATCCGATAATAATCCCAAAAGGAAGAAGGATTTGGCAAGAATTTTTCCAAGTTTTGAAAAGGTTTTTTGAGGATCTCAAGACATTCAGATTCTTGATAAGGAGGCCAAATTTAAAGTTATAATTTGAAAAGGATATTGAAGGAGAAAGAAGCTAGAAGTAGCCACCATATTTAAGAGTTTTAAGGATAGCCACAAAGGATTTGAAGGCTGATTTGCAAGAAGGATATTGCTGATTTTTACAGCAGAAATTGAAGGGTTTTAGAAAGTAAGATTGAGCTAAAAATTGGAGGAGTTTCCAAGTAGATTTGAGAGTTTCTAGGATAGCAAAATGAAGGAGGAATTGGATGGTTAGAAGCTTAAAAAACACAAAATTTAGGACAACAAGAGGGTATCACTAATAACTACACATTTTAGAGTTCAAGAGAGAGTATTTGAAGGAGAATTGATGTCACGAAATCAGCCTTTTGGACAACATAGAAGCTGATTTCTAAACAACATTGGAAGCTGTAAATTAAAGCCTTTTTGAACAGCAAACCAAAGGCTAAAATATAGAGAGAATTGGGTAGTATTATAGCTGCAAAATTATACATTCTTGGATAACAATATAAGGAGAAGTATTCAGAAAGCTGAAGCTTCTTGAAAAGCAAGATAGAGTTGCAATATAGATAAGTTTAGGGCAGCAAATCATAAGGAATAGGATTTGCAAATTTTACAAAATTTGGGCAGAAAATAGTTGAATATAATCACCAAGAAATATAGCTAAAAAAGGAGACCAAAAGGTATGCAATATTGATGCAATAAAATTTCATTATTTAGCTTATTATTAAGTCTTTAAAAGCGCCAAATTTGAGGTTTTAATGTAGCAAAAGGAAAGGTCTAAAATTTATGTCTTCAAGGTTGGACTAGATTGCATTTACAAGGAATTAACTTGCACAAAATAAAGGAGAAGTTAGATATAATACAAGAAAATAAAATATCAACTTCTTACTATCTATTGGAAAATAAACAAGTCAATACAATATAGCAAATATTAGATACAATAAACTATTCAAAAGGAAATGTTTTTGGCATAAAATAGAAGCTTGGAGTCACCATATAATATATCACAAAGCATTGAGTGAAGAAGAATATGTAGTAGAAGAGTAGCCAAAGAGGAAAAGGCAACATGGAAGAGAAACCACCATTATCACATCTTGGTAAAGAGGAGCCACTAGAGGAGTAGGAAAAAGGAGAGGTGCCACCACCACATTCAAGAAGAGAAACCACCATTTCAATAAAGCAAGGGTAATGATTAAAATTATAGAAGAAAAATCAATTGAAAGGCACAAGCTTGTGTTTCCCTTAATCTAAGTATAGCAGATAGCAACCATCAAATATCCATGACACAACAAGGTCTAGTCACCAAAGTGACATTATCGAGTATAGCGGTGTAAGAGCCAAGGTTATTCACCCATTGAAAGTTAGAAAACACATCACCATATTGAAAATTCCAACTAACTACATCAATAAACACAAAATAGAGGTATCATTTACAACAAAGGTGGTAAGGTGCAACATCAAGCATTACTAAGTGAAAAAGGAGCAAACAAACATTATAAAGGAGATTATCAACGAAGGAGCCACATTGAGAAGAGGAAGCACTTAATGGAGTATTACAAGGTAGATAATAGCACCATGTAGAGAGGAGATAACACATGAAGGATCATTACAAATGATATCACCACATAGAAGGAGCATTACAAAGGATAACACCACGTAGAAGGAGCATTACAAAGGATAGCACCACATAAAATGAGCATTACAAAGAAAATAATAATACCATGTAAAGAAGAGTGAGCACTCTACCAAGTAGATAAAAGTGAAGGAGTGTTGATGCCACATTGAAGAGATGTAATGCATTAGGAGTGAAGGAATATTACAGAGAAGAGAGTTCCATCACTTGGAAGAACAAGGAGGTGAAGAGTTATGCTACCAAGTGTCACAGTGCAAAAGATAACTCCAAGGAAAGAGAGAACATATTCTTTGCATGAGTGACAATTCTCACAAATAATTATTGCAATAAGAAGGTAATGCAAGTGAATGTAGCACAACACAGTGGAAGGAGAGTAACCAGCAACACAAGGAATATAGTCAACAACATAGAAGACACCAAACATGAGAGCATTTAATGTTGTAATAAATGTGTCATATGCATTGATTTTTTTTTTAGTAATACTTCTTATACACATCCACCATAGGGATTGAACCCAGGTCACATCATCGATAATGCAAGTGGTGTCCTTACCGGTATACCACACTCAAGTGGCATTGAATATTGAGAAGTGAACAATGCTTTAATTCAAGTGCAAGTTGCAGAGAATTCAAGAATAATTAGACTTCATACTCAACACACACCCAAGTCAAGAAGGTATTTGAAATTATTTAAATAAGCTTAAATTTTTGTAAAGTTAAAGGAGAAATAAGGAACATTAATGCTAAGGTCAAACCTAGTTAATATTTTATGCTGGAGATTAATTAGATAAATGGAGGAATAAGAAATTGCATTTATATATTATAACCTTAGATGCATTATTGAAAGGTTTGAAATTTTTTTTGAAGCAAGAAATATTTAATTGAGAAGCATTTGAAATTACTTTATTCAAGCATAAGAAATATTTGCAAATAACTTATTTAGAGGAAAAATGAATTATACATAGAAAATTGAAACATTAAATTTGCAAATATTCATACTTTCTAAATTACCAATTAGGGAGATATAAGGAGGTCAATACAAAAATAAATTATTAAAATTTAGAAATTATATTATTGAGAATTAAAAATTGAAAGAATAAAAACATAGAGTTGATAGAAAGTTGTAAAACTATATTTTGAATTAGTCTCTTGCTCAAATTAATGAGACAAAAGGAATCCAACTTTAAAGTATTTAAGATAGAAAATTTTACCAATTGAAATTGCATCAAAAACTATCTTTAGCTTTCTATTCACAAATAGGGAGAAATAAGGTGAAGAATAGAATTTGAACATTAGGGAGACAAAAGGAAGTCAACTCAAAATAAATCTAAGTACTTTATCAAAACTATATTACACTCAAAGCATTTGGTAGATATAAGGTATTCTAAAAAACTTGAAAATTGAAAAGATCTTATCAAATTTGATCTCATACTCAAAACTAGGGAGATATAAGGTAGTCTACAAGTATCATCATGACAACAAATAAATTCATTCTTACAAAATCCCAACTTCTTAAAGGACCTAATTAGTAAGGGCAATATTGATAGTTGAAAATATTTGGGATATTGTTAAAGGAGCAAAAAATAAACCTACTATAGATGATAAAGAGATTTAAAAGTTTGAAGAAGATGAAGTGAAAGCACTCATGATAATAATATTTGTAATTACAGATGAAATACAATCCTACATCAGTTCAACAACAACTTCTACAAAATCTTGGAAAATCTTAGCCAAGATATTTGAAGGGAAGAATAAAGGCACTATCTTGAACCTTCAAACTCAATGCATTCTCTAATAGTTAATAGTGGTCAAATTATAGAATTGTTCCTAAGGAAAGTAGCAGATATAAAAGGAAAATTATTAACCTTAGGATAAAAATTGAAGACAAGTTTCTTGTTCAAGTAATCCTAAGAGCACTTCCAAAAATATACAATAATATAGTCACATATTTACAAATTCTAAGTAAAGATACATCATTTGATGAGTTAGTTAATATACTACAAGAATATGAGGTAGAAAATTTAGTAAAATATGAAATGAATAACAATGCCCTAGTCTCAAAATATAATCCACAATGAAATGTTGCTTCATTCACAAAGGGTACATAAAGCTATTGTCAAGTATGCCAAAATAAAGGACATAGTACCAATTATTGTAGATTCAATTCGAAAAATCAATATCAAGGAAATCAAACAAATTTTGGAAGCCAATCGAGTAGGCCATTCCAACCAAGACAATATCAAAATCAATATAGTCCACATCGGAAATAATTTCAATGTTCATATACTTCTTAGAATCAATACAATCATCCTCAACTACAATATAGAGAAGGAAAACAAAAAGGACACTTAGTTCAAGAGATTCAAGAAATTTAGGAACTGGAAGAACCTATAGATGAACATGAAGTTAAATCTCTTTCAACAAAAATAGTATTTTATGAAGATACTAATTATTTACTTGATCGGGATACAAACAAGGAGCAATATAAAGAAAGCAGGAAAGAAGAGCTCAAGTTCCAAAACCAATATGGAAACCATATTGAATACTAAAGTCTTCAATACCCAAATAATGTAATACATGGGGGTGTTGGAATATATTACATTATTTGGTACATGCCAATGTACCACCATGGGTACATGTTTAGAATGGGATTTGAGTATTTACTTGTAGACACCAAATCCTAACCACTCGTTATCCACTCATCATCGTCAAATCATAGCCATCCAGTAGTTATATATTTATTTATATATAAAAATATAAATATTATATATATATGAATAAATCTTAGGTGCCCATCATGTTCTAATCCTAGCCACTCATATGCAATCCATATCACTTATCAAATTGTAATCTCATCCCTTCATCATGTTTTAATCTCAGTTGCTTGTTGGTGTCGTCGAAACACTAACATAATAAAGGGCAATCATGAAAGGATATTCACTTTGATGAAGAAAAAAGAGAGATTGATCGATCATGGAAAATCCTGAGATGTCAAACATTCTATCATCACATTCACCCTTAGCACTCGCATGAACCCTAGCCATCACCATATCTGTTGTTCATTTCCTAAAGCTTTTGCGAACCATATTCGAACATCACAAAGCATTCGATCTAGCTTGTAAATGCCTTAGGATATTTTTTGAATGCTATAAAGTGTTTCCAAAATGTTGTAGGGCATCCAAAATAGCCTACAAATACTCTAGGGCATCCACCAAACATCATGTTGCATCCATCAAGTCCTCAAATACTTTTAAGCATATGTGTGACCTTAAATTAAACCAACAGAAGCATAGATTCAATGATTCAATTATTAACAAGGTTTATTGTTTTTTACTTATATTTTTCTGCACTTTGTTTTGCATTCCACAAGCATTGCACTTAGGATTTTATAGATTTGTATTTATAGATGGCCTCACATAGTGGAGCTCTCACATGTACTACTGATCCATGTTTGTGGTTTATTTTTATGCAGGAGATATTTTCATTGGTAGTTTTCATATCTTGGAGTGGCCCTGTGGTGGATAAACAAGCCCATTCAATCCTTGTTTGGAGTTAAGAAGATCTAAAGACACCACAGTCGATTGATCTAGCTAGAGGGTTTCACCTCTCTTGTAGTTATTGTATCAAAACAAATCAATATTATATAACCCCTTATTTGGGGTACATTGATGTATAAAGTTCAGATCAAGGCTCCCTGGTTTAATAATATATGATATTAATTTCATGTGCACATTGTGTTTTATTTTTATTTATTGCTATTATTGGTGTTGATATTTTTCTACTTTACAAAATGGAAATCATGGTGGGACCTCAAAGGGTTTCATATTTTTATTTTCCTTGTCATACCTCTATTTGTTGATTTACATTTTCTATTTTTATTGTAGGATTTTAGAAACTCGATTGCGTAAAAATAGCAAAACCTAAAACTAGGGTTTTTGGAAGCTATGGAGGTTTGATCTATGCTTGTGTATATTCCATATCATATCTAGGGGATGCCACAATGCATCTTGGAGATGCCACAGAGTATATGAGAGATTCGATACTATTTTTGGAAGATTCGATGTCGTGTTTGTGAAGCTGGGGAAGGAATACATAAGGCTTCCTGGTGAGTTATTTCCAAACCCCATCTATATTTTATTTTTTAAAAATTAAAAATGAAAAGAAATATTCATCTTTAAAAAGCAATACACCAAGCATTTTTAGGCATCCTAGCATCTTAGGCATTTTCTTTACCAAAAAAAAAGTGCATTTTAGAATAGCAATTTATTTGCTTACAAAAAATTCAGACAAACTACATTTAGGGTTAGATTTGCACTTTCAAATAGTTGCATTAGGATTTTTAAACTCATCTTAGTTTATTTTTGAATTTGAATGTCGATAAAATTCTAAGGTTTTATTTAAAAATTTACCCACTGTATTTGGCTCAAGTTTTTTATTATTTATGGCATTTTGTTTGCTGCTTTTTTTGCCTTGTGTGTTTTCGTTTATGTTCTAGGCAAAAAAAATTATGTGCATACTAATTGCATATTAAGATAGTTTTTCTTTGTATGTTAATGTTAAAAAAACACCATAGAAAATGAAAACTTAAAAAGGAACCACACACATTGCACACTCCACTTTTAACATCAACGAGTTGGATTTTATCACCAATCATTGATCGAGACCAACAACGGTGGGCTTCATATTCATCCATTGGATCACCCCCTAGAAACTATAGTAGCCCATAACAAGTGGCTTTCTAGATTTCATCACAAAAAATTCCCCTACTTTTGGGTGCACCTAAAGTAGGAAGGACTAGTTATGCCCTTTTACCATGGGGCTCAATAATAAGTGGAATGCAATTATCATTTTTGTTTGAGATCTCTTGAGAGTGATGCAAAATATTGTGGGGTCATTCTCCAGGTATTAGGTAAGTAGCAAGACTCAAACAACATGGCCTTCCTTAGGGGATAATTATGATTCCTTAGGTTTACCCTTGAGCCAATCATACCTTTAGGAAGTCATTTTTAGTTGTTTGTGATTCATCCTTCATCATAGGTGTGGATTCAAACACACCCTTTTAGTTGCATTCATAATTCACCCTGCATAATGGTTCTAGGCTTAGGAGTATTAACATCAAAACACACGAAACCAAAAAATTATAAAAATAAATAAAAAATGTTTGCAAAGATATATGATACAATTGTGTGCTTAATTTGTGTGGTTGTTCATTTCATTGTAATTACAATTTTCACACACTCACCTCGCACATACGTTACCCTAGTCTGCTTATTTCTTATGGTATTGACCCAAAATCAAGCTAGACCTATGATTCAGGTACCCACTAGCCAACCAACTTCATCCATGGAGTGCTCCACTCCTTTCCCAACCACTTCTATGGCTAACCCATCATGTGTGGCATAGATAAGATATTTTGACTTGTCTACTGGACCCTCTCATGTGGCATCCACTTTTTATGTAGATACACTGTAGAGGTTAATTAATACTATCATCCCTAAAATAGAACCATCCACACCAACTGACCATCACATCACCCACATAGATCTTGATAAATTTGGAGCTTATTTAAGACCAATCAATCCAATTCTAGAACAACTCAACATCCCACCTATACATGTTCCTTCTTCTCAGCAGGAACTTGTTGTCACATACCCCAACAGTTTTAACCAAGCCATCACTAACCCTCTTTTTGAGGCCACATCCACACTCCCACAACAAATCCTTCCATAATTATTTAGACAAAGCACCTCCATTTTTCTTACCTATACTACTTCACACTCTGACCCACTCTACGAAGCACAAGTTTATGTTGTTTCATAGATTCTATCTTCCATTCCATAAACATAATTTGGATCTACCATCCATCATTTAGATGTGATTCCTTTTCAACTTACCCTCCATTAACCTCAACCAATATTACCAACACTCACACCATACCAACATCTGCTCTCAACACAACCACACATTCTACATCTAAAATTACCATACAACAAGCTTGGAAACATCTAAATTAAATTCTTATGGATAATCAAAATGATCATTCTTACCCATAATAGCAGTCACAAGTAGCAAATTTTAACCATCCACTCGCATCCACACAAAATACCTTTTTCACTCCCAACCAATATTGGGTATCGCAACCACCCACGGTCACTATACCTATCCATCCACTCCACCACATCCATGCCATATCAACCACTCAAAACACCACCACCCCTCCAACTTCACATTATCAATATCCACCTCATCAACACCAAATATTCCACAATCAATTTCAAAATATTTAGCACCACCACATACCCATCAACATCAACCCATTGGCCAATCAAAACCTCATTTTATCTCAACAATTTATCACCCAACACAACACCCACATACATCCATCACATAAACCAAGGCTTCCACACACAAATGGAATATTCTAAAATACAATATTTGCAAAAATAGATTGACAACTTGATCATGCATATTCCTGGTATGATATACTAGAAACCCACTCTGAGATAGCTAGTCAATCACCCAATTCATCCTTCAGTACCATCACCACATTATCCTACCAATTTTACATTATCGAATTTTAATAAATTCAAATGGGTTGAGGACCCTAGAGAGAATATTAGTACATTCATCCATACCTATTTTAGAATCCAAGAGAATGATGCCTTAATACTCCAAATATTTCCTAAAACATTAGGGGGATGCCTTAGAATGGTACGACCTTCTGCCACATCACAATTTTTATACTTCTAAACAATTGGTGGAAAAATTCTTAGAAAGGTTCTCCCTCAATGTTAGAAATAAAACTACATTGATCGACTTGTATAATCTCAAACAATTTAAAGAAGAGTAGGTCTATGACTTTGGAAACTTTTGGAGGGTAGTCATTACCAAATTGCCATTTATCCTTCCAATGGAAGAATTAACACGAATGTGTTACAATCACAATGACACTGAGAGGGGGGGTGAATCAGTGTGTTCTTTAAAAACTTAAAAGCAATTTAGACTTTTAAATAAACTGCAACAGATTAAAACAGAAATAATAAAAGTACTAAGAGCATCACACATAACACGGCATTTTAACGAGGTTCACCGATGTGGCTACTCCTCAAAAAGACTGCTTGGACTACCATCCAAATCCAGTCAAATGCAAAGCTACAACTTTACATAATCATTCACCAAAGACTAACCGGTAAGAGGCACCAACCTCTAAATTTTATCCTCTACAATGTAATGGAGCACCAACTCCAATTTTTCCAGCACCAACCGGAAAGAGGCACCAACCCCTTTTTCCAAGCTACAACTTGAAGATAGTAATAAAAATTGCAGAATGTAAACTTTCACCTCAATTATCACGATCTCGCTATTTTTCTTGCGATCTCGTCGCTTGTCGGCATTCGATCGTCGTCGTGAAAAATGATTCGCACTTTTTCAACCACTCCTCTATATCTCTCCGCGTTCTCTCGCTGCAACTTCACAGAAATATTACTTCTACAACCAAGACACTCGTCATTTCACACTCGAAACACGACTTCTGCATACCGCGTTCTTATCTTCTCTTTGCACCACTCACTCCGCTGCACCTTCCATGAAATCTCACTTCTACCATCTGCGTATTTTTGCCTCGGACTTTAAACACGCCGTCTGCATATCGCTCTCTTTGTTCTCGATCAGTCGATACGCACTCACTCACTATCTCATCGCTGCGATCTCTTTTCTTTAACTCCAAAGAACTATCACCGACTTACACTCTGTCGCACATGAACTTCATTCGCATATATCGCATCACGCCCACACTTCAACCTTGCAACAGTCCCGCCTTTTTATAGAAGAGAATATCCCATCAAAACATTCTCAAACACGTCGGCTGCAACCCTAATTAGGTCAACATGAAACCCTAGAATTTTTCGGTTGCTTAACCTTGCTTTGTCCACAGGAAACCCTAATTGATCCGTTGCAAAACCCTAGCAACGTCGGCTTTGAAAACAAGCCGGTGAACAACTTTAATTTAATTTTGAAATATTAATTTAAATTTTAAATAAATAAATAAAATTTAAACCGGATATTTAAAATTAAATATCTTCATCATCGGAGCACCTTTTTCAACAAAACGAAGAGCTAACTTGGGTTTTAAGAAAAACCCATTTCAAAACTGCTGACCATGGATTTAAACAAAACCTATAATTTAGTCTGCCTTGGTTTTCACAAAAACCCTTCCGCTCTTTGACATCAATGACAACATCAACACTTGAGCAAGGGCAATGTACCCAAGGTACCCAAAATTGCCAACAATCTCCCCCTTTGTCATTGATGGCAACCCTTTACTAAAAACACATCTTCAAGAGCCAAAACTGAAATCAATCTCTTTGAAGTTTTGCTCCCCCTGACTTGAAGCTTTCCTCTTCACTTGAAGCTCTCCCCTTACTCATATCTCTCCCCCTTTGTCATCAATGGCAAAGGGCCACCTTTGGGGCTCGGAACTAAGAATGAGCCTCTTAGCTTAGTCCCTCCCCCACCTCCTGATGAGGTGATTAATTCTGGGGTGGGAGTAAAACTCCCATTAGGCACTGATCAACATCAACGTCTATAACTTCCTTGCCGGGTCTTCTCTTGAACTCTTTGACCATATTCTTGTTCCTCGTCATTGTTCCGATCCTTGGACCCGATCATGCCACTGCTCCTCGTTCCTATATCCCGGAATTTCAACTCGCACCGTCCGACAAGTGTGACTTTTATTGTTGCACTTATAACAAGTAATAGTGTTGTTTCTTTTAGGCATACCTGTTCTTTGAATCCACATGTTCCGACTAAGCCGCTTCGACTAAACCTGTTTTGACCAAGCCCCGTTAGTGTGATGTTCTTTTGTTTTAAATGAAACTCTGGTCCTGTTTACCCTTCCGACATGAAGCACACATACTATTTGCAGGTTTTTTTTTTTAATGATTGGAATATCTCTCACCGCTTGTTTAGCGCTAATTCTTACCAGATTATCAAAACTTATGTGTCCAAGCCTCTTATGCCACAACCAGCTCTCTTCTTCTTGTCCCATGAAGCACATACCTTCTAAAAACTCTGAGAGTGTGTACAGATTGCCAGACGTCCTTGAGCCGGTTGCTATTAATTTCCCGTTGTTTATTTTTCCCGACTTCACAACCATGCTTATTGAAAACTACTTCATGTCCTTTGTCACTTATTTGACTCACACTCAATAGATTATGTTTCAAACCATCCACATATAAAACTTCCTCTGACTTGATATTTCCTTCACTAATTTTGACCGTTCCTTTACCTATTATTTTGGCTCCGTCATTGTTGCCGAATTTTATAGAACCACCCTCATACTTTTGTAGATTTTCGAATTTCTCGTTTGTCACCTCGTCATATGACTTGAGCAACCACTATCAAGAATCCAAGGAACATGTTTATTCTGAGCTCTAAAAGCTGTCCCGCACTATTAAAGAATCCTGTTCTTTCCTGAGCTGTTCTTTTTGTTTCCATTCTGTTTTAACTGTGGTATTGGGTTCTAGCTGTGACTTCCCCTTTTTAGAATTTTGCACATATCCTTCAAAGATAAATTCTATTTTGTTTTGCTCTATACGGTTGAAATCTCTTTCATGAGGTTGATATGAAATAGACATACTACGACAATTTCCGGCAATATGACCAAAGTTGTGACACTTAAAACACTCTACTGCATAACTCATTAAAGGAGCAAACGCATTTCTACTAGTGAAACTTCTTGGACCTACGTTGTATTTGCAGACAACAATTTTATGCCCATAAACATTACACTTGAAACAAAAACCATAGAAATAATGATTAAACCTGAAAGATGGTCTTGGCCAGGTTGTTGCCGGAGCCTTGGATCTTCTATTCTTTTGATGTGTGACCTTAGTAAAGCCATCATTGTCACCGCTATTTCAGGTCCGGCATTATATCTTTCTTTTGCTCGATTCTTGTCTTTGTTCTTTTCACTTTCAACATTGCTTGCTTTTGGTCCAGCTTGATGATTCTCCTTCGTAAAAGCCGAGACCAAATTTGATACCTGTGGATCTTTGATCGCTCAGAATTTTGTCCAATTTCATCGAGCTTTCTTCACGTTTTACATGACAGTTGATTTTTCGATCCAGCTCTTGTATCTGTATTCGAAGACTCACATTTTCTTCTTCCAATTTGCTACAGTGGTCTATCTTCATGGATACCTGTATTTCCAGATCTTCAGACATTTTCTTGTATTCTTCAGTCTGTATTTTTAAACTGGCAATAATGTTGTTTGCATCCTTAAGTTTCCTTGACAATTTTTCATTCTTCTTTTTCTCCGATTCCCATTCCGTAAGGGCAGACACTAGCTCACCCTCTAAATCAACTTCAGCCTCAACTTCTTCAACTTCAGAGTTCATTCCTTCTGCCATTTCTGGTTCAATTTTCTCAACCATAGGAACTGAAACTGGTTGGGATGCCTTTTTGGATGAGGATCTATTCTTCTTAGCCATTGTGTACTAATCCAAGATCAACCCTGACTGATTTAGCCAAAATTGGGAACCTTGCTCTGATACCAATTGTTATAATCACAATGACACTGAGAGGGGGGTGAATCAGTGTGTTCTTTAAAAACTTAAAAGCAATTTAGACTTTTAAATAAACTACAGCAGATTAAAACAAAAATAATAAAAGTACTAAGAGCATCACACATAACACGGCATTTTAACGAGGTTCACCGATGTGGCTACTCCTCAAAAAGACTGCTTGGACTACCATCCAAATCCAGTCAAATGCAAAGCTACAACTTTACATAATCATTCACCAAAGACTAACCGGTAAGAGGCACCAACCTCTAAATTTTATCTCTACAAATGAATGGAGCACCAACTCCAATTTTTCCAGCACCAACCGGAAAGAGGCACCAACCCCTTTTTCCAAGCTACAACTTGAAGATAATAATAAAAATTGCATAATGTAAACTTTCACCTCAATTATCACGATCTGCTATTTTTCTTGCGATCTGCCGCTTGTCGGCATTCGATCGCTCGTCGTGAAAAATGATTCACACTTTTTCAACCACTCCTCTATATCTCTCCGCGTTCTCTCGCTGCAACTTCACAGAAATATTACTTCTACAGCCAAGACACTGTCATTTCACACTCGAAACACGACTTCTGCATACCGCGTTCTTATCTTCTCTTTGCACCACTCACTCTGCCGCACCTTCCATGAAATCTCACTTCTACCATCTACGTATTTTTGCCTCGGACTTTAAACACGCCGTCTCGCATATCGCTCTCTTTGTTCTCGATCAGCCGATACGCACTCACTCACTATCTCATCGCCGCGATCTCTTTTCTTTAACTCCAAAGAACTATCACCGACTTACACTCTGCTGCACACGAACTTCATTCGCATATATCGCATCACGCCCACACTTCAACCTTGCAACAGTCCCGCCTTTTTATAGAAGAGAATATCCCATCAAAACATTCTCAAACACGTCGGCTGCAACCCTAATTAGGTCAACATGAAACCCTAGAATTTTTCGGTTGCTTAACCTTGCTTTGTCAACAGGAAACCCTAATTGATCCGTTGCAAAACCCTAGCAACGTCGGCTTTGAAAACAAGCCGATGAACAACTTTAATTTAATTTTAAAATATTAATTTAAATTTTAAATAAATAAATAAAATTTAAACTGGATATTTAAAATTAAATATCTTCATCATCGGAGCACCTTTTTCAACAAAACGAAGAGCTAACTTGGGTTTTAAGAAAAACCCATTTCAAAACTCTTGACCATGGATTTAAACAAAACCTATAATTTAGTCTGCCTTGGTTTTCACAAAAACCCTTCCGCTCTTTGACATCAATGACAACATCAACACTTGAGCAAGGGCAATGTACCCAAGGTACCCAAAATTGCCAACAATCTCCCCTTTGTCATTGATGGCAACCCTTTACTAAAAACACATCTTCAAGAGCCAAAACTGAAATCAATCTCTTTGAAGTTTTGCTCCCCCTGACTTGAAGCTTTCCTCTTCACTTGAAGCTCTCCCCCTTTGTCATCAATGGCAAAGGGCCACCTTTGGGGCTCGAAACTAAGAATGAGCCTCTTAGCTTAGTCCCTCCCCCACCTCCCCGATGAGGTGATTAATTCTGGGGTGGGAGTAAAACTCCCATTAGGCACCGATCAACATCAACGTCTATAACTTCCTTGCCGGGTCTTCTCTTGAACTCTTTGACCATATTCTTGTTCCCTGTCATTGTTCTGATCCTTGGACCCGATCATGCCACCTGCTCCCTCGTTCCTATATCCTCGAATTTCAACTCGCACCGTCCGACAAGTGTGACTTTTATTGTTGCACTTATAACAAGTAATAGTGTTGTTTCTTTTAGGCATACCTGTTCTTTGAATCCACATGTTCTGACTAAGCCGCTTCGACTAAACCTGTTTTGACCAAGCCTGTTAGTGTGATGTTCTTTTGTTTTAAATGAAACTCTGGTCTGTTTACCCTTCTGACATGAAGCACACATACTATTTGTAGGTTTTTTAATGATTGGAATATCTCTCACCGCTTGTTTAGCGCTAATTCTTACCAGATTATCAAAACTTATGTGTCCAAGCCTCTTATGCCACAACCAGTTCTCTTCTTCTTGTCCCATGAAGCACATACCTTCTGAAAACTCTGAGAGTGTGTACAGATTGCCAGACGTCCTTGAGCCGGTTGCTATTAATTTCCTGCTGTTTATTTTTCTGACTTCACAACCATGCTTCTTGAAAACTACTTCATGTCCTTTGTCACAGATTTGACTCACACTCAATAGATTATGTTTCAAACCATCCACATATAAAACTTCCTCTGACTTGATCTTTCCTTCACTAATTTTGACCGTTCCTTTACCTATTATTTTGGCTCCGTCATTGTTGCCGAATTTTATAGAACCACCCTCATACTTTTGTAGATTTTCGAATTTCTCGTTTGTCACCTCGTCATATGACTTGAGCAACCACTATCAAGAATCCAAGGAACATGTTTATTCTGAGCTCTAAAAGTCGTCTGCACTATTAAAGAATCCTGTTCTTTCCTGAGCTGTTCTTTTTGTTTCCATTCTGTTTTAACTGTGGTATTGGGTTCTAGCTGTGACTTCCCCTTTTTAGAATTTTGCACATATCCTTCAATATAAATTCTATTTTGTTTTGCTCTATACGGTTGAAATCTGCTTTCATGAGGTTGATATGAAATAGACATACTACGACAATTTCTGGCAATATGACCAAAGTTGTGACACTTAAAACACTCTACTGCATAACTCATTAAAGGAGCAAACGCATTTCTACTAGTGAAACTTCTTGGACCTACGTTGTATTTGCAGTCAACAATTTTATGCCCATAAACATTACACTTGAAACAAAAACCATAGAAATAATGATTAAACCTGAAATATGGTCTTGGCCAGGTTGTTGTCGGAGCCTTGGATCTTCTATTATTTTGATGTGTGACCTTAGTAAAGCCATCATTGTCAGCTGCTATTTCAGGTCTGGCATTATATCTTTTTTTTGCCTGATTCTTGTCTTTGTTCTTTTCACTTTCAACATTGCTTGCTTTTGGTCCAGCTTGATGATTCTCCTTCTGAAAATCCGAGACCAAATTTGATACCTGTGGATCTTTGATCACTCAGAATTTTGTCCAATTTCATCGAGCTTTCTTCACGTTTTACATGACAGTTGATTTTTCGATCCAGCTCTTGTATCTGTATTCGAAGACTCACATTTTCTTCTTCCAATTTGCTATAGTGGTCTATCTTCATGGATACCTATAT
This sequence comes from Wollemia nobilis, assembly GCA_028583015.1. NCBI lineage: Eukaryota > Viridiplantae > Streptophyta > Pinopsida > Araucariales > Araucariaceae > Wollemia > Wollemia nobilis. The sequence goes on along the minus strand of JAQPPZ010002833.1, from coordinate 767,987 downwards.
TTATAGATCTTCAGACATTTTCTTGTATTCTTCAGTCTGTATTTTTAAACTGGCAATAATGTTGTTTGCATCCTTAAGTTTCCTTGACAATTTTTCATTCTTCTTTTTCTCCGATTCCCATTCCGTAAGGGCAGACACTAGCTCACCCTCTAAATCAACTTCAGCCTCAACTTCTTCAACTTCAGAGTTCATTCCTTCTGCCATTTCTGGTTCAATTTTCTCAACCATAGGAACTGAAACTGGCTGGGATGCCTTTTTGGATGAGGATCTATTCTTCTTAGCCATTGTGTACTAATCCAAGATCAACCCTGACTGATTTAGCCAAAATTGGGAACCTTGCTCTGATACCAATTGTTATAATCACAATGACACCGAGAGGGGGTGAATCAGTGTGTTCTTTAAAAACTTAAAAGCAATTTAGACTTTTAAATAAACTACAACAGATTAAAACAGAAATAATAAAAGTACTAAGAGCATCACACATAACACGACATTTTAACGAGGTTCACCGATGTGGCTACTCCTCAAAAGACCGCTTGGACTACCATCCAAATCCACCAAATGCAAAGCTACAACTTTACATAATCATTCACCAAAGACTAACCGGTAAGAGGCACCAACCTCTAAATTTTATCTCTACAAATGAATGGAGCACTAACTCCAATTTTTCCAGCACCAACTGGAAAGAGGCACCAACCCCTTTTTCCAAGCTACAACTTGAAGATAATAATAAAAATTGCATAATGTAAACTTTCACCTCAATTATCATGATCTGCTATTTTTCTACGATCTCGTCGCTTGTCGGCATTCGATCGTCGCTATGAAAAATGATTCACACTTTTTCAACCACTCCTCTATATCTCTCCGCGTTCTCTCCTGCAACTTCACGTAAATATTACTTCTACAACCAAAGACACTCGTCATTTCACACTCGAAACACGACTTCGCATACCGCGTTCTTATCTTCTCTTTGCACCACTCACTCTGCCGCACCTTCCATGAAATCTCACTTCTACCATCTACGTATTTTTGCCTCGGACTTTAAACACGCCGTCCGCATATCGCTCTCTTTGTTCTCGATCACCGATACGCACTCACTCACTATCTCATCGCCGCGATCTCTTTTCTTTAACTCCAAAGAACTATCACCGACTTACACTCTGCCGCACACGAACTTCATTCGCATATATCGCATCACGCCCACACTTCAACCTTGCAACAGTCCCGCCTTTTTATAGAAGAGAATATCCCATCAAAACATTCTCAAACACGTCGGCTGCAACCCTAATTAGGTCAACATGAAACCCTAGAATTTTTCGGTTGCTTAACCTTGCTTTGTCAGTAGGAAACCCTAATTGATCCGTTGCAAAACCCTAGCAACGTCGGCTTTGAAAACAAGCCGGTGAACAACTTTTAATTTAATTTTAAAATATTAATTTAAATTTTAAATAAATAAATAAAATTTAAACTGGATATTTAAAATTAAATATCTTCATCATCGGAGCACCTTTTTCAACAAAACGAAGAGCTAACTTGGGTTTTAAGAAAAACCCATTTCAAAACTCGTTGACCATGGATTTAAACAAAACCTATAATTTAGTCTGCCTTGGTTTTCACAAAAACCCTTCCGCTCTTTGACATCAATGACAACATCAACACTTGAGCAAGGGCAATGTACCCAAGGTACCCAAAATTGCCAACAGAATGTTCATCAGGAGTTATCTAAAAATTATCTTCTTGTTGCTTCAATTACAACAATATAGAACATTTGATGAAGCTCTTTCCCAAACTCGAGTTATAGAAGAAATCAAGATTCAAGAGGGTGATATTAAACCCAAAAAGAAATATTAGAAAAACAATGGCCAATCCAAAGGAAACTATAATGGCCAATCAAAATATGGACAGTGAATTAAGTAGTCTTGAGTCAACCAACAAGGACTCAACCACTCCAAGTCCATCATCAACAACAATCATCATCACATCAACCACTGCAATAAGTGTCATATCAAACGGTTCCACCCTCACAATAATTGCACAACCCAGCACCAACCAAGGTTATGCATAAGGTTTTGGACCTAAAATATACTTGTAAAAAATGGTGAATTCTAATCAAAATCAAGGTGATCCTAAGAAAATCAAATCAATCATCTTCACACCAAAATTTAGGGGTAGTTGAAGTTCTAAAAATTAAGGTCATATTTAGGGTAAATTTTTACCTATGACATAACCTTATAAATTCATAAAAATACCACCATTAGATCAATATTGAAAAGAGATTTCCAACGAGTACAAATATGCCTATGTTTGGATATATATTGTGGTGAATTGACCCTAAGAAAAAATTGGTCCTAAAAATTTTAGGTGAATGGACCGACATCGAGGGTCCTCATATTTGCCAATTTCCAATTTTGGAAATTCTAATATTCGCCCAATTTATGAATATTTTCCATTGTGCATAACCCTAGCACCAACTATGGAAAATAATCAATATCGATAGTCTATCTGGAAAACTCACAATTACACACCACTACCTGAGTCATATGCCTCCATATTTTGAAGGTTGTATGATGCACATGCAATCACCTTGCTAGAAGTCAAACCTAAGGATCCGACTAAACGTAGCAAGGGCTATAAGGAGCATTTATTCTATCCCTTCCATCACCATAAGGGCCATGACATTAATAACTACTATTCATTTAAATATATTGTGCAAGACCTACTAGACCTAGGGGCCATTAAGTTAGATAGTCCCTTAGCACAATAAAACCAAAACCTTGGTATTTACCAAACACCACTTCCTCATCGTGAGGAAACACAATAGACAATAAGGGGATCAAATCCTATAACTCCCCCTAACCAAGTCAACCACGTGCAACAATACCAAGGTTTTGTGGGTGCTATTCATGTAGTAACCCAAGGTCAATGAAGCACAAATCATCAAAATGAACAACCTCAAGTAGTTCAATATCCTGTGGTACCACCAACAACTATGTATCCACAACCCACCAATCCATCTCAACCCATTCATATTTTCACCAATTCATCTCAACCAACTCACCTTCCAACTCATCCATCTCAACCCATTCATTTTCCAAGCCATCCACCAAGACCTATCATCACACTAAGCAATTGACTAACAAATAGTCTCAAAATAGCTTCAACCAAATTATCGATCTATGAGCTTATACAACAATATCCCCCACATCGTGAAGCATTTATGGAGATCTTGAAATCCATTGAACTTCAAAATCAAGACTCTAATGCCTTCAACAATTTTATGGGGAGCATTCAAACATGTATGGAGCCTTCTATTGTATTCTATGATTTTGAGATCAAATCAATATCATCAAAATCACTAGATCCTCCACTACACATCATGGCTCAGGTTGATAGGAAGCCTTTTAAATGAGTATTAATTGACATTGGCTCATAAATAAACATCATTACCACTTCAACACTCCACCATATTAATCTTCCACCTTCCCACATCACCAAATCCACCTTCACCTTGTGAGCATTCAATGATGCTCTATGTTCTATAGTTGGCACTGTGGTCTTACCCATACAAGTGGGGGTCAAGATGTTGCACACTATGTTCCATATCCTAGAAGGGGCCATGGCCTACAATGTACTCCTTGGATGCCCTTGGATAAGGGAAATGAAATGTGTTCCCTCAATACTACACCAATATTTGAAATATGTACATGAGGGATAAATTTATTGTATACCTACAGATATTGAACCATTCAAATACTGCAACTTCATCTCCAACCCATATGAATCCTCACTTCCATCCACCCATCTATTCTTAACTCCATCAACCTCACCATCCACTTCACATCATAATACTTCATCCAAAGCACCCATCCTAGAGGAACTACCCATCATTAATAAACATTAGGCCTCCACTTCCACACCCCAACCTTCATCACAACCGACAACATGTACATGTGGTCGGACCCAATCATCACCTTCAACATCCATACAAGGGGGACATCCACCCATCATCCACATCACCAATCACCATTCATTCATCATCATCCATACAACCTACTTTACAAGCACCCAATGCCACTTCATCCACACTAGAATCACCAACCATCCATCAAATTTCTCATCCAAACCCATCTTCATCTCCACCAACTGATGTCTCACAAGTCGATTTGATAGATTGTGAGATGCCATTCCAACATACATCTCTCCCCTCATTCGAGCCACAAGCCACTTTTGAGCCCCACATCTCCACATCCACTCCATCCACATCATCATCCACACAAGTTGTAGTCCATCTCGCTAGTCCTAGTATTGGTGAGTATGTGGTTCAAGATGTCACAATCACACCGCTCAACATCAAAACTATCAAGGATTATGGTCATCAACGTGATCCACCCCTATCCATAGGAGTAGTGTACAACATGGGTTCATCCCCAAATTGAATCAATTTTGTATATAGGGAGGGTCGATTCATCGTCCGATCCACTTCCCCTAGATGAACCTAAGCAACCATCCTATGCCAACCTCAAACACATGACCAATATTGATTTCCCATCATGATATTTTTATTAGGTTAATTGGCAAGGATATGGCTTAGGATGACATGAATAGGGTATGCATGATATCATTGAGCCTCAATATTGAGAAGTGCATGACCATTCTGGTCTAGGATACAATCCATAACCTTCCACTTCCTCTTTAGAATGAGCCTTTCAACGCCTTAATCTAGATCATGAAGAGGAAAACAATGATAATGATGACTTTGAGGATGAATTATATGAAGAGTATGATGTCATGTCGATAGCTTCAAATGAATCTAAAGAGGAATCAACCCCAATCACTCCATTCATCGAATAGGATGAGTACTATCTCAGAATGTTCCCCCTCCACCAACCCATATTCTGTTTGCTCCTCCCAAGGGAGTGATCTGAGCCAACTAGTGAACCACCACCTCCACCTCATTGATCACTTCACAAAAACATGATGTAACATATGTACATAACAAACAAAAAAAAAAAAATAATAATTTTTTTATATTGCATTTTTGCATTTGCATATCCTAGTCATTTGCATTTATACATGTTGCTTGCTACTATCCAGGTTCTCAAGGTTTATTCATTGACTCCAAGAGGCAAGGAAAACCACCCTCCACATCGCAACCACCTTTCCCCACTAAGTCAACATGAATCCTATTGACTTATTCACACCACTCCACAATCCATACGATTTGACAAAACCAATTCCTATTGACATAAGTCTCATCGACATGGAATGGATTTCATCACCACCATCCTTTTCCGAATTCATCCTTTTTGAGGAATTGTTAAGAGCTTCTGCCATCTACATTCCCCCGCAACCTTCACCTTTACCTTCACCTTCACCCTTGGATCCAATTGTTTTCTAGGTAAAAATGGAAGAGATTGTGCTAGAAGAGTTTGATAATGTCATTGATGACATTCATTTGATTCCAATGCCCCATAAGCTTGAGGAAGGTTCACACATGGCCATTGAAGAAACTATAGATGTGAACCTAAGCATAGATTTGAACAATCCACAAATTGTGAAGCTTGGAAAAAGTTTATCCATTGATGAACAAGAGCAATTCATAGATCTCCTCAAGAGAAAGAAGGGCATATTTGCATGGTCTTATAAAGACATGCCTAGCCTTGACCCTAACTTGGTGGTCCACAACTTAACCTTGCATCCTGATGCTAAGTCAGTCAAATAAAAATTAAGAAAGTTACATCCTACCATTGCCCTCATGGTCAAAGAAGAACTTCAAAAGTTATTAGACATGGGTTTCATTCAACCCATTGACTATCCTGAGTGGCTTTCAAATATGGTACCCATTCGCAAGTCTAATGGGGTGATTCACATTTGCACTAACTTTCAAGATCTTAACAAAGTGTGTCCTAAGGATGACTTTCCTCTACCAAACATCGATACTCTTGTCGACACTTGCATTGGCCATGAAATGCTATCTCTAATGGATGGTTTCTCAAGATACAATCAAATTTGAATTAATCTTGATGACCAACACAAAATAACATTCACAACACCTTGGGGGACTTTTTGTTACAAGGTGATGCCATTTGGCCTTAAAAATGTGGGTGCTACTTATCAACATGCCATGACATACATCTTCTATGATTACATGCACAAGATCATTGAAGACTATGTGGATGATCTATTGGCTAAATCTAAAACCCGATAAGAACACATCGATGTCTTGGAAAATGTTTTTGATCGACTTCTAGAGCATAATGTCAGATTGAACCCTAAGAAATGTGTCTTTGGTGTCACATCAAGAAAAATTCTAGGGTTCATTGTGTCCAAGTGAGGTATTGAAGTGGACCCAAACAAGGTCAAGGCCATTATGGAGATGCCTCCCCCAAAAAACTTGAAAGAGTTGCATAGTTTACAAGGAAAGATCACATTCGGATATCACCCTATATATGTAAGGAGGAAATCACCTTCTATACAAAAGGGTGGGTAATTTTCATAAAAATTATTTCAAATAATTTTAGAAATCAAGGAATACTTAGCCTAGTCCATCTTAACCATCTATATGGTTACAATAGATTTTGATTAGGGATAATGCTTGGATAAATATTAAACTTAAAATGAGCAATATATTAGTAAAATTGGTAGCTTGAATTGACCCAAAAAATTGCATTAAATTTTTTGGCTAATAGTGGATCAAGGTCCTAAATATTAGCCAATTCAAAAATTGAAATCCTAATTTTAGCTAATTTGGTGATAAATAATCGCTATGCATAACCCTGGGAGAAAGTGGATATCACCCTATTCTTTGATGGTTCCAAGTGTGAAAAAGGATAAGGTGCAGGAATCATGTTTCATACACCCCAAGGGGTACCCATCCCATTATCATTCAAACTTGATTTCCCATGCACAAACAATAATGTAGAGTATGAAGCCCTAATATTAGGACTTCAAGCAACTATAGCTATGGGCATAAAGTGTATCTAGATATTTAGCAATTCCTAACTTATCGTTCATCAAGTAAATAAATCATACCAATGTAAAGAACCAGTCCTAAAACTTTACCATGAAGTAGCAATGAAATTGCTCGCAAAATTTGATTAGTATGAGATTGATAGCTTACCTCGATCGACTAATAGATTTGTAGATGTGATGGCCTCTCTAGGATCATTGATTCCAAAGAACTCCGTAGGAGAGGTACAACCATTAATCGTCACAACAATCTCTAAATCTACAATTTCTTGAGTTGAGTCTAAAGATGAGAAGGATGTTTGCTTCATTCATGTAGAGCCATACGAGCCTTGGCTTAGTCAAGTAAAAGACTTCCTCAAGTTTGGAACACTCCCATCAGATTTGTCATGAACTACCAAATGCACTTTCAAGCAAAAGGTAGCCCGTTTCACTCTCTTGGGGGATGTGTTGTATAGATGTGGTTATGATGGAGTCCTCCTTCATTGTCTCGAGCCTGTAGAGGCACAAAGAGCCATATCGAAAGCTCATGATGGTACTTGTGGTGGTCACTTTAGTGGAATGGCCATTGCAAAGCGTATCTTACGCATGGGTTATTATTGGCCCACCATGGAATGTGACTATTGCACTTATGTCAAGAAGTGTCAAAAATATTAGCAACATGCTAATTTAACTCATGTGCCATCACAAGCATTACAACCCATTCAAAGTCTTTGGCCCTTTTCACAATGGGATTTGGACTTGATTGGTAAAATCTTACCTCCTTCCTTGGGACAACACACATTCATCATCACTACCACTAAGTACTTCACCAAATGGATCAAAGAAATTCCTCTAACCAACATGATAGGACCTCAAATTGTGGAGTTTATACTTCAATATATCATCTATCATTTTGGTATTCCCTCGAAGATAATATTTGACAATGGCAAGTCTTTCAAGAACAAGGATGTTCGAGCACTTTACGACAAATATAATATCCAACATAGTTTCTCGACTCCTTACTACCCATAGATAAATGGACAAGCTGAGGCAACCAATAAGATATTGATCACTATTCTAAAGAAATTAGTCAAATAAAATCATCGAGATTGGCATACTCAAATTCCCTTGGAATTATGGGCTTATCGAATGAGCATTTGCATGCCTACCAGGGCAACACCATTTTCATTGGTCTACGGTGTCAAAGCTATCATGCCTCTTGAGCTCGAGATTCCTTCACTATGCATTTCATTGCAGGAATTCATAGATGATGATACCGCTAGACAAGCATATCTTGACCAACTCACGCTCCTTGATGAAAGGTGAATTAATGCCTTGGAGCACTTACGAGTATATCATGATCATCTAAAGCATGCTTACAATGCCAAAGTTCATCTATATGAATTCCAAGTAGGAGATCTCATCCTTAAATAAAATCAGCAAAACACCAATGCATTATCGCATCTTCATGATAAATTTGTGGCTAATTGGTTAGGTCCATACATTATCAAACAAAAATTGGGTCATGGAACATATAGGCTTGCCAGTCTAGAGGGAGTAGAAGAGCCCGAACCATTGAACATTATCCACTTGAGAGCGTTCTATGCTTAATACGACTTATATATGTATATATATACATGGCTAAAAATACACAAAAGCATCATTCATACACATTGCATTTCACACATTCATTTTCCACAATCACATTCATTGTCATCTCGATGTATTTCATCCACCATACTAGTGGTCATTTGCTTAGTTTGGATAATAATTGATTCAATATGTCTTGTCACCTTAATCAGGGGCACCCTTGAATTAACATCCATCTCATAAGTCATGTCATCATTTGCACTATAATTCCATCATGCCTAGGTGTTTTCGGTCACTCAACCACTCCTAGTGTTTCAAGCAACCTCCATTGCATGTCAGGTTTTCTCTAGGACCAAAAAGCATATTTTTCACTAAGAAAATCTTGAGTTTTGGGAGTTGACTCTAACATTCTTGAACCAAACACATACAACACCTATTAATAACATCTTATGTCAAAGAAGGATAACACCATGATTGGGTTGAACCTCAAAGTAAAAAAGTCATCTTTGCTTGTCCCATTATGCACATAGTCCAAAATCAAAACAAGTGGTCTTCACCACTAACAACACTTCCAAATACAAGAATGAGTAGTAAGGATAGGGTAAAATTCTCATCACACCTCGGTTGAGAATATGATTCCCCAAAGCTCTAATTATTTTACAAATCACACACCATAGATCCCCAAGTAGTAAGGATAGCACTACATTTCCATCTAGATGGTTATGTAGTCTGATTCCCCAAATCTTAAATATCATCTCCCATTGGACTATGGAGCTAATATCCATCGAGGCTATAGATGCTTGATTGGTAGTGGAGTACGCTCATGCGTGGTGACACGTCTCTCTTGAAGAGACCTCTGACCACACATAAGGACAAGCTAGCTTCTTGGTCTTCTCCATGATAGGTTTCATCTCACTTTACTCAAGATGGGTAAATGAATTCACTTGCACACACATTGGTTCTTGATTGACTTGAGTCATCACCATACTCATGATTGGTAAATAAACATTCACTACACACACATTTGGTCTTTGAGAGATTTGATAGAACTTAATGAGTTTGTTCAAAATCACTAGGATGTTTGAGTCTCTGCAAAACAATCCAAATCAATCACCCATAAGTCAAAATATTGCATCCATACCATACTCACATCACTACAAGAGTCTTCCACTTCATATCCCATCATTATATGTTGGTGTTCTTGATTAAGCAACAAAGATAAAAATGGTCAAGCAAAATCTAAACTACTATAAATGATCATTAGAGCATCAGTTCACTTACATTATTATCATAAAACATACACATTATCATTACATTGTCATCCATCACATCATTTACACATGCATTCACACATACATTCACACAAAAGTCATACACAAAAGAAAAAGCCATGTATATATATATATACAAAGAATGCCCAAAGGCTATATACAATGGAGCACTAAGGCTCATATACAAAAGTGCACCATAAGGCACTAGCTAGCACCCAAAGGTAGACCCCTATGATCTTGATGGGTCAAGATCCTGAGGAATCCTAGAGCAAGACTCACTATGCCTAGAGTCACTATGCCTAATAAAGCCAGATACAGAGGAGGAAGGTCACACTAGCAATCCAATGCCATGCTGCATAAGGCAATCCTCAAGCTCCTGAATGTAGCCATCCTAGGATCAAAGTTGGGACACATCCTATCTCTGATGAGCATCCCTCAATGCCAACTCTACCCGAAGCCTCGCTATCACATCCTTACCTCCACCTACTACCATCTGAGCCTCCAACTCCATCTATAATCGAGCATTCTTGGCATCTTGCACTGCTATCCTTACATCTCACTTCTACCACCATCCATCAAATTTGATCCTACTCCTCAACTAGGTTATCTCACTCAGCCTAGAGCTTAGCCCACTCCTCCTCACTCTAACCAGGAGGTCTCTCTAGAACCTCCTCCATACCACCCCCACCCTCACCATCTCCTCTAATATCAGGAGGTTGATCTATTGTGGCCCTCGACTGTCTCCCTCCATCGTTGGATAGACAAATGATCTCTAATATTAAGGAGTCTCCTCTACCTCAACTACCACCTCCCCATCATCACCACTACCCTCATCCACCACCTAACTCGATGCCCATGGAGGCTGAGAAGAAAACCAGGCATCATACTCCATCATGGTCCCAACATCATCCACATCTAGGAGATCCATCTCCTTATCATCCTCATACTCCACCTACCACTCCTCAACACAAGGTAAGCTCGACTCATCAACTCAATGCTTGTAGAACACTAGAGCATTAGGCATCCCCTATCATATCCTAAACTACCATAAAACCCATAAGAACTAGATCAGCTCCACCTCACTACCATGTTGACCAACCACCCATCTAGCCTGCCTAACCCACCATAGTTACTCTCCATCACTAGGCCACCTAGCATCTCACCATGATCTCCAGTACACCTGATCAAGTGTCAACCCTACCCATAGATCTTTGCACTCTTGGCCACTATGACCAAGATGACTCGATTGTATCTCCTTAGCTACCTACCATCTCAATGCATAGGGTTGATCCCTATCCCACTCACATGGTAGGCCCATAGGATGAGCTATACTAAAATGCTCCCAACCCCAGATCTGAAGTAGCACACTATAGCCCAATCCCTTCCACCCTCACCTCTTCACCTCATACAACTCCATGTATACCTGAGCTAGTAGAGTAGGCTCCCAAGCGTACACCCAAGGCTCATCGATCATATCGAATACCAATCGAATCATGTTCCAATGGAATCGATAGTCAGTGCTGTTAGGCACCAACACATTAGCCAGCAGGAACATGATGTAGGTTGGCAATACCTCCAACTACCCCTACACATACATCTCCAGGTATCTAATACCACCATCATTGATCCTCACATCCCTCCACCCATCACCAAAAATATGACTCATCTCATAGCCCTTATCATGTCCAACTTGGACACGTAACCCCTCCATAGGAACTTGAAAGATATGGTACACATCCTCAAGTGTCACTATCATCTCCCCTGTTGGGAGCTAGAAGGTCCCCCTATCTAGATCCCACCACTCTGCTAAGGTAGAGAGGTACCCCTCATCAACCCTCACCACCTCAATCCATGCACATCCATCCAATCCCACCTACTCCAACCACTCCCAATCGGTCTTCCATAGTACCTTTCTCACCCTCTAGTAGGATAGGTGAGAATCGATGTCGAGCCTCCAAAATCCTCAACTACAACACAACACAAAAGCAAATGCACATCAACATCTCATCCATTGCATAATAAAAAAAATTTACCTTCTCTCTTTCAATCACCTCCAAAAAAAAAAACTAAAAAACTTTACAAAACCAAACAAGAGGGCTAGAAGAACTTACCTTCGCCACCCGTGCATCACCTCCAACCACCACATCCACTCCCTCCATCACCACCAACACTTGCACTCTTCTTCTCTCAAATGCCACTTCTCAAACTCTCAAATACAAGAATGAAATGAAAATTCACCCCTACAACCCTTTTATAGTTGATCTAGCATACCTAGACGCCCTAGGGTATCTACCAAGCATGCTCAAATGCCTCCCTGCATCTACAGATTGGTAGATGCCTCCCTGTGTCTATGTAGATATGGACGTAGGCCGACGTTTATCTTCAAAATGCTACAAAAGGTTTCAAAAGGGCTTCAAAACATAGCAAAACCCCACAAAATCACCACAAAATCCATCCATGCATTCATTACATCATCTCATTACATTTTGTGATAACATGGATTGATTTGGGCATTTAATTTTTTATTGTGACCAAAAGTCATGAAAACACCTAAAATACTCCAAAACATCCCAAAATGATCCAAAATTTCACAAAACCACCAACTCCACTATTCCAAGCATTCATCACATCATCACATCACATTTTATGATAACATGGATTGATTTGGGTGTTTAATTCTTGATTGCGACCAAAAAGTCACGAAAATACCCTAAATTACTTCAAAATATCCCAAAATAGTTCCAAATTTCACAAAACTATCACATCCACTCATCAATGCATTTACATCTTCATTCAACATTGTCAAATCCACTTTCATTATCAAGTGAACCTCGTATCTAGTGATTTACTCTATTCCCCTAGTGATTGTAGTGATTGGTTATCCATGCAATTTGATAGGATGGGTAAGATCACCATAAGGATGCTTGCTCACATCTTCATTCAACGTTGTCAAATCCACTCACCAATGCATTTACATCTTCATTCAACATTTTCAAATCCACTTTCTTTATCAAGTGAACCTCGTATCTAGTGGTTTACTCTATTTCACCTAGTGGTTGCAGCGATTGGTTATCCATGCAATTCGGTAGGATGGGTAGATCACCATAAGGATGCTTGCTCATATCATCATCCAACATCCTCTTGTTCAAAAATAAAATCATTTTTGATCCCTCATTTTTTGAGTGAGATTGTTTCTAGACTAATTTTCTCAATGTCATCATTGATACCCTCTCTGTGGGGTTACAAATATGAAAAAATCTCTACTTCATCATATCACATTCAAGATCCATGCTAGTCACTAGGACATCCACTCCTAGCAATCACCCAATCCTAGGGTGATTGGTTCCTTTTATATTTTCATTCAAGAATTGCACTAGTCACTAGGACATCCACTCCTAGTAGTCACCCGATCTGAGGGTGAATCCTTCTGCATCTTCATCATTTTGCATTTTAATGATACCCAAAGACATATTTTTCAACAACATAGAATCACCCTAGACTTGGGGTAACCAAAATTGACTTTGATTTCTAACATTAGGATACATCACATGCATCCATTGCACCATCCAAATAAAAAATCCTATTCTATTGGGGTAAAAGTAGAGTCCATCAATCCATCACAATCCCTATCCTGCCAGGGCAAAGGCAACATCATCCAATCAAAAACCCTTTTCTGTTGGGGTAAAAGCAGAATCATTGCATCATACACATCCATTGCATCATACACATTCATGGCATCATTCACATCCATTGCACCTATCACCTTCATGGCATCATTCACATTCATTGCATCATCCACATTCTATCAATTGGCTTATGAGATTCATTCTTCACTCATTCACCAATTGAGGGGGTAAGCTACAACCACAAATTTTTTAAAATCTTCTTGCACACCTGAGGAAAGAGTCCATTCCACCAAACTAGGTGTCTCTTGTTTTTGCACCACATTGTGTTTCATGCAACGCAATACAAAAAGGGGTATCTGTAGACACCAAATCCTAGCCACTCATTATCCACTCATCACCATCAAATCACAGCCATCCATTAGTTATATATATATATATATATATATGAATAAATCTCAGCTACCCATCATGTTCTAATATTGGTCACTCATTCAATGCAATCCGTGTCACTTATCAAATCGCAATCTCAACCCTTCATCATGTTTTAATCTCGATCGCTCATTGGTGTCATCGAAACCCTAACATGAATCAAGGGCAATCATGAAAGGATATTCACTTTGGTGAATAGGGATCAATTGATCGATCATCAAACACCCTGAGAGGTCAAACATTCTATTGTTGTGACATTCCCCCTTCGCATTCGCACAAACCCTCATCGCTGCCATATCCACCGTTCGACCCTGATCATTGCAAACTACCATCTAGAGCTGTACAACATTCAACCCACCATAAACACCTTAGGGCATTCCTCGAATGCTGCAGGGTATTTCTGGAATATTACAGGGCATCCACAATAGTCTACAAACACTCTAAGGCATCTACCAGACACCATGTTGCATCCACCGAGCCCTTGGATGCTTCTGGGCATTCGCGTGACCTCAGATCAAACTAGTAGAAGCATATATCCAATGATTCAGGTATTGACAAGGTTATTGATTGTTTTTAACTTATGTTTTCTTGCATTTTATTTATATTTCATAAGCATTGCACTTAGGGTTTTGTAGATCTATATTTTATAGAGGGCCTCACATAGTGGAGCCCTCACATGTACTACTGATCCATGTTTTGTGGTTTGTTTGTACTCAAGTGCAGGAGATATTTTTATTGGTAGTTGTTGTAGCTTGGAGTGGCCCCGTAGTGGATACACAAGCCCACTCAACCCTTGTTTGGAGTGAAGAATATCTGAAGACACCATAGTCGATTGATCCAACTAGAGGGTTTCACCTCTATTGTAATTATTGTATCAAAACAAATCAACATTTTGTAACCCCTGATTTGGGGCACATTGATGTATAAAGTGGAGATCAAGGCTCCCTAGTTTAATAATAATATATGATATTCATTTCATGTGCACATTGTGGTTTGTTTTGATTTATTGCTATTATTTTTCTGCTTTACATTACTTTATGAAATAAATGCACAAGTATTATTTGAATGTGCAATGATGTAAATGTGCATGTTGTCCACATGTACATGAGTCATAGGAAGATGAAAGGCCAAGAGTCATGTCTCATTATATATAGGCCTTTCATAAGTGAGAGGAAGATAGATAGAAGCATAATATGTTGAGTTGTAGTCTCTTACATTTAATTTGTCAATCCAGGTTAGATTTAAAGAATAGTAAATCTCGTATAGATTATTCCATAATTCTTAATCATTGACTTTATTCCATTTCCTTAGTTTCATTTGCAGGAAATGAAAGTTTGCAAAAAATGAAATTGAAGTGAAATTATGTTTAATGCAATTATGACAGTCTAATGTGGATCCACATTATGATTTAATGATGCATTTTCTATTTAATATATTTTATAATTTCTATATTATGCAAATTAATTAATATTTATGCTTCTAAGACTTATTCTACATCCTAATTCTATCTACCATGTTTTTAAGGGAAGATATTTAGGGACTAACCTTTCAAAGTGGGCCTTGCCTCCTCAAGGTTAGTATTAACCTCCTCTCCTTTTCTCTACTCTACTTTAACTTCAGTTTCCTATTTTCATTAAATTAATATAATGCTACTTACTTCATGGTTGCAGGAAAATAAAATGGAGATTACAAAAGCAAATAAAACATGAAGAAATTGTGAGATATAGTTACCATATTAGAAAGAAAATATTGCTATTTTATTGCTTGGCTTCAATCTTCATTCTTACAATGTATGACAAACTATGCATACATTAGACTATTTATATGGCAGATGGTAGATCTCCTCCTCCTGACATTAGATCTTTTTCAAAGGTCTTTACAATGCATTTTATAATATCACTTAGACATTTACAATAAAATTCTCTTCTGCCATATGTTACATTTCAAATGCTCGAAGATTTGAATTCCAATATTTCATAACAAAGATATTCTAAAATTAAGACATGCTAACAACTACCTTGGACTTATTACAATTGAAATTGTCCAAGTGGCAAACTTCCAAACTAACATAATCAAAAGACCTAAAATTAAATAATTTGATGATAAGATAATACAATTGTTTGTCCTCTTCTTACAGGAAGAGATAAATTAAGTTTACGTCCATATCTAAGCAACTTAACAATTCAAAAACATTACAACTTTTAATAACAAACCATATAACAGATTAACAAATGTCAAGTCATGTATACAATGCCAATGTGCCAAACAATCGTGCTAACTATGAGACCCATGTGGCACTGCTATGTTGTCATCATATGTGGAATTCCAATGCATCATATGGTTTACTCGATCAACATTATTTTCATAGATCATTTCTATAGGTGCTTTCTATAACACCTTTCCGTAGCCCGTATTCTATGCACGTCCTCATGAACTGATTTTCTTGAGTTCAGCCTGCATTCGATTGTAACACTCCCTATAAAATATTTTTAGCACATACTTCCTTAAAACACAATAATGTCACATGATTTTGTATAAAATAATAGGTATATATCACTCAATGTCTTATGCATCATATTTACTTTAATCATATAAATAAAGCAATACAGTCATTAAAATGCATTCACAATTAACACATTTGCATATAAAATATAAATTAAAACTTGCATAATATATACATGATTTAACATTCATCATTTTCCCCAAACTAGAGAGAATACATGTCCTCATGAATACATGGTTAAATACCAAATCATAACCAAAATACAACAAATATAATACTGCAGATAAAATAAATAAAATACTATAAAATTTTTACAGATGAAATACTGCAAATACAATATTTGATACTATCAATGTAATCAAACAAACGTATTGCAAGTACAACAGATAATATGGTAACACAACAGATAAAATATAGCAATCATAACTTGATAGAATATTGTAACATAAAATATAGCAAACATGACTAATTATAAAAATTAAACTATTGTAGATATAACAGTTAGATGGCTATGAATATATATAAAAAATAAATACACAAGTTTGAAACAAAGTTTGATAAAGTTCTTAAGATCTAAATTTGTTTAGATCTAAGTCGAGGTGAAACCCAGGATGATATTGGTAGTTTTTTGGAAATATTCTTTCATGCTTCACTTTCTGAGTCTATGCCTTGACTTTATTGGTATGAGTGGTGGTTCAAAAACTATAGTTTTTATATGTGTGACTTCTTTAGGTTCCTCACACTTCAATCCATGTAGCACATCTTGTTGTCTGATGATGGAAGTGGTCCTGCAGATTCAATGGTTTGGTTAATCACCTTATCAACTTTGAGAGGCATCCCTATATCAATGAACAATTTTGGTCTTCGAGGGCTATGTGTGGGCCATTGCTGAAAAAAATACTCTGACAATGAAAGTGAGCTATCTTCATCAAGATCCTTGGTTAACTCAAAATGTTTGGTAAAGTTCACCATTTTTCTTATTTTTTCTAAACGTGGAGCTCTTATTAGGGGATGCACTGACATTCACTGGTTGGATAATTGGGCTAGCTGATTTTACCATATTATCTGCAAAAATTTGTTTGAGGATGTCAAGTTGAAGAGTGAGAGCTCGTTTTACCAAGGCAGCATGTTCTAAAAACTCACCCTTGAGCTTGTCCAATTTTTTGTCTAGTAGGATCTATTGCACTTGGATTTCGACGAGGGTTTCAGTGGTAGGAGTAAAGGTAGGCGGACTAATATATTTCCTCACAATATTCATTTATAAATTTGTTCTATAATTTCTAAATATTTATATTAATTACAATCCTATTTAATTCTTGTTGTTATCCACACTTTATTGTTCTTTCTTTGTCATTCACCTAACTCGACGCCTTTGCTAGCCTCGACCTTACACTCCATGTAATGGTTTCCAATTGCTTTCATAGGTAGGTCATCCGGGGAATAAATCGATAGATCGAATTGATTCGTAGAGGAGAATTTTGTAGAATTAGGTTTTTTTCTTATACTTCTTATGACATAATGACCCTAAATAAAAATATGGCCATCAATCATAGTTTTTGATCAACGATTACTACATTTGATCTATATTATCTTCCCTTATTGGTTGATTGCGATTAGCTATCGTTGATCGAATTAGTTCTACTTATGGTCGTTCCTCTAGAAAATATCAAACTATCGTTCACCACCTTGCGTGGGTATCAATTAGCCGATTAACACATTGACATCCATGGGTATCAATTATCTTTTGAAAATTGAATTCGGTGTATAATGAAACTTTCCCAATTTTTAATTTTATTTGTTCGATTAATAATAAGCTTTGGTAGGTTTAAATTAGTTGACGATTTAAAAAAAAATAATAATTATTAGAACTTATGCTTACCTTTGATATTCTCAATTCACATTCGTTGGCTCCCTCATATGCAAGTCATCCATTACCCATGGTGCCTTAATTATCTTAGTTTTTGCGTCGGGCATGAGGATAGGCTGGTTTCTTCACAAAATGATGAATTTTGGATAATTGTGATTTACCTTTCTCCAAGTAATGCATCCAAGCTCAATTCACTTCAGCTTCGATGTGTGGTAGATCTGCAGCTTGTCCTATACAATATTTCCCTGTCCTTTTTTTTTAGTCTAAACACTTGTGCATACTTGATAATACATGTGGTGATCTTTGAAGAAACTTGCACACTTGTCTGCCAACCGTAAGCTTTCATATCAACGCTTTATGTTCTAGGTTGCGTTCTCATTAATATTCAAATCATTTTCATGCAAAGGTTAGATTTCTCATTTGTTTGCTAATCAGTGTCCCTTGAACGTCCGAACCTACTACATTTGAACCCTCTGCATGGTTTCCAAAGTTAACCCACATTTTGACTTCTGCCCCAAGGCTCACGAGGTAAAAATACATGAATTTTACATTAAATCCCTTTTACAATTATTGATATTGATGCATGTAAATCTATTTTAATATAATTTAGATGAACATTTAAAATATAAACAATTAAAATTTAAAGTTAAGATTTTTTTTCTTTTTCTTTTTTAAATATAATTAAAAATAATGTTCAACTAAATATATTGTAATTAAAATTTTAAATTAATATAATATATATTTTTAATTTAATATTTTATTATTATTTAATTTTATAAGATATAATAATTATTATTAAATATTAAAAATTAATATAATAAATTTATAAATATATATTCCTCTTCAAAAGAACTCATAAATATATATTTCATTGTTTTATTTATTTAAAATTTATACAATTAACACAAAAGAAAAAATGTATATATATATATATATATATATATATATATATAATTAACATAAAAATCTAACTTCAATGTAGAGTTATTTATTAAAAGTCATAATATTTTATAACCCATCACTTAAGGCATGTGGCCTCAGCTTGTGGTGCAAATCCGTTATAACCATAGACTTAGAAAATTTTCATGAAATCATGTCTATGGAAACATACTACAACTTTTTTTCTTTTTTTTAACTACGAAAACACACTGCAGTTTTTTTAAACTACGGAAACACACTACAGAAAATAAACTACAAAAAGTAACTACAAAAAAAAAACTACAAACTACAGAAAGATGAACTTATAGAAAACAAACTACAAACTATAGAAAGATGAACTTATAGAAAACAAACTACAAAAATATTTTTGTCTTACCTGTTCTCTTTTCCACTTTTTTTCTCACCCAAACTGTATCATGAAATTTATTGCACAAATATTTTACTTCTCCCCCAAATTGTATTTTTGGATATATAGCCAAAACAAGGTAAGGAGAGAAATTCTTATTTATAAAAGTTTAGTATATATATATATATATTATTTTTTAGAATTGGGGGTGTTTACTGATATACCAATTATTTAAGTCAAGCCACCAAATAAAGTTCTAGGATAATAAAACTTCT
Organism: Wollemia nobilis; assembly: GCA_028583015.1. NCBI lineage: Eukaryota > Viridiplantae > Streptophyta > Pinopsida > Araucariales > Araucariaceae > Wollemia > Wollemia nobilis. Next base: position 748,193 of record JAQPPZ010002833.1, on the reverse strand, counting down.
TAGAATGAAATTGTTTGTTCTCAATAGCGAAGATATTATGCAAAAACTTTGATGCCTTCCTTGACATTTTAATAAAATATTCCATGGTCTAATAACAAATCCTTCCAATGCCCTAGAAAGGTCAATTTCTTGTTCTACTTATTTTAGCTTCATTGAGGAGTTCTATATGAGAGAAGGATAATAATGAATTTTAAACCAATATCAATCATCAATACTTTGGTTTACAAAATAGGTCTTCATTAGTGGTTAGACATATTTAAAACCCATTTTGGAAGAGGAGAAATAAGATAGTCATTCTGGTATCATCTTGATTTACCATTTCATAGCCTATTTTTATAGAAATGTACATTTATTTTTTAAACTTGCAGGGGTGCAAAGCTTTGGGGAATCAAATTCCCAACCACTCTATCAAAGTCTTGATGGGAATTATCACTCTATCCTTACGGTTTTATCCATTTAAGTAAAAAAACTAAGGTTTTGGGGATTCGGATCACATCTCCATCTAGATGGAATTGTAATTCTATTTTTATGATATTTTATTTAAGAGAATTTAGAACTTTAGGGATTTGGATCACATCTTCATCTGGATGGAAGTGTAATTCTATCCTTACAGTTATTTTTATTATTATTATTATTTTGGGAAGGAAGCGAAACTTTAGGGATTTGGATCACATCTCCATATGGATGGAAACGTAATTATATCCTTACAATTCTTTCTCTTCTCTTTTTATTATTTATGAGCTACAAGATCTTTTATTACCTTGCTTTTTATAATTAATGATACCATCATGACTAGTTATCCTCCTTCCCATAAGGTAAGAGCATGCCTTCACACACCGAATCTGACTTCTCTCTTAAACCTGATATTGTGATTGAAAAGTGATGAATAATAAGATGAAAATAGTGTAGATATTAGAACTCCATCATGAAACAAAGGAAGCATATAAAATAACATAGAGTGATCTTCTAGTTTATTTTCAAGAAATGTTACTGTTCCAAGATAATCTCCTTTCATTGGCCAAGTGATGTAAGGATTTTTTCCATCCATCTTATTTACCAGAACCTACTTATCCAAACAATAGATCACTCTTTTTAATGGTTGTACTTATTTACTAAAATTAAATTATAAAGCAACAACTGTATTTAGTAGATAATGTTTTTGTTGCTTAGGATAGAAAAGATAATTTTTTTATTTAATAGTGGTTGATTGCATTTCAGAAATGCACTACAAACTAATTTATTTCTTAAGATGGTTTATAAACTCTTATGTAGATAATGGTTTCCTATAGAGCTTAAGACTATGTTCATTAACTAGTAATCTTCTTGTTGAATCATTAATAGGCTTAAGTTTAACTGTACTATTTCCAAATATTTCTTCAATCTCATAGGGTCCTAGCCATATTGTCCTTCGCTTACCTTGGAAATATTGGTAGCGGGAGTCAAATAGCAAGGCCCAATAAAATATTCATGGTACAATATGTTTATCATGCCATTTTTTTCTTTCGTATCTGCATTAGTTTTATCCTATGCAATGTTTCTAATCCCTTTATATATATATATATATATATATATATATATATATATATATATTTGGTAATATTAAGATATGGGGGTTTTGACCAGGAATCCCCCAACCTGTTACAACAACTCCACCAGGGAGACACACACCCACCCCCTCACACAAACCTTGGACCTCCCAAAGAAGAGCCAAAGCCCAAATCATTGTGCTGCACCCCTAGGTGCTATATTTTTTTTTATTGAGTAAATACTTCTTATACATATCCATGACAAGTGCTATATTTTATTGTTATTGTTATTAATTATTATATATGTATTAATAATAATTTTATTATTATTATTTATTATTTATTTATTTTTAATTTATATATATATTTAAAATACCCAACTCTTTTGACCTAATTGACTCCACTCTTTCCTAGATGACTTATCTTTTTGTTCAAAAAGTAGAGTAATTTCTTGTTCTAGCAGTAATTTCTTGAGGTTTATAAATGTAGAACAAATAATGCAACTATCCACCATTAATAACTTTTACTTTTCTTTTTCTCTTTTTTTTTCACAATTTTGTCTTGTTTTTTTTCAAGATTTAAATTTTCAAACAAAATAGTCTTACTATTATTAAGACCAGGTCTGAATTTCCAGCCAATCTTAACACAAGGGAAAGTAAAATTACTATTCTAAAATAGTTCTTATTGCCACTAAAACCAGGTCTAATTTTCTAGCCAATTTTAGCACAATAAAGGAAAGTAAAGTGTTGTTGTTACAACTTGATCTTAAGGAACGTTTCAGTGTGATTTTATCACACAATCATACCTACTTCTCTATTTTCAAAAGGTTAGAGAACCTAGACCTAATTCAGTAACAACCACACTGTGCTGAAAAGTAAATTTGCTGAAAATAAAAGTGCTAAAATAAATGCTAAATTGTTGTCACTACTTGATTTTAAGGAATATTTCAGTGTGATTTTGTCACACAATCACACCTACTTCCTTGTTTTCACAAGGTTAGAGAACCCAGACCTAAGCTAGTGACAATCAAAATAGCTTTTTGAAAGTAAATTTGCTAAAAAGAAAATGCTAAAATAAAGGTAGAATTGTTGTCACTACTTGATTTTAAGGAACATTTAAATGTGATTTTGTCACACAATCACACCTACTTCCTTTTTTTCACAAGGTCAAAGAACCTAGACCTAAGAAAGTAACAACAACCACCCAATGCTTTGAAAATTTACTGAAAGTAAAAATGCTAACTAGGAAAACAAGAAAATAGATCCTAAGAAAATGAAACTTGGAAGTATTGAGATGAAGACACTTGCTAAAACCCTATTATCCCAACCTTGAACTGCATGACGACTCATTTTCAGTCACACAAGTAAGTCTCCTCACCCTAGTAGTATTTGATAAAAAATTATGACATTTTTCTCCCCAAAAATGATGCCAAAATGTTGAGTTGTAGTTGCTTACATTTAATTTTTCAATCCAGGTTAGATTTAAAGAACAGTAAATCCCATATAGATTATTTCATAATTCTTAATCATTGACTTTATTCTATTTCCTTAGTTTCATTTGTATGAAATGAAAGTTTGCAAGAAATGAAATTGAAGTGAAATTATGTTTAATGCAATTATTAACTTAATCTAATGTGGATCCACATTATGATTTAATGATGTGTCTTATATTTAATATATTTTTTAATTTCTATACTATGCAAGTTAATTAATAGTTATGCTTTTAAGACTTATTCTACATCCTAATTCTATTTATCGTGTTTTTGAGGGAATATTTAGGGACTAATTTAACAGAGTGGGACCTGCCTCCTCAAGGTTAGTATTAAACTCCTTCACTTTTCTCTACTCTACTTTAACTTCAGTAAGCTATTATCATTAAATTTATCTAATTCTACTTATTTCATGGTTGTAGGAAAATAAAATAGAGATTGCAAAAGCAACAAATCATGCACAAAGAAGGCATTAAGCCTCCTCTTCAGCTTCAGCATCTTCATCCTTAGGCTCTTCTTTTATCTCATCCTCACCTTCATCCTCAACATTGTCAAAAGCCGCAGAGTTCTTATCGTCATCCTTGGCTTCATCCATGGCGTTGTCCTTGCCATCATCCTCGGAGAACTTCTTGTTAAAAAATAGAAGATTCAGGGCATTACGAAGGTCCATAATGTGAGAAATGTAGTTGGATATCGAGTTTATGATGTACTGCTTCAGGCATTGGTTAGGTACATCCTTATCCTCCTCATCCGAGTCGATTACCAAGGTTTTATTTTTATGCACAAGATTTTCTAGATGTGGTGAGGATCTTACGACTCTCTTTGATTTCTCAAGGACCTCGAGTTTGATTTTCTTGACTACTTGATTTCTCATACTTTTGACTGCATCCACAACCGCTCTTTTCTTGGCCGACATGGCCGAGGAATAAGAGGGGGATGGACTAGCCTGGGTCTGGCTAGATTTGGCAGGGGTGGGGCTAGGTTTTCCTTTGGTGGAATGAATGGTAAGGATGGTAATGCCTTGAGGGTAGTGGATGAGCCAGTGGTTATAAAGGACTTTGAAGAGGCCTTGATGTGAGGGCAAGTCATCACTTTTATTTCTATGGATATTCTCTATGGAATAGCTAATGGAATTAAAGATAAATTGGGGTATGTTCACTGAATTGACATCCCTAAAGTGATTGTAGAAGGTAAAGTGAAAACTGCAAAGTACCTTCTCAGGATCATCTACTGTAACAAATTCCATTATTGGCTTCATTACACTATTCCATGGGGTGGGGAGCTCTATCCATTTCATTCCCATCCTCGCTTTCTTGCAGAGTTATTTATCCTTGATGTCCTTCAGTTCTGCCTCCCAATTATGCTTCTCATATCGAATGGACCTCCCTCTCATCGGTTGGCCTATGAGTTCAACGAGCAACTTGATGTCGATCTCGTAAGTTTTTCCATGGATGATCACCTTGTCGTTGTTCCAACTATCTAGGATTGTCGTGGTTATCTCAAAGTCATCCCCTAAAAATCTCCTGAAGAAAGGCATAAAACCTCTCTTAGTGAGCATGGCTTCAACAATGGAGTCCATGGCAATAGTGGTTGGCTCAACAAAACTCATGGTTGCTAGGCAAAGGGGGCACTTGGGAATGGAGTGGAGGAAGAATTGCTACAAGTGATAAGATTTGGGTTCGCTATAAAGATATAACAAGTGGAGGCCACTCTTTGGTTTGGGGAAATTTCCTTCTTGGATGAGGAGCCGAACAATCTAGATGATTTGGAAATTGCAGATATCGATGTGGGGATTCCCATGCATACTTGGAAAAGTCATAGAAAAAAACTTGCAATTGAAAGGCCTAACCACCTTGATGGGCCACGTGAAGAGGTAATTAAGGTAATGGTGGGGAATGTGAAGCGTAACGGGTAATATGGAGGTAAGGGCAAGGATACAGAGGAGCGGGGTGATGGTGCGAAGGAAGAGGCAGAGGTGATTGGTGGGCAAAGGGTGCGTGTGAGCATGGCCAATGGGGATACGATTGCCATATTGAAAAGAGGAAACATGGATGCGGAGACTAAGAGTGGTGTGAGAGCTAAGGTGGTTGAGGCAAAAGGTAAAAATTTCTTGGAAATTGGCAATGAAAAAGCTAGAATTTTTGAAAACCTCACTAATGTTGATGGTGCCAAGTATCAAAGATACGTGGGTGCCGAGGAGGAACAAAAGAGAAAACATTACAACTGATTGGTCAGGCATCATTACTAGTTATCACAGATTTGTCTTGATCCACAATGTCAACGATTTCTTGTGGCATGCCACTTGTCCAAGTCATTAGACTCATGGCATTGACACCATAATTAGCTAATTTATCAGCAGCCTTGTTGCTTTCTCTAAATGTGTGCTGGAAAATAATATCTTGTTGATTTTGACTCAAAATATTGGCTTCCTCAATGCAGTCCTTAACCCTCCATGAAGGATTTTTGTTGTTCTTTAGGTAGTTGATTGTGTTGAGTGAGTCTCCCTCGACCATGAGCCTTTTTTTGCGAGGAATAATCCTCTCCACATGGCTCTGGCTTCAACAACCTGGTTTGTCTGAATCCCCAAGTGTTCCACATAGGCAAGGATGACACTTCCTTTATGATCTCTGAGGATGCCCCCAACACCTGCTTTTCCAGGGTTACCCTTGGCTGCACCATCAAAGTTTAGTTTAATCCATCCTGTAGGGGGAGGGATCCATTTGGAGTGGGCTCTTAAATTAGGGGAAGGCTGAATTTGATTTTCCACAATAGGAATATTCAGGGAGTGGCTCAAGGAAGTCTCAAAGCTAGAGGTAGGATGAGTGGAGAGAGGAATGAGGGTAGCATTTTTAGTGGCAAAGGATAGGATTTTATTAGTGACAAGGTCAGGATTCATCTTCTTGTTAGAGAAGATTCTATGATTTCTTTCTAGCCATATTTACCACAAAAAATGATGAAGATAAGTTTGCCAAAGGAACTTGAGATGGGTATTGTGGAAAGGATTAGGCCATTGAAGGAAGAGCTCAACAATGGAACAAGGCCTAGCCCAGAGGATGTGGAAGGTTTGAAGGATCTTGTTAAGGATGGAGGAGGAAAAATGGCATGAAAGGAAAAGGTGGTGAGGGGACTCCCAGTCAACCAGACAAAGAAAACACCTATTGGGGAAAACCATACCTCTTTTGAGCAAGTTATCTATGGTGAGGATCTTCTCTTGGATGGAAACCCAAGAAAAAAGGATATTTTGGGAATGAGGAATTTGGGCCAAACAAGATGGCAAGGGAATAAAGGTTCCTCATGAGTCAAGAGCAAACTATAGGCAGACTTAATAGAGAACTCCCCACTTTCAATGAATTCCCAAAATAGTTGATCGCTAGGATTACCTGAGGGAATGATGGTGGAGTTCATAAGGAGTTGCAACTCTTTAGACTCTTCTAGGTGGGTGATGCTTCTGATGGGTTTCCAGCTCTTCCTACTATTGTAGGAGCTCAGAAAGTCAGAGACTTTTTGACCAAATGTGCTATCGGTGAGAACTTTTAGGACTGCCAGATTAGGATCATTTATGAGAGGTTCTCCTTTAATCCACTTATCATTCCAGAAATCTATCCTATGACCATCTCCTAATCTCCATCGCATACCTTTTTTCACTAGAAATCTAGTGTTCATTATTGACTTCCAAAAGGCAGATCCTCTGGTGGGAGCCATTTCATTAAGGAAATATGTTCCCTGCAAGTATTTTCTTCTAACGATGGGTATCCATTCATTTCCCACATTAGTGATTAAGTGCCAAGATTGCTTAGCCATGAGGGCTAAATTTAGAATATGGACTCTTCTAAGGCTGATTCCTCCCTTATTATTTGGTTTACAGACTTTGTCCTAGGCCACTAAATGGAAGCGTTGCTTGGTTTCAGTCCTAGACCATAGGAAGTTTTTCTAGATTTGCTCAATTCTATGGCAAACTATTATAAGGGCCTTGAAAATAGACATGAAATAAACTAGGATGCTCTGAAGGGATGCCATGGTGAGAGTGGCTTTGGCAGCTTGCGATAACATATTTCCTTTCCATCCTGCCAATTTCTTATGTATTCTTTCAATCACATTGTTCCACATTGAGTCAGAAGGATTACCGATAAACAGGGGAAGTCCCAGATAGGTAGCAGGAAAGGATGACATAGAACATTCAAGAATTTTAGATATTTTGATTTACCTTTGAGTGAGAGTATTGAAAAAGTATATCTTGCTTTTATTGAAATTAAATTTTTGACCAGTTGCTTCATATAAAAGCAATATATATTTGATGACTTTGGCTTCAAAAATAGAGGCAAATGTGGAAATGATGGTGTCATCTACAAATTGTTGGTGAGTTACAGGGTTGGTCTGAGATGCAGCTTTGATTCTTGATATAAGTTTTGATCTGTAGGCAGCTTTGATGGTTTGACCAAGAGCTTCAACTACAATGATGAATAATAAGGGAGAAATGGGGTCTCCTTGTCTCAGACCTCTGTTGCTCTGGAAGAAACCTGCTGTGGATCCATTAATAAGAATAGAGAACCAGGGTTTTGAAATGCATCCTTTGATCAGTTCAACCCAATCTGGGTGAAAACCAAATTTGAGCAGAATGGTTGTAAGGAAATCCTAGTTAATCCTATCATAGGCTTTGTTCATGTCAAGCTTTAGGATGAAAGCAGGTTTCTTGGTTTGGGACACAGAATGTAAGGCTTCATGGATAGTTATGACTCCATCTAGGATAGATCTACCTTGGACTGAGCTTCCCTGACAAGCATCAATGAGGTTGGGTAGGACATCCTTCATTCTATTGGCAATGGCTTTGGTGAGAATCTTATACACTACATTGCAGAGGCTTATAGGTCTATAATCAGTCATGAGTTTGGTAGTGGGGCTTTTTGGAATTAGGGTGATAAAAGTGGAGTTAAAGCAACGAGGAATAGACTTGGAAGATTGAAATTCTTTGATAGTGGAGCAGACATCTTGGCCAACAATATCCTAGAAGGTCTGGAAAAAGTGAGGAGGAAATCCATCTGGGCCTGGAGCTTTGTCTAGGTTCATGGTAAATAAGGCTTGCCTGATCTCATCATCAAAAAAAGGTGCAATAAGCTTGGTGTTGACTTCTTCTGGGATGGATCGAGGGATGTGATAGAGCATGAAATATTTTTCCAGATCTAAAGCAGGGTTGTAGTCTCCAAGAAGAGAATTGAAGTATGAAATAACTTCAGCTCTGATCTCCATGATGTCAGAAGTGGTGGACCCATCACTCTTAACGAGTTCCTTGATCTTATTATTGCTTCTGTTTCTCAAGGTTGAGGCATGAAAAAATTTGGTATTTGAATCCCCTTCTTTGAGCCATAGGGCTCTGGATTTCTGTCTCCAAAAGGTTTCTTCACAGGCAAGGATGTTATGGTATTCAGCCAAGATGCTTCTCTCTTCTGATCTAGTTTGCTCATCACACTGACCATTTTGTATCTTGTTTTCAATTGAGGCTAATTTGTCCTCAATGGATTGCTTATTTTCAAAAAGGTTTCCAAACACTTCCCTGTTCCATATTTTGAGATTTTCTTTCACATGTTTCAGTTTTTGTGCAAGTCTGAAAGAAGGACATCCTTGTCCTACCTATTGCCACCATTGAGAAATCCTATTTCTGAGGTCAGGATGTTGAATCCACATTGCTTCAAATCTGAAAGGCCTTTTGAAAGGATTGTCTTTCTCTACTTCCATCAATAAGGGGTTGTGATCTGATCCTACTTTAGGTAGAGAGTGAAGGCTCGCATCACCAAAAAATTGAATGACTTCTTGGGAAAGGAAAAACCTGTCCAATTTCACCTGTATAAGTTGATTTCCCACTCTTCTGTTACTCCAAGTGAATTTGGCATCCTTGAGTTTGACATCCATGAGGTTGTTTGAATTGACAAATTCATAAAAGTCTTCCATGCTTTTTAGAGGGAATCTTGTTCCTCCTTTTTTGTTCGAGGGGTAGAGGGGAGTGTTGAAATCTCTAGCTACAATCCAAGGAATGTTATGAAAGGAGTCTTTTATGTTGCTTAAGATATCCCAGAATTGAGCCCTTCCTGACACAGTATTTGGAGCATAAATGTTGGAGAGGATCCATGAGATGTTATTTTATCTGTCATGAAACAAAACACTTATCATTCTTTCATTTGACTGAATCAGTCTACCTTCTAGTTTTCTTGGGTCCCATAAGCACATAAGGCCTCCAGAAGTACCTCTAGCTTGACTGAAAACAACTTCTCCTTTCTTCCAAGTTTTCTTTGCAGCATTAATTGAATTGTGTTCATCTAGTTTGGTTTCTTGCATTAAGAATATTGTGGGTTTTAACTCTCTTCTTAATGAGCTAACTATCCTCTATTTGGTTAGCCCATTAAGTCCTCTCACATTCCATGAGAGGATCTTCATTTGGAAACCTTGGATGTTTTCCTGCCTCCCTTTCCAAGAGGTTGGGGAGGTTTGGTGATTTTTCCTTCATCTCTAGATTGTGTGATGACTGGAGGAAATAAGGTTTTTTGAATTCCATTTGCTATGTCTTCTTGGATTCCTCTTTTCCACTGTTCATTTGCTGAAATTATTCCCCTTTTCTTATCACTTCCACAGTCAATAGGCGACTTCATGGAGCTTCTTGTTTGTTTGGGACTGAATTTGTAGGGGGTGATTTGTTCAATCATAGGGCTTGAGAATCCTATAGTATTTTGATTATTTGCAGGGCTAAAGGATTCAGGAGGAGGATGAGATGGCCCAGATATTGCAGGGGAGTCTAGGCTCTGGGGAAGTTCAGGTTTTGGGCATTGAATATTTTGTTCATTTTTTGACTCAAAAAAAGATGAATCAAAGAGTATTTGAAATTTGTTTGGGATGTTAAAGGTAGTACATACCTCATCCTTATCTGCTTGAGGGGGTGATGTAGTAGCTTGCTTACCTTTGTCTATTGATTGGTGGGGGGCTTGAGGTGTTTTCCCTACTTTAGGTTGTCGAATCTCGATTCCTTTGTTCTTTTGAATCTGACCATTTTTGGTTTGTCTAAAGCCCTTTTTAGGACCAGGATTTCTCCAACCTTGGGTGTTACAATTAGGACCCTCCATCCCTGAGCTGGGATTTTCCTTCTTTGGTTGTACCTTCAAGGAAGGGCATTGGCTTCTAAGGTGCCCTTGGGTGTGGCACTCCATGCAAAAATCTGGCTTGTTCTCATATTCCAAGGCTTGCTTGTGATAATAGGAGTCATATTCCAGTTCGACAAATGTAGGGAGCTCTGAATCCAAGTTTGCATTTACGCATATTCTGGCAGTCGTCATCCTTGATCGGGCCAGAGTAGCATGGTCAATGGCCACCAGATCACCAATAATATTTGTGATTCCTTTAAGGATGTCCTCGTGCCAAAACTACCAAGGAATATTTGGCATATGAACCCAAATAGGAGCATGGTTTATGCTTTGAGTTTTTGGGTCAAAATCCTCTACCCATCTGCGCAGGAATAATATACACCACCCCAGGAACCACGACCCTCCCATGAGAATCCGACTAGCATCATCATGGTTGCTAAGATGGATGCCAAAAAATCCTCTGGTGAGGCCAAATATTTCCATGTTGCCAATGATTTTCCATAATTTAAATAATACTTATCAATAATTTATATAATTTTCCATAATTTAGTATATGCATATTATTGATATTCCAGGGATGGATTGCAATAATAGGAGCCGTATTCCAGTTTAACAAACATAGGGATCTCTGAATCCAAGTTTGCATTTACGCATATTCTGGCAACTGTCATCCTTGACCGGGCTAGAGTAGCATGGTCAATGACCACCAAATCACCAACAATCTTTGTGATTCCTTTAAGGATGTCCTCATGCCAAAACTGCCAAGGAAGATTTAGCATATGGACCCAGATAGGAGCATGGTTTATGCTTTGAGTTTCTAGGTCAAAATCCTCTGCCCATCTATGCAGGAATAAGCTACGCCACCCTAGGAACAACAACCCTCCCATGAAAATATGGCTACCATCATCATGGTTTCTAAGAAGGATGCTAAAAATTTCTCTGGTAAGACCAAATATTTCCATGTTGCCAACAATTTTTAATAATTTATTGAATACTTTTCCATAATTGTTTTTTTTGGTATTGATAAAAAAGGGGGTTGAAGAGCCCCGACCCTTTACACAAAGCTCGAAAGATATACAAGAAAAAATAAAAGAAGATCATACAAATGCAATATAGCCCTATCTTAATAAAACAAACAAACCTAAGCTAAACCTGTTGATGGAGAAACTGAAATAATATTCCTCTGGCTATCCTTTTATTTAACATAGCTAATACAATGCTCAATACTTTACATAATTAAAAAAGAAACTGTTGACAATACTTTTCCATAATCTAATATATATACATATTATTGATAATTTATATAATACTTATTGTAGACACCAAAACAGCACCAATCCTATTATGTGACAAGCATTGATCGCATTGACACAAACAGCCCCTAGGGCAGCCCCAAGAGGTCAAACAGTGGTCCTAACCACTCCCAAAAGCAGTTTTGAGGGTCAAAAGTCAATTTTGCACCTTTTTGGCACCTTTTTCTCTATTCGTCCCACCCAGGGACGAATTCAGACTGGTATTCGTCCCACCCTAGGACGATTAAGCAATCGCTCCAGGGTGGGACGAATAGCAGGTTTGACTGGCAAAAATTCAAACCTCGACAAGTCCACCAGTTAACTAAAGCTACAAGTCATGCAATTGCGAGGAACGACTCCAAATCAAGAAGAAAGACTTCAATCATGCATGTCTTTATTTTAGAGACCTCATGCAAAGAAGCTTTTTTATCAAGGAGTTAGCTTTTCTCTGAAAATAGGACAGTTAACTCAAGAGGCGCCCTCGCATGCGCAATTCAAACAAAGAGACCCTAGGTCTATAAATTGGTGGGTTTTACCACCCAAAATAGATACAAAGAAGGAGCATTTGAGCAACGAAGTGCTACCAATTTCATACCTAACTGCGATTTGTGCTTTTACATCCTTAATCTCTCATTCGAAAGGGAGGTTATTGGGTGACTATTGGAGGCGCAAATCTGTACCCAAAACCTGATTTCTGACCACAAATATCCACAAAATTTGTCGACAACACCCCATAATCATTTTTGGACCCATCCCAAGTGGATTGGTGTCGAAACAGTGCTTCAATCGGTGGGCGTCCTGCCCCCGGGTGCTCCCCAAACTATCACAGTGCTAATCGCCCCATCCCGGGACAATTAGAAATCTGTGATGTATTTCTTGTTTTTTTCTTTTGCATATGATTCTAGATAGGTTAAATAGGTTACAGTTCAAATTTCATGTCATTCTGATTATTTTTGACCAAGTTATTGTTGTTTCCCGCTTTCACTAACTTACAGATGCCATCTTCAAAATATGGATCCTAGAGGCAAAATTGGAGAAATATGAGCATCTGGGTCGTCCCAAAACTCCCCTAATTAGCCAACCTCAATTTTTTAGGTCTTTTGGAGCTTCCTAAGTAGGACATTGAACAGGGTGCTTTCTGGCCAATTCTCACAGTCCTATTCGTCCCACCCTGGAGCGAGTATAGATCTGTGAGGAATTTTCAGACTGTTCTTTTTGCAATGGTCTTTTGATGATATTTTTATGCTTCTATCAAATTTTCAGGTCAATCAAAGTTTATTTGATAGTCGTTTTATTATTTTCATGCATACACTGACAATAGGCTGTGGGAAATACATGTTTCATTTGGTCTGCAGGTATTATTAATATTTTCTGTTTCTTTGAATGTAGGTTTCCAATAGCAGAGGAGTAGGAAAGATCAAATAATCACATACAATAGTGGTGATGACATTTTTTTCTGCCCATCTTACATGTGGGCACGCGGAAGAAGGATTGTTAGCCATGGATCTTGTAACAAGAAACACATTTGACTCTCCTATCCCCTAAAAAGGAAGGAGATGTATTGTAACATAATTTGTAAAATGTATCAATAAAAGATATTACCATATTTCTATTGCTTTTATCTTGTGTCTATTTGCATACATTATTTCTTGTTCTTGTGGCATATTCCTTTTTGTTTTTGTATCCTCGTGCTTTCATGAATATTATAGAAATATTTCGTAGGAGGGTGGATTTTCAAGGTGGAAATAGTGTATGCATACCTATATCAACATGACATAGCCCTATGTCAACTCAAGGTGCCAAAGTTAAAGGTAGCATTCTTTAGTTTAAACATCTTGGTTGTCATTTCCATCCTACATGTTGTGCTGGGAGGGTTGGCTAGCCAAATCTCTCTAAGGCCTTGGCATATGGGAGGTCACAAGTTTTAATTCCTTCCATTTCAAAACCTTTTAATTGTAATGATAACATCAACATCCATACAATTTGTGATGGCATGGCAAACCCTAATGATGTAGCATTGGATGGTCAACCCTTTGCATAACTATAATGAAATTATAGGGTTGTATAGATGCCACATGGTGGTTTGTATGGATGATATCATAATTAATAAAGCTAATGTAGTAGCTAGCACATAAATCCTAAGGTAACACATGATAGCCCATACAACTAACTTAGAAGTGTTAGCAATTTTATTTCATTATTAATAAAATAAGCGATACGTGCTTCTCCAAGTAGGTTGGGTAGTTTGGGTGGTTCATTAACCACTTTAGAACCACTCTTAGATTGTATTTATTCGTATCTCACATGAATATCAATATTCACTATTTTGCTTCAATTACATGGTATCAGAGCCTAGCGAGGAGATTGGGAGAAAGACGATTAGCATGTTTCCCAATGCAACATGATTGGGACAAGGATGATTATCATATTTCCCAATGCAAACTGTAAGAGCCTACACCAAGAAGACTGACATGCACAATGCTGAAGAAATAACAGGACTGACGAACATAATGTGGTAGACTAGACAAACCCCTCTGACATGATCTTGACGCAGACTAGACAGTATAGACTGGATAAACCCCCTGACACGACCCTAGCATTGATTGAGGTGGCACATTTTTTTTGTAGGTGACAAATCAGACAGAACATAGACTGAGACGACAAGGAGACCAGGGTGATAGGATAGAATGCACGATGTTCAATGATCGGAATCATATGACCTAACATGTAGACCAAGGTGCACATAGATCGAAAGTGACACGTGGCGAGGCTGACATGGAGGAGGTGTGACATGCAAGCGACCTAACACACAGGACAAGCAGGTGACTTGGCAGTTTGCTATTGGTCGATGGGAGGCAAAAGTGTGGGGGTGACCACTCGAAGGCAATAACCTTAGTACCTCTAAATTATGGTTTAAAAACCATCTAGAATGCATTTGCAGGATGCGTGTGGGATAATTCCCACTATTTTTTTAAACACAAGCCGGTGGGTCCTAAATACATGGTCGTGTTTCTTTATGCTCAACGGGCCCTGTAGCTCGCCTGGTTAGAGTGCACATTTGTCTGGTTGAGATCCACAGTTTAAATCTCGCAGAGGTAGATACGCGGTTAAGTTTTTTTTAATAAGGTTTCTTTTGGCAAATATAAATGGCACATGGTGTCTATATGCTTTCATCAGGTTGTCTAGCCGAGGTGGTTCGATTGCACACACTGGGCGCTATGGAGGCAGTGGTCGGGGGTTCTAGCCCCACCGACTTTGGCGATATAATAATCAATTTTTTTTGTTGAAAGTAACATTTCCTAGTAATTTTTTTGCTAAAACAACATTTGCTGGCAATTTTTTTTTGCTAGGCAATTTTTTGACAACAATTGACATTTTTTTGTCAACATTTTTTTGCCAATGAAGGGTCATTTTTTTGCCAAAGGATGGCACGAGGAACATTTTTTTTTCTGCCAAAGCATGCGGAGGGGCTATATAAGAGGTATTTTTCAAAAAAAATACTTTGTTTCTTCCTTTCAAGCAATTTTTTTGAGGGATAAGTTTTTTTTTGGAATTTGAAAGGGTAAAGCACAATTTTTTCATCCTTTTTTATTTTGCAACAAAAAGGAGGGATCAAAAGCATTATTTTTGTAAAATTCTAAAAAAAAGGGGGGAAGAAAAATTATTGATTTGAAAAGCACTTGTGGAAGTGAATATCTTAAATTGTAAAACTGGCATTGTAATAGGTGCATTTTCGGTTGAAATCGACACCTAGAGTGTTTAAATTTGTGGGTACTTGTGATTGTATTTTGCATTTAAATTTCTTGTTTTCTTGCATGTTAATCATAAAGTAAAATATACAAAGCAAAGAAACGACCCCAAATTTTACACCTATTTGTGCAATTTATTGGACAACAACGTTTGGTATATACGATACCTTTGGTCCACACTTATAGGTGATGTTATCATGCTTGGACTATTGTATCTAACGTCTAATATAGCTACAGTAACGATGTCTTAGCTATTTTTCTCTATCAATCATTGGGAGAAATAAGGTAAACTAGTTCTGATATTCACTCCATTCAATACCCTAGTTCTTTCTAATTTCTTGGCTTAATTTCCTCCAACTCATCAACCTTCTTTCGAAGGGTTTTGAGGCAGGTGCCATAAATCTTGATCGAATTCCCTTTCATGTACTCTTGCAAGTATAAATAAAGGGGGACCATTTGGTGTTATAAGGAACCTTCACAATGGCTACTATTCACAAATATCTATCAGATTCACAGTTGCTAAAAGGTTCTAATTTTACACCATGGAAGAAAAATATGAGAGCTATCCTTCAGGTTGAAGATTTATGGGATGTAGTGGCTAGAACTAGAAAATAACTTGGAATAGCAGGGCTATATAAAGAGGCCTTTGATAAAAAGGATAGAAGATATTTCATGTTTACTACATATGAGGCCCAACCTCATATCTATGATGCCAAAACTGGTAAGGAAGCTTGGGATGCTTTGATTACTATTTATGAAGGTAAGAATCAGTCCAATATTCTAAACATTCAAACTCAACTACATACACTTAGTATGAAATATGGTGAGATAGTTGACCTATTTCTATGCAAAGTGGCAGAATTGAAAGCCAAATTAAATGCTATGGGATAGACAGTGGATGATGCTCTCTTGACCTCAGTCATCTTGAGAGCTTTGCTAGAATCCTATAAAGTTTTGATCACCTCTCTTAATGTATCTAGTAGATAAGTTTCATTTGTGGAATTGGTGAATTTGATTCAAACTGAGGAGGCAAAATAGTTTCAAAAATATGTAGTGCCAAATAATACCCTCTACACCAAATAAGGGGGTAAGAAACAAGGTCATTTTAAAAATGGATGATCTTCATCAAAAGGAAAAGGGAAAAAACATCAGCAAAAATATAAACAATATTGCAATATTTGTAATATGAATAACCATGATACCAATGGGTGTTTTTTTAAGAACAAACAACAGAATGACCAAGATTACAAGAATAATGGAAAAGAGAAATACAAACCACAAAAGAAGAATAAGCAACCTAAGGGTAATGTTGCTTATGTCAAATCAGAATCAGACTCAAATTTTGAGAGAGCACACAAGGTGCTCATGAATCACACTTCATCTAAGCAGAAAGATGTAGTGTGGTATTTTTATTTAGGTTCCAGTAAACACACGACTAGAGATAGAGTGTGGTTTGAGATATTTTAGGAAAAGGAATGTAAGCCAGTGATAATTGCTGACAATCAAACCTACCAAGTACAGGGTGAAGGAGATATTTCCATCACTCTTCCAGATGGAAAATGTTATATTGAGAAGGTACTCTATGTTCCTGAATTGGCTAAAATTTTGTTGTTAGTACCTCAGATCTTGGATAGAGACATAAATGTTGTTTTTCATGTTGAGGAGGGTAAAAAGAGAAGTTTCATCACCAGAAAGGAAAATCATGTAGTAACAGGATCATACAAGCATGGCTTGTTCATTTTAGATGTCATTTTAACTCCTCATGTTGCCATGGCAACAACTACAAAGGAGGCTACTTCTATTTGGCACAAAAGATATGGGCATCTGAGTTCAGGATATTTGCTCGAGTTGAGAAAATATGAGATGGTGAAAGGCCTTCCTAACCTTTCATCCATATTACCAGTCTGCTTGGATTTCTTAGTAGGGAAGCAACATCGGGTACCATTTGAGGTTAGCTCTTCAAGAGCTAAGAAATATTTGGAGTTGGTACACATCGATCTGTGTGGTCCTATGCCAAACAGATATGGTGGAAAGAGGTATTTTCAATTGTTTGTTCATGATTACTCTTGGAAGATGTGGGTTTTCTTTCTCCAATTGAAGTCAGAGGTATTTCTATACTTTCAACAATTCAATAAGATTTTTGAGTCAGGATGTTCCATTAAAACCCTTTGCTCAGATTGAGGTGGGAATATACCTCCAAGAAATTTTCATCATTTCTGAAATAACATGGGATTAAGAGACAATTGACCACAACCTATACTCCAAAGCAAAATGGAGTTGCTGAAAGGAGAAATCATTCCATTGTGGAAATGGTTTGATGTATGCTTAAGGGGTCACATCTTGAGCATGTGTATTGGGAAAAAGTAGTGAATACATCATCATAACTCCTGAATAGAGCACCCACAAGAGATCTATAGGGTAAAACTCCACAAGAATAATGGATTGGTAAGAAACCCTCCATTTCTCATCTAAGGATTTTTGGATGTAAGGCATTCATGCACATACCAAAACAAAAAAAGAAGTTATATGAGAAAACCCTACAATGTATTTTTCTTGGTTATGATGAACATTCAAAGGGATATCGATTGATAGATCCTATGACCAAGAAAACACAAATAAGTCACAATGTGGTATTTGATGAAGCTTTCACATCAAATAACACTTCTAAAACTATATACCTTGAGGAATATGAGCCTAAGAAAGAGGTTCCACCCCCATAGAACAAGATTCCAAAATGGTATACTAGTACATTGAGATATTCAAAGTTGACATCACTTCCATATCTAACTCTAGATCGACCTTGTACTCGCAAGTATGACTCAATAGATGAGAGCAGAGGCATCAACTTTAGAGGTTGACAAGCCTTACAAATAATTTTATGAACTATCTATAGATGCAGAGGAAGATAGATAAATATATATGGATGATGAGAGGGTTTATATGTTAGTATTGGATGAAAATTAACCCATAACAGTTTAGGATGCACTTAGTGAGCCTCAGTGGAAGGTTGCTATGGAAGTAGAACATATATCTCTCATGAAAAATCATACATGGAAGCTAGTAAATCTGCATTCATGAAAGAAGCCCATAAACTACAAATGGGTGTTCAAAGTGAAGTATAAGGTAGATGGTACTATTGATAAGCATAAGGCCCATATTTTTGCAAAGAACTATGCTCAAAAATAAGGCATAGATTATGAAGATACTTTTGCCCCTACTACAAAAATGAATACCATTCGATTACTTTGTGCCATGGCAGCTCAGTTTGGGTGGAAGTTACATCAGATGGATGTAAAAGGTGTTTTCTTGAATAATGACCTACAAGAAGTGTACATGACCCAACTAGAAGGATTTGTTGTTGAAGGGTAAGAACTGAAAGTTTGTAAGTTGATAAAATTCTTGTATGGGATAAAACAAGCTCCACGAGCTTAGCACATTAAAATAGACAGTCACCTTGTGTAGGATGGATTCAAAAGAAGTCCTTCAGATGCAAATATCTATATCAAGAACAATGGTTCTGACATAGTGATTTTGGTGCTATATGTAGATGATTTGATCATAATAGGAAATTTAAAGAGTATGATTGATGCAATTTAATATAATTTGAAATGATGGATCTAGGACTTCTTCACTATTGTCTTGGTTTGGAAGTGACTCAGCAAAAGAATCATATCAAAGTAATACAAAATAAGTATGCCAAGATATTGGTTGATAAATATCGTATGATTAACTGTAAGTCTAAGGCAACTCCAATGGAGCCTAGACTTAAGCTATTATGATATGATAAATCACCACAGGTAGATGGTACTCTCTATTACCAACTAATTGGGAGTCTCATATATCTGAAAAATACCAGGCCAGATCTTAGTTTTGCTATGGGTTATCTTTCAAGGTTCATGCAGGAACCAAAGGTGAGTCATTGGAAAGCAACAAAGAGAGTTCTTCATTATATCCATGGTACTATAAATTTTGGCTTGGAATACAAGAAGAATAGCAAGTTCTATTTATAAGGATATACGAACTCAGACTATACCAGATCCATTGATGACCGCAAGCCAACTTTTATATACATTTTCCATCTTGGATCTGGTCCTATCTCTTGGCATAGTAAGAAGCATCAAGTGGTTGATTTATCATCTACAGAGGCAGAATATCATTTAGTAAGTGGAGTATTCTATGATATAATATGGTTAAGTCGTATTATTACAAACATGGGTCTTCCAAATAATATTCCACTTCATTTGTTTTATGACAATCAAGGTATTTTGAATCTTGTCAAGAATCCAATATTTCATGATCGTACCAAACACATCGACACTCAATGTCATTTCATTCGTGATGAAGTTCCAAAGCATCACATACAGCTCCAGTACATTCGCACTGATGAGCAGGTTGCATATATTTTCACCAAGGCACTTACACATGTCAAATTTGAATTGTTTTGCAATGCTCTTTGTAATTGCCAATAATGTAATAAGGGGGGATGTTACCAAGTTTATTTCATTATTGATAAAATAAGTGTTATGCGCTTCTCCAAATAGGTTGGGTAGTTTGGATGGTTCATTAACCACTTTATATTGTATTTATTCGCATCTCACATGAATACCAATGTCCACTGTTTTGCTTCAATTACAAGAAGTAGGTGCAATAATCCTATTGTGACACATGGTAGTCCATATAGGTGATGTGATATTCCATATAAATAATATAGAAAGATACAAGGTGGATGGTGGATATTCAATGACATAGCATAAATCTTGAGGTAACACATGGCAAGTGATTAGATGCTAATGTAAATGTTGATGCAGTGTGCTTAAATTAGGCCAACATAGCAAACTATAAAACCAACACGATATTTTATATGCTACTTGGCATATATAAATATAGGTTTAGCCAATTATATTTTTTCCACTTATCAAACTTGATAATTAGCATGCACAATCAATAGCAAACTTGACAACACAAAATTTTTAGAGTAAATTAAGAGGTGACAATTGTGCAATGTGGTTCATATATCTGTTAGTAAATTAAATCAACATGTGGCACCACTCAATTTACCACTACACTGCATAGTTAGTGTATTCTTGGCACCCCTTAGCCACTCACATAGTGATATGTTATGATATCTCATTTGCTATAGGTACTAATTGTTTTTTTAGATTCAAAGGTTTTGGAGGTATTTTTTGTGATTTTAAGGGGGAATTTTTTATGGTTACGACTCTTGCAAATGAAAGCATTTTTAGCTCATTTTTAAATTCATGTAGATTTTTGATATCTCTACATTGGTTTTGGTTGTAGTTTTGGTTACAAATAGATAAATTTTTTGGTATTTTGGTAGAATATTTATGGATCATCATGTACCCTTTTTTAGTGGTCCTAACTATACCACCTAGAATATCATGATTGAATATTTTATCTGAAGTAATGGGTTACTCATATATATGAATGAGAAGCCTCATGATACTAAAAATAAAGAGGTGAAGCAAATTTACAAGGACACAAAGTATGAGTCTCATGGTATCATTGTTTTTCTTATTGATATTATATATGACACTCATGTTAGCAGAACCTTAGACCCTAAAGTATTTCTTGAGAAATTTCAAGGGCTATATGATCAAATTGATTCCATATAAATTAGTAGATGGAGGTTGAGCTAGAAAAATTATCTATGGATTCATTTAATATTATGTGTGATTATATTAGTTGATTCAATAAGCTACAAGAGGACTATCTAATAATAAAAAACAATGATAAGAAGCATTAGAAAAGGAAAGGAATATTGAACTAGTCAATATTATCTTTAATAATGTATCTAGAACATATGACATAGTTAGTACAATCCTTGAGATGCTTCATGTGTACCTTCTAGATTTTCCTCCACCAACTATTAATGAGATCTTTATAGTGAAATTCATTACATCTAGGAGGATTTTTTCCTTGGCCAATTTTTTGAGTTGGCCTTGGTGAAAGCCAAATCAACAATTTGAAGAAAGAGGAAAATAAAATACAAAGTGCACCATTGATTTTCTAGATCTATGATGGGTGTTAGTTATATAAACAAAGGATCCAATAATTTTTTTGGTACCATGCAAGCCATCTGATCTTATTGATCATCAACAAGTGTTGATTTAAGAGATTAAATCCATAACTCCCAAATCCACGTACACCATCAATTTCCTATATATGACAGCTGTTGATTTTTAGAGGAAAAGTGATTTACAGAGAGAGAAAGTAATGTGCACCATCAATTTTCTAGGTCTATGGTGGGTGCTAGTTCTACAAGGGAGAGGTTCCTTAAAGATTTTAATGAGCACAAAAAATGTTTATCTTATTTATATTTTTGAGGGCATCATTACTGGTTTAATTAGCATTAGAGATGTATTTTTGCATAACTCTTGCTTATAATTAATATAAATTATGGTGCTTATGCGTAATTGGTGTTTTTAGTGTGCATTTGTATAATTGCATATTTCTTTGCACTTTTGAGTCAAGGTCTTATATGGACCTGGCACTTCATGGAAAAATTATTATTCCATAAAAATAAGTCGAGTGGAAAGCGGTATCGATGGGCATAGGTAGGCGCATACTCCCTAAAGGGGGAGGAAGAAAAATAAAACCCCCAAATGCAGCGGTTAAAAATTAAACTTAATAAAAATATTAATTGTGCAATAAAAATATATTTTACAAGCATAAATAACATAAATCTAAAATAATTAAACTTAAAAGAATTTAAATATAAGATCAAGATCATCAAACCATAACACAACAATTTACGTGGAAACCCAGTAGTGAAGGGAAAAACCACGACCAAAAGTATTTCTTCTTTGTATTCTTCTCAGAAAAAGTATACTTGCTCTTTTCTCACAGTTGATCAAGAACCTTTAATAACCTTTTCCAACAGTGCCAACAATGTCAAACTATTTCTAATAATTTCCAACAATGTAAAAGTCTTTCCAACTATTTCCAACAAAATCCAACAATAGTAAAAGCAAGGAGTTAGCCCAAATATATAATTTGGGCTATCCTCCCATTGGAAGATAATTGTGGAGGAAAAACTCCACAACATGGAGTGTATGAGACAAGTGTCTCATGAAACTCCACTTCTATGCCACCACTCAAGGTTGAGGTCACATATCCTCATCCAAACCTTTGTGTGTGCCACCACACTTATTCCATATGCCACCACTTTATACCACATGCCATTATGTGCCCAACACATGCCACCACACTCAAGTCTCATGCCATGTCACTTTTGACCTTGAGTTGACTAGAATAAAATAAATATGTATATATTTATTTTATTTATATACCTTAATATATATTAGTCTAACCTAGGTATATTAAATATAAATTAAATACTTATCTATTTAATTTATATTTAAGCCTAGATGCCTAATTTTATTATTCACCTTTATACTTAGGTGAATTTACAATATAATCCCAAAATTGGATTATTTGTTCCAACACTCCTCCTTAATCTAATTTTGAGATTATAATACAATTTTACAGGAGTTGAGGTTCCAAAGAACCAGTTTACAATGGAGCATACATTTTGGCAAAGACTTCTTCAACAATGGTATAGTAGAGACTTCCAAATTGTGTGGCAATAGACAATGCACCATCCATCAACATGGATCTACAAAAAAACATGACATAGAGTCAGTAATCATATATAAAAATGGCATGTAAAGATATTCCTTAAAAACATCAAGAATAAATGGCACATATATATTCCATCAACATGGATAAACAAGTGGAATACATATTCCATCAACATGGAAAAATAACATCCATCAACATGGAAAACATCAATATAAGTGGCATATATATATTCCATCAACATGGAAAACATCCATGGAATTCACAAAATCTTTAAAAGACTTAGAATAATAAAAGAATTTACATCACATAATATTATACAATACTCCCTCTTGAGGGTAATTCTTCTAGGCCTAGTTTACTTCTAAGGTAAGAAAATTTAGATTCTACTAATGGTTTTGTGAAAATATCAAAAATATTATCATTTGTGGGGCAATATATTAGATTAATTATCCCATATAATACTTTCTCCCTAATTAAATGTGCTTGAATCTCAATGTGTTTTGTCCTTTGATGCATAACAAGATTCTTTGCTAAAGCTATTGAAGATTGGTTATCAAAAAATATTGTGTTAGATTTATTATTTTTAAAGCTAATAACATGCTAGAGTAGCACTTCTATACTCAGCCTTAGTTGAGAAGAGTGCTATAGTTGGTTATTTTTTACTACACCAAGAGATCACACCCGATTCCGAGAAACAATACCCACTTGTGGATTTTCTTTTAACACTATTCATAGCATAGTCACTATCACAATAGCCAAAATAAATTTACATGAGAATTACTTAAATATTCCAAAGCTAAATTAATAGTTCCACTTAAATATTTAAGTATTTTGTAAACCAACATTAAGATGAACATCATAAGGCTTATGCATAAATCTAGCCATTACATTAACAACATAAGCAATATTAGGCCTAGAAACAATAAGATAGAGTAAACTACCTATAAGTTGTTTGTATTGAGTTTTATCTATAAGCCTAGAGTCTTTATTAATTTTAAATTTTTTAGAAACCTTAGGAGTAGAAACACATTTGCAATTTTTCATTTTAAACCTTTGCAAGATTTCCAATCAAGGTTATGCATAGTGACGAATATTTGTAGATTGGGCAAATATTAGTATTTCTATAATTGGAAATTGGTGAATATGAGAACCCTCGACGTCGGCCTATTCGCCTAAAATTTTCAGGACTAATTTTTTCTTAGGGTCAATTTGCCATAATATATATCCAAACATAGGCCTATTTGTACTCGTTGAAAAACTCTTTTCAAGCCTGATCTAATGGTGGTGTTTATATGAAGTTATAAGATGATTTAATAGGTCAAAAGTATCCCCAAAGATGATATTACATTTTAGGGCTTCAAATATCCCAAATTTTGGTGTGAAGATGCTCAATTTGATTTTCTTAGGATTCTCCATGATTCACCTTGATTTTGATTAGGATTCACCATTTTTTTACAAGTACATTTTGAGTCCAATCCCTTATGCATAACCCTGTTTCCCATATATACTTAGACTGACAAATCATAATCTTATGGGATTATTGGTAGATTTGCAAACCTAAATAGTAATGCAATAAACCCATGTCCGTCATTTCAAATCTATTTAGTAATTGTTTTTTATATATTTCAATCATGCATTCATTATTTCCTATTAAAATTAAATCATCTACATATAAAACAGTGATAGTAATGCTATAATTTTTTCTAGAAATGTACAAATCTGGATCAAAATAACACTTATTAAAATAGTTGGAAACATTTTCATACCAAGCTCTTGGAGCTTGATTTAGTCCATATAAGGATTTCTTTAATCTACAAACATGATTTGGTTTTTCTAGGCTCTCAAAGCCTTGATTTTGATCCATATAAACATCTAAGTTACCATTACAAAATGTATTGTTATACATATCAATCATAGTTCTATAGTTTAGATGTCCTAATCTATTATGCCAAATTTTAGAATTATTGTCAACATACATAGCAAGGCAATGTTTTCCTGAAATTTGATGTGGAGAGAATAAATACAAATTGTTGGAAATCACACTTTCTCCAACAATCTCTCCCATATTATTTTTTATAATTTGTCATAAAATTGAATGCTTCTTCCTTGAGAAGTTAATTGCCTTGCAGAAAGTAAGTTAGTTGCAAGATGAAGAATGAACAAAACATCATTATATATTTCTTTACCTATCTTAACATTACCAATTCCTTCTACAACAATTTGGGAATTGTCACCAATAGTAACTACATCATTGTAATCTAAGTTTAATGAAGTAAAATATGACTTAGAATTAGACATATGATTAGTGCATCCTGAATCAATAATTCAAGAATTATGGTCTATTTTATCATGAATAGAAGTCAATGCATGAACTAAAGCAACATTATTAGTTTGTTTACCTCCCTTCTTACTCTTTATATTTTTAGAGGTTGTTTTATTTTTGTAATAATCATTTTATTTGTGGCCAAAAATGCCACAAAAGTTACAATTACCATTAAATTTAGGATTATTGCTCTTTATTTTTTTCTAAAACTTAGGTTTTGAAAAATTAGTTTGATTTTTACCTTTAAAGTTCTTGTCTTTGTTCCACTTCCTAGGTTTATAATATTTATAAACATTCAATACAATAGAAGTAGGGTTAGGGTTCTTACCTTCACTTGCCTTTGTGCCTTCTTGTAGCTTGATGGTTTCTTCATGTTGAACAAGTAGGTTGGAAAGCTTTGCTAGTGTAGGTAGATTGTCTTCTTGATAAAATCTTGTATTAAGGACATTTACAAACTCCTTTAACTTTTTAGTGAGATTTTTATGTACAAAAAAACATAAGAGCTTTTCATTCATCCATTCACAACTAAATGCAAGTAGTTGTGTCTTAATTTACCTCATTTTAGCTAGGTATATTACAGCAGATTCTTCACATGACATTTTTGCATTAAACAATTTTGAAAGAAGAGAAAATTTTCTACCCATGTTTGACCTTGTGAACATGGTTTTTAACTCATCCCATGCTTCATATATAAAAGAAAAATTAGAAATATGCACTAATATGTCATCACTTACAACCCTAAATAACATAGAAAGTGCTTATTGATTTTTTACATTCCAAGATTCAAGTGCTCTTCCACTTTGGGGTTGTGGCTCCTCCTTGTTTACAATCTTCCAAAGTTGCCTTGCTTGGTATTCAGCCCTTATCCTAGGCTCCCAAATACCATAGTTTATCCCTTCAAGAATATGCTTAGGGACAAAGCTAACAATATCATTAGAGGCCATGATAAAGATAAAATTTAA
The DNA here is from genome assembly GCA_028583015.1 of Wollemia nobilis. Classification (NCBI taxonomy): domain Eukaryota; kingdom Viridiplantae; phylum Streptophyta; class Pinopsida; order Araucariales; family Araucariaceae; genus Wollemia; species Wollemia nobilis. The sequence continues at coordinate 722,126 of JAQPPZ010002833.1, read as the reverse complement.
ATGCACACAAAGTACCCTTAAAGGAATGCAAAAAAAACTTTCCTTAGATTTAAAAATTAAAATTATACACAATTTTAATGGAAATTTATTGCCTAAAATATCTTTTAAGCATTAAAAAATACATTTTATTTATTTATTTTTATTTTTATTTTTTTTTAAATACCAAAAAGAATGAAAGTAGATCTACTACTAAAATATAGTTTAAATAATAGATCTAAGTTATCACATAGTGCTAAAAAATAATAATTTGTTTTTAAAGATTTTTAAAAATAATAAAAAAATAGATTTTTGAGATGATTTTTTTAATATAAAATTACCAGCAGAGAAATGAAAGTAGATATACTACTAAATAGTTTAAATAATATATCTAAGTTATCACAGAGTGCTAATTTTTTTTTAATGATTTAAAAAAAATTAAAAATTATTTTATATATATATATATATATATATATATATATATATACCGATAGAGAAATGAAAGTAGATATACTATTAAAATGTAGATATACTTCCATGAAGGAATGCACCATGTGCTATGAGTCGTGTGCATCTTACTTCCCCTTCCAGGTCTCGATTGTCGACTCACCAGGGGACCCATCATCGGCCATAGCCCTCTACTACCAAACACTGGTCCCAGCCCCCCGCAGCGCAAATGTGGAGAATTTGGAGTTGGAGGCCCGTCTCGCCCGACCTCTAGTTGGGATGTTCGACCTCGTGAGCAAGATGATGCCCCTGGTTGGGGTGAAATTGTACCAAATGCACAAACTTGTATTGTTAGTGGTACTACTACTGATGGCTAGGGGACTCTGATTTCTTCAACCGTTGGATGGACTTATGACCTTATGGAGGAAAACTTTAGGCCTTCCACCTGGCAGTGATTTCTCGGCTTCTTTCTTTTTGAATGCATATTTTCCATTGTTTTAGCGGTTGTTATCTAGCTTTTTGTGGACTGTTTCTAACACTCTTGTGTACTCCTAACCACTATGGTTAGTGTTTTGGTTTACAAGGTGTGCTAATCCCACCCACCCTTTTTGTATGATTAGACATTATTTTATTAATATAATGACTTTTTCATCCAAAAAAATAGTTTAAACAAACATATCTGGATTATGATAAGAGTGTTGTAAAAAAATAATTTTTTCAAGAATGATTTTTAAATAAAAGTCTGATTTTTTTAATGAATTTAAAAAATAAAAAATAAAAATCAGATTTTTTTTAATGAATTTAAAAAATAAAAAATAAAAATCAGATTTTTAAAACAAGAAACTAAAAGCAAAATTAAAAAATAGTAAGGATACCCAGGTGTTTTAGGTGAGTTGGAGAGGAGAGGGCAATCCTCCAAGGGAGGTCCCAGGTTCAAATCTCCACCCTACCAAAAAGCTGAATTGGGTATCCAAAATCCAATTGATAATGTTGGTGCGGGCAGGTCGGGTGCAACTCCCGGGTGACTTTGACGGTGTAGAACCCCCTGTTCGTGGTCTCTCAGACCAAGGTGGCCCCGCAAGGGGTTTTTCTCTTAAAAAAAAAATAGTAAGGATAAATCTTATTGAGGATTTTATACCAAACTAGACCGTATAGGTCCTTACAGGCCTGTACACAAGTTGTATGGCCTCGGGATTTGTGCCACAAAAATTGTCAAAAACTTTTTCTAAAACTTTTATTGGATAGATCTCGATCAACCTATTCAGGCTCTACAATTAATTTTTTAAAAATAGCAGTATAAAAAATGATAAGATTAAAAAAAAAGCTAGGATTTTGGAGGGTAGAATCAAGTTTTTGCTTGTAACTTCTAAAATATGCCATTAAAAACTGTAAAATCAGTCTTAAAAGAATGACATGGAGGAGACAATGATGTTAGAAAAATAAATTTCAAAAAATGATGGAGATTTAATGTTTTTAAGCTTTAAAAAATAAATTTAGGTTACTGATATTTTTTGGCAATTTTCATCCCTAAAACATAAAAAATTGAATTTATGCCTTTAGAGACAGAAGTTGTGCAAATCAAGCCTACTCCAAAAAAGTAATTTTCAACAAATTATGAGCATATAATAATAATAATAATAATAATAATAATAATAAACAACGTACAATTTGTACACACAGAAAGAAAAACCTAAAAATAACCTTAGGAATTAATCCTAAGTTATAGCAATTTAAACGAATTAAGTTTCAATAAATTATGAGAAAATTTTCAAATTCTTTTCAAAAAATAAATTATGAGAAAATTTTATTTTTTATTTTATTATTTTAATAATAAAAAAATATTTTGCAATTCGTACACACAAAAAAATACATAAACATGCAAATAGCCTTAGAAATTAATCCTAAGCTTTAGGAATCAAACCTAAGCTCTTGATACCAAATGAAGGGGGAGGAAGAAAATAAAACCCCCAAATGCAACAGTTAAAAATTAAGCTTAATAAAAGTATTAATTGTGCAATAAAAAAATATTTTACAAGCATAAATAACTCTTCAATCCTTTGGAGACACAACTCTCCACACTCTTCCTCGGATTGGATCTGATCATAACCCTCTGGTTTTAGAGGGGTTGAACACTGCCACTTTCAAGTCTCCTTTCCTGTTCGAACCTATGTGGATTCAAAAACCAGATTTTAGAAGCAAAGTACTTAAATGGTGGAGTAGAGATTTTCCTAGTAACCCAATTGTAATATTAACTCAAAAACTCTGACATACCAAGAACAACATAAAAATATGGAATAAGGAAACCTTCAAGAATTTATTTGAGGTAAAAAGAAACATTGGTGATAAGATCCAGGCCATTGAAAATCATATCCAATACGAGGAACATGATGTGCAACTTAGGGAACAAGAAAGAGAGCTACTGGCTGAATATCACAATATTTTATCCATGGAGGAAACCTTTTGGCAATAAAAGTTGAGAGCTCTCTGGCTCAAACAAGGTGATTCCAATACGAAGTATTTCCATGCTCTCACCCTCCGACACAGAAGCATCAACAAAATAAAAAATTTGATCAGGTCAGATGGCACCAACACGGAAAATGAAGAGGAGGTGAGACATGAAGTCATAGCACATTTCCAAAACATTCTTGGAGTGGGTCAACTGAGTAACCCTCAAGCTGTTGATTCCCTTCTCCAAAATATTCCCTGTTTAGTCTCTAATGAAAATAATGACAAACTGCTGGCCAAATTTTTTGCAGATGAAATTAAAGATGTGTTTTCCATGTCTGTTGATAAAGCACCTGGACCTGATGGTTTCTCTCCCCACTTCTTTCAACATTTTTGGGACATTGTCAACACTGATGTAACCAAAGCCATTCAGTTTGCTCAAGCGACCAAGTGCATCCCGAGAGACTTCAACTCCACCTTTATCACCCTTGTCCCAAAGACTCAGCAATGCAAAATAATTTTTGATTATAGGTCGATTAGCTTGTGCAATATCGTCTACAAAATTTTGACCAAGACCATTGCCAACAGAATGAAGAAACTGCTCCTGGTATTATTGATTTATGTCAAGGTAGCTCGGTCAAGGGAAGGCTTATAACTAATGGTATAATAATCATTCACGAAATGCTCTACTTTATCTTAAAAAACAAAAATCCAAGCCTTTTTCTCAAGTTAGATATCACCAAGGCATTTTACAGGGTCTCTTGGAGTTTTTTATGTGTTGTGCTGGCAAAATTTAGCTTTCATCTAGAGTGGATTACCCTAATCCAAGAATATCTTTCGTCTGCCTGGTTTTCTATCATTGTAAATGGTGTTGTTGTTGGGTATTTCAAGAGCAACCAAGGAATCAGGTAGGGGGATCCTCTTTCCCCTTATTTATTCATCATTCTTGCAGAATCCCTTGGGAGGGCACTCAAATCTGCCTACTCTAATGGTACTATCTTTGGGATAAAGGCCTCCTCCATCTCCCAATTGGTCACACATCAAAAATTTGTTGATGATACGTTACTGGAAACCAAAGCTTCAGTTCTTGAAGCAAGGGCAATCAAGAATATCCTAGTCTCCTATGAGCTTGTTGTTGGACAAAAGGTTAATTTTCAGAAAAGTAAACTGTATTTCCTGAATACTCCCATTGACAGACAACAAATGATTACCAGAATCTTGGGCTGCAACATATCAAGCCTTCCTTCCACCTATCTAGGTATGCCCCTTTTCCATGGTAAACCTCTTGCAAATGTGTGGAACAACATCTTGGAGAAAATTCAGAAAAAGTTGGTTGGGTGGAAAGGTTGTCTCCTTAGCCAGGCAACAAAAGCGACTCTTGTCCAAGCTTGTTTGCAAGGCATTCCAGTGTATTTCTTGTCCGTCTTTAAAGCTCCAGCTTCTATCTGCAAGAATATTGAACAGATACAAATGATATTTCTCTGGTCAGGAAGCGAAAATACCAATAGAATTCCCCTGGTTTCTTGGGACAAGATCTGCTTGAAGAAGAATCAGGGAGGGTTGGGTTTCAGGAAAGCTAGTAAGATGAATTCTGCTCTCATTGGTAAGCAAGGTTGGAGAATTATCCAAAATGAACAAGCCACCTAGATCAATATCATAAAGGATAAATACCTGCAGTAGCGAGCCTTTCTAAGTGATGAACCACTTTCGATTGGATCATATTTTTGTAACTCTATGATTAATACGAGACCCATCCTAAAATTTGGACTCAGGTGGTAGTTGGAAAATGGAACATCTATTGACTTTTGGGAGGACAGATGGCTCAGCAATCACCCTCTGATCAATGATGCTAGTCTCTCCTACATCAAGCCAATCACTGATCGCCTGTTTGGTTCTAAGGTATGTAATTTCTTTTCTAGAAACTATAACGGAGCCAGATGGAAGCCCTTTCCCTCTGTCAACATCAACATTACCCAGTCCTCTACTTTTTCCATTATTGTTGGTCTGTTATGCACCACTATCATTCCTAGTAACCCAAATGCTTTAGACTCTCTGTTTTGGTGCCTTTGTGAGGATGGGCTTTATACTGTTAAGTCTACCTACTACGCCCAAACCAGAGAAGTCAACTCCTGGCCTAAATTTAAGACTGTCTGGTTGAAAATTCTAATCCCTAAAGTTACCCATTTTTTCTGGCTTGCTTCTTTAAACAAAATCTTGACCATTGACAATCTAATCCACAGAGGCCTAATACTCCCTAATCATTGTGTCCTCTATAAAAATAGTTGGGAATATGTGATCCATATCTTTCTTGAGTGCCCGTTCTCTAATGAAGTGTTGTCTTCCTTTCTCAAGCTGGCCAACATGTCCTGGGTATACCCAAAAACTCTTGTTGATGCCTGCCATCAGTGGCCAAATCCATTTTTGAATCCAAAAATCCATGCTTTTTGGTCGTATTATTTTCCTCATTTTTTGTGGTAGGTATGGTTGGAGAGGAACAATAGAATTTTTGGCATTGCTGCAAAAGATGCCAGATCAGTGTTCTCTCGAGCTCTGTCATTTGCCATTGAGAATGCTAATCTCATCCAAGCTAAAAATCCCAAGAACCAATGGGAATTATCCATTTTCAATACTCTCAAATTTTATATTGACACCCCCTCGGGGTCCTCCAAAAGCTAACAGGTCAATGGTGAAATGGATTCCCCCGCCTTGTGGATGGGTCAAGCTCAACGTTGATGGAGCCTCAAAGGGAAACCCTGGTAGGGCTGGAGGAGGTGGTCTTTTCAGAAATAGTCAAGGTAAAGTCCTATGCACATTTTTTGAGTCCATGGGTAGTCAAACCAATAATTTTACTAAAGCCCGTGCGTTATACCTTGGCCTCCTCATTTGCAAGTGACTTCGGTTTGAAAGACTTATCATAGAGAGTGATTCTATGAATGTCATTCGATGCATCCAAAAATGTTAGCTTCCTGCTTGGAGCATGTTCAACGTTGTCCAAGAAAGCTTGAAGATAATTGAAGGTATCAGACATGTTACAATTTAGCATGTTTACCGAGAAGGAAACAAAGTTGTTGACCTCCTTGCCAATCAAGGAGTTGAACAGGATAACCTCCAAGTCTGGTATGACAATTTCCCTCAATGTATTGTGGCCCACACTGATGCAAATGGAAATCTTAATCTTTAACTGGTTGTTGGTGCTGATGTGGCTAATTTGGGGCCTAGTGGTTGGACATGGTTTGTCTGACATTGATGCCAACACATATCCTCTTTTTCCTTATGCGCTTTTGTGCAATCCATCTTGGGGTAATTTTGAGGAGATGTGGAGAGTTCACAAGGCAACTGTCATCCGTGAACCCAGGTGGCAAGGAATGTGGAAATTTCACAAGGCAACTATCACCCGTGAACCCAGGTGGCAAGGAATGGCAAATAAAACTACTAATTTCCAGCATAGTGGAAGTGGTTGCTCCAATAAGCTCACAGATTGAACCTCCCCGAGCCAAATGTTGTAATCTTGGTTGGGATTTCAGCAATTGTTTTTTGTTTCCTTTTGGGTACCATTGCTGTAGTTTGGACCCTTATTCCTTTTTTTTTCTATCTACGCCTTCTTTCTGGTTTAAATTTGGTTGTTTCGTTCCCCTCTAGGGTTGTTTGTTTTTAGTTCAGTTAGTTCACTTCTAGCTAGCTGTCTTTGTTGCATTTGTGTAAAATATTTTGGGACCTTTCAAAACCCTTTTTATCAACCAATAAAAAAAATCATAAATCTAAAATAGTTAAACTTAAAATAAATTAAAGATAATATCAAGATCATCAAACTATAACACATCAATTTACATGGAAACCTAGTGAAGGGAAAAACCACGACCAAACATATCTCCTATTTGTATTCTTCTCAGTAAATGTATACATGCCATTTTCTCACAGTTGATTAAGAAACTTTAGTAACATTTTCCTACAATGCCAACAATATCCAACTATTTCCAACAATTTCCAACAATGTAAAAGTCTTTCCAACTATTTTCAACAAAATCCAACTATAGTAAAAGCAAGGATTTAGCCCAAATATATAATTTGGGTTATCCTACCATTGGAAGATAATCTTGGAGAAAAAACTCCACAATGAGGAGCAAATGAGGCAAGTGTCTCATGAAACTCCTCTTCTATACCACCACTCAAGGTTGAGGCCACATGTCCTCATCCAAACCTTTGTGTGTGCCACCACACTTATGCCACATGCCACCACTTTATACCACATGTCATTATGTGCCCAACACATGCCACCACACTCAAGTCTCATGCCATGTCACTTTTGACCTTGAGTTGACTAGAATAAAATAAATATGTATATATTTATTTTATTCATATATTTATTTAATTTATATACCTTAATATATATTAGTCTAACCTAGGTATATTAAATATAAATTAAATACTTATCTATCTAATTTATATTTTAAGCCTAGATGCCTAATTTTATTATTCACCTTTATACTTAGGTGATTTTTTTTTATTAGGGTAAAAATGGGATTTTGAAAGGGCCCGAACCCTTTTACAACACAAATTCAGCCCATCAATTACACAGTTGCCAAGGGCAAATAGCCAGAGATCCCCTGGATGCAAGACAAACAGTATCCATCCTAGACCCCAATTAGCTGCAGTCCTCCGTCGTGAACTTTTCTAAGTCCTCATGGACCACCCCAGGGGGATCCATCTCGTATCCTCTTCTTTAATGGCACCAAAGTTTGCCAGCCAGTCTGTTGGTTTGTTACCTTCTCTATAGACATGAACAAAGTCAACTTCTTCAAAATGCTTTACAATCTCTCTAATATCTTGCACAATGTAATCAATTTGCCAATTAGCTTCTCCCTCCTTTTTCAAAAGATTGATAATATTCAAGGAGTCTCCTTCAAAGATAACTTTTTTAGCACCTAGATCCTTGGCTAGCTTTGCACCCAGATGTAAAGCATTAACTTCAGCTTTATGACTAGTAGTAATTCCCAAAAACTTGCAGGTTGCCCCCACCAATCTACCCTGATTGTCCCTCAAAATTGCTCCTACTCCGGCCTTACCTGGGTTACCTTTGGATGCCCCATCAAAATTTAACTTCAACCAATCATCTCGAGGTGGTTGCCATTTTACATCAGTTCTAACCTGAACATTTGCCTCTCCACCACTAATAGGTTCCAAATTCCATGCCTTAGCTATCATAGTCTCTTCAGTATTCTCTGGCTTGATAGGGTACTTGATAGATTTAACATTCTCCTCTAAAAAGTGGGTGATACTTCCAAAACTTCTCATTGCAAACCTTTTTTTCCCCTCTAAAAATTCTCTTGTTCCTCTCTAACCAAACTCCCCACACAAAATGAAATGGAATCAGGTTCCAAATTACATTAAGACGAGGACTAAAAAAGGGGTTCTCCCATTGTTGTAACCACAGAACCATATTAGAAGGCATCACCCAAGAGATGCCCATCCTATTGATGAGGAGCTGGAAAATATTTAGAGCATAGGGACATTCCAAGAAGATGTGTTCCACTGATTCTTCTGCCTTTTCACATAAACTGCATCTATTAGGAAACTAAAAACCTCTCTTCTTAAGATTATCCACTGTTAGGATCTTATTCTGGACTGCTTCCCAAAGAAAAATCTCCAGTTTAGGAATAGCTTTCTTACCCCAAATTCTATTCCAAGGGAAACCATTATCTACAACAGAATCCAAAAGATCATAGGTTGTCTTCACGCTGAATTCCCCATTCTTAGTTCTGCTCCAAACCACGGAGTCTCTATACCTGACAACACCTAAGTAATAAGCCTTTAGTTTAGCTTTAAGGAGGTTTAAAGCCTCCAAATTCTTAGGGTCTGCCTCTAAATATTTCCAGCTCAACTGGTTATCCAATAAAGTCATGTAATCACAAACCTTTTTACCATATCTATCTTCTAGATCCTCTTTCAGATTAGAGAAAATATCATTGTTGGCTAAAGGGTTGTCATCTAACCAGGCATCTTCCCAAAAACTTATAGAGGCCCCATCTCCAACACGCCATTTCACACCCTTCCACAAGGCCTCCCTAGCCTCCACCAAGTGGTTCCATAAAGAAGAGCCACGACAGGGGTCTTGAATTGTGAGAAATCTGGTATCCTCCTGGCTGTCAAGATATTTTTCTTTAAGAATCCTTGCCCAAAGAGTCTGACCATCCCTTAGAACTCTCCATCCCACCTTGGCTGCCATAGCACTATTAACTAGGTTGAGTCTCCTCAGACCAAGGCCACCATGCTTCTTTTGATGGCATATTTTTTCCCAAGCTACAAGATGAATCCTCCTCCTCTCTTCAGATCCTGACCATAAGAACTATTTTTGAATTCCTTCTATGATTTTTGAAACTTTAGCAAGGATCTTGAAAAGGGAGAGAAGATAAATGGGGATAGCCTGCAAAACACTCTTAACCAACAACACTTTACCTTCTTGAGACAAGAGATTACCTTTCCATCCTGCAAGTTTGGATTGAAACCTGTCAACCAAACCATTCCAAAGAGGTGCCTTACAAGTTCCCACGAACATAGGCATACCAAGGTAAGAAGAAGGTAGGGTTGACACAGGACACCCTATCACTCTAGCCACCCTTCTCTAGAGAGCTACTTTAGTGTTAATGAAGAAGATCTTGCTCTTGTCCAAATTGATCTTTTGGTGAGAGGCACGTTCATAGAGGTCTAAGATTCTTTTAAATTCAGTTGCCTCTGCCACAGTAGGATTACCAAGTAAAATGGTATCATCCACAAACTGTAAATGAGTAATACCCTCAATATTATGAGCTGGTTTAAGGCCCCCTATCCGGACCATAAGCCTTGGCAGCATGGAGGTATCTTCCGAGTGTTTCAACCATAATAATGAAAATATAAGGAGAGAGGGGGTCACCTTGTCTCAGACCTCTACTACTATTAAAAAAACCTGCTGGTTTATTATGGATCAGAACAGAGTACCTTGCAGTCTTATAACAACTTCCAACCCATCTTCTCCATTGTCTACAAAAACCAAAGGCAGCCAAAACTTTATCCAAAAAACTCCATGAAACTCTATCATAAGCCTTGCACATGTCTAACTTCAGGAACATACATTTTCTTTCACCAGTCTTGATAGAATGCATGGATTCATGAAGGGATATAATCCCATCCAAAATCTGTTTACCCTTAACAAAGCCTCCTTGCTCATCGGAGATAATGGAGGGGAGGAAGATCTTCAATCTGAGGGCTATCACTTTAGAGATAATCTTGTAAATAGTGTTGCAAAGACTTAAAGGTCTGAAATATTTGAAGGTTTTTAACCCTTTCTTCTTAGGAACTAGAACAAGGAAGGTATTGTTAAACTCCTTTAGGATCTGACCCGACTTTAAAGATTCCTTCATTGCTTCAATAACATCAACTTTAACTATATCCCAGAAGGTTTGGAAAAAACCTGCTTGGAACCCATCCAAGCCTGGAGCTTTATCTCTACTGAGGGAGAAAGTGGCTATCCTTACCTCTTCTTCCTCAATCTCCTTTAGAAGCTGAGCATTGATCTCCTTGGATATCAACCTAGGAATGTGATTAGTCATCTCCTTAATCGTAGTTTCATCCTCTTCCATATCTTCAGCTAGAATATTTTGATAGAAGTCCATAGCCTCACGCTCAATTTCTTCACTCTCTCTAATAACTTGGCCATCGTCCTTTAGAATTTCATCAATGTGGGTAGAACTTTTGTTTTTGATAGTGGAGACATGGAAAAACTTAGAATTCCTATCACCTTCCTGCAACCACTAGATCCTGGACTTTTGCCTCCAATAGGTTTCTTCCTTGGCTATTATGGTGTGCAGTTCAACATTAAGCTCATTTTCTCTTTGGAATTGGGTTTGGTTCATACCCAACCTGTTAATCTCTTCTTCTAACATATCCAACTCTAACCGAATAACTTTCTTCTTTTGAAAGATATTTCCAAAGACCTCCCTATTCCACTTCTTGACTTCTTTCTTCACAGTTTTAAGCTTGTTTGTGAGAATTTGCATCTTAGTACCTTGGGAAGGAATACTCCACCATTTTTCCATTTCTTTATAAAAATATGGATGTTGCATCCACATAAATTCAAACCTGAAAGGGCCTTTATACTTAGGTGATTTTACAATATAATTCCAAAATTGGATTATTTGTTCCAACACTCCCCATCGAATACTTGTGCCTACTTCCCATTGAAGGAAGGTGTCTACTTCACATTGAAGGTAAGCATCTACGTCCCATGAGGCGTCTATGCCTCGACTGATGGACATTGACTGTTGACTGTGCGATTTTTAAGAAAATGATAGAAACCGTTGTAAAATGCAAGAGAGTGTCATTCTCGCCATCGACAAATGATTTTAATGAATGACCAATATTTTAATGGCAAAGACCTAAATTGCACATGCAACCGTTGTAATAGATCAACAACACATATTATTTTGAGTATTTAGTTGTACATAGTTGTAACGGGCATCGCCTGCATACTGTATAAATATGCAAAAAGACCCTGAGATGAAAAATTATTAGTGTAGTCTAAGCTTTATTAAAATAATTTTGTACTACATTTAAATCAATAAAGACTCAAAGGTTTTATTAATTGTTCGTGTAATTTACAAGATCTTTTTCACAATTAGCTGGGAGGATCATCTACAGGAGCTTCGACCCACTCCAAGCAGTAATCCTCCCTGTTTTTATTTATGTTATTTCCAGTTTTAGTATGCGAGTGTTTTATATTTAATTTTGTGTATTTTATTTTATTTGTGTGCAGTTTATTTCTTTCTTCTATAGTTTATTTATTTTTGCAATTTTAATTCAGTTTTCCTTTCAATTATTTTTACAGTGTGTTTATTTCTCGTACGCATTTATATTTCTGCAATAGTTTTATCTACTTTGATTAAAATCCTTAGTTTTATTGAGTTTGGTTGAACCAAAACTATACAAACAAATATTTCTTCCCACCAAAGTATTAAGCACAAAGGGATTCATCCCCCACACTACAAGCATATATTTTACATGGTATCTCACAAGTTAACAAACTCCCATATTGACATGAGTGGACAGGACTTAGCCTTCTTACAAAACATCGTTTCTACCTATCAACTTTGATGCCACATGGACAATTTTATCTTGTTGACCAATGGTGGGCATTGATTCAAAAAGTTAAAAGCCACAAAATATCCTTAAAACTACATAGTTCATTGATTTAGTAGATCTACGATGGGAATTAATTCCCAAAGAAAAATAAGGAGTAGAAGCAACAAATTAGCATGGGTCATTGATCCCACTTGATCATATGGTGAGCGTTGGTCCTAGGAAAATTGAGTAAAAAGGATGCTTCAAAGCCCCATGAACCATTGATTATCCATCCAACAACCTATGCCATCTCAAAAACCAAGCAATAAAATTGCCAAAAGAAAATACTTAGCATTGGTTAAAGCATGAGACACATGGTAGATGCATTGGTGATCAGTAAAAAAGTAAGTAGTTATCCCATCAAGACCTACGTTTGAAGAAGATTCATCGTTGATCTTGGGAAGAAACAAGATCCAACAATCTATAGAGATTTGAGGGAGACATTAAGACACTTAGGCCATGAAGTTCCATGAACTATTTGATCTTGATGATCAACAACTCGTGTCATTTTAAGAACAAGTGATAAAATTATCAAGATAAACCCTACCATTGGTTGATACCAAAGATGAATTCCCAAATCTCCTCATAATTCTTGCTAGTTCACCAAATTCCTCAAATTCCTCAAACTCCTTCCAAAATCCCTAAATTTCCTCCATTTCCTTTCAATTCCCTTCAAAATCCATAATTCTCTCTCAAATCCATCTAATTCCTTCCAAAATCTCTAATTCCCCCAACTTCCTCCATAACCTCTAATTTTCTCTCTCCAATTCCTCTAATTTATCAAATTTCCCTAATTTCTCTCTCTAATTCATCTAATCCCTCTCTAATTCATTTAATTCCTCTAATTTCTCTAACTTATCTATTTCCTCTAACTTCCCATCTTTAATTTCTTTAATTTATTTTATATTCCTCCAAATCTCTCTAATCCCCTCTATTTTTTTCTAATTCTTCTCTAATATTTATAATTTCTTCTTATTCTCCTCTAATTTCTCTAATTTTTTAAATCTTCCTAAATTCCTCTAATCCCCTTTTAATTCTCCTAATCCTCTTAATTTCCCTATATTCTCCTTAATTTCTTCAAATCCATATCAAAATTTTCATAATCTCATTTAAGCCCTAATCCCTTAATCCAATCCCTAATTAATCCTTAATCACCCCCAAATCCCTAGCCAAACCCTTGACATGACCCACAATGAATTTTTAATTCCTAAACCAAATCCCTAGAAATCCCAATTCCCCATCACAATCCCCACCAAACTTCTTAAGAATTCCCCACATTAAATATCCAAATCCTCCTATATTTTCCTTCTAAATTTTAATGAATTTAAAATCTCCTCAAGCCCTAGGTCAAATCCCATAATAAATGCCAAAATCCATCTACATCCACCTTGCCCAGTTCTACGCATTTAAAATTCCTCCAAATCCCTAGACAACCCCCTCATGAATAATCCTAATAAATTCCTAAGTCCTTTTCCACCCCACCTTGCACTTTTTAGGAATTGAAATTCATCCACACCATCCAATGTCCCCACATCCCCATGCTCCCTCTCTTCTCCCTATGCCAATTTATGACACTTGGGTGGGTGAGGACTCACCTCACCCAAGGTCATTAAATTTGGAGGGTGCACATTCCTTCAAGTGCATTCTCTAGATTTTTCTTGGCTTTCTCACCTACCACTTAGTTGTCGCATCATGCCAAATCATCTCCATGTCACCACCCCCTCTCCCTTGCACAAAATCTATAAATACCCCCTCATTTCTTCATTTGCATGAGAGAGTGAGATGACCTTGGGGAAACTCTACCAAAATTGTGCTAGGATCTACTTGTATGCATTTGTGAGTACAAATGTTGCTTTTTATGTGCTCTTTAACTTATTTTAAGTTTGGTTTAATGTAGTAGATTAAGTTTTCATTATTGCATTTTCTTTTGAAAATAGGTGCTACTAATCTTTTTGTTGGTTGTGTGTAGGGCTCTTGAAGGCAATTCAACCAAGAGTGGTCCATCAAGCAAGATAAAGCTTCAAAACCCATCCAACCCTCTTGGTGGCATAGAAAACTTTGTTGTACCATTGTATCATTATTGTAAAAAGGGGTCATCTTCCTCTTTGGAGATCCCCTTTGTAAAGGTCTCAAGGAGACTATTTGTAATAAAATATTATTTGTAACATATTTTATATTGGTCAATGTAATGGTGCATTTATATGTCATACAAAATGATGATCACGGTGGGATCCCACAAATTTGATGTTTTTAGCTATCTATTGAGCTTGTTAGCTTTTAAAGAAAACTAACTCTCTATTTCTTGTGGTTTATGCAAAGAGGTATTGCAAAAACCCTAGGTATGTGGGGGAATCCAAAATTGCTTCTAATATTACCTAGGTGTTGTAGGTGAGTTGGAGAGGAGAGAGCAATCCTCCAAGGGAGGTCTCAGATTCAAATCTTCACCCTACCGAAAAGGTGAATTGCGTATCTAAAATCCAATTGATAATGTTGGTGCGGGTAGGGTCGGGTGCGACCCCCGGGTGACTTTGACGGTGTAGAACCCCCTGTTCGTGGTCTCTCAAACCAAGGCGGCTTCGCAAGGGGTTTTTCGCTTTTAAAAAAAAAAAAAAAAATTGTGAAAAAAAAATGCAATCCTTCAACGAGATATTAGGTGCCTTTCACTTATTTCTTTTAAAAGGGTTTTGATAAATAAAAAAAATATATATATATCACGCATACTTCCTCCCCCGTGCGGCCCCTGCACTGATCAAAATTTTAGAAACCAATCTTAATTTAAAATCCAAAACAACCATAAACAGAAGAGACATCCTTAGATTTAGTATAATCAATGCTCAGGATTATATAGTTGTCGATTTACACTGCCTTAATCGACAATGTTATTTTGTCCAAATTGGAGCAAAAGCTTTGATCTTGAGGTTTTAGTTACCTGATGTTGAACTCTATAGAGAAGAAGACAAGGAATATAGCAAAAACACCACCACGAATTATTGTCAATGACCATTTGAATGCTTTTTCAAAGTTCTGGCTTTCATTGATTGATTGAGAAGCAATATATATTAGAGCATCCAAATCAAGTCCATTTGTTGTAGCAATTGATATTCTAGTTCCCTCTACATTTACCACTACTTTGTGCTTCACACTTTTTTCCCTCCCATTGTTTACTATCTCCAAATGGTCACCAACGTTTACTACGAATGTGTTTGGAACAGTTTCAACGGCCACCCAGCGCCCGTTATGGCGTACTTGTAGACCTCCCACATCATTTTGTAGCAGGACGGTGAGACCTCCATGATCAGAGTGCAATGCAAAGCCCATTGTAAGATCTAGCTCTGGACATGCTGGGTATATTCTTAGTACACCAATCTACAAACCTTCTTTAAAGCTAGTTTCTATGTAAGTCGGTTGCAATCCCAAGCTTTTTGATATTGCTCTAAACAATTTTGGAACCAATTTTTTTTATTTCTTTGAAGTATTCTCTTGTAACATCTCTGTAGTTGGGTAAATTTTTTGGAGGATGCAACATGGGATGACAGAAGTGCTTCAAATAATCTCTCCAATTGAGAAATTGGTTGACCGCTACATTGAAGCTGGTTTCAAATCTCACCGAATCCAGAACAACCTTGCTCCCATACTTCATCTTCTCCTCAAAGGATAGAGAGAATAATCCATGGGTCTTACATGTTTTCTATCAGAGACTTCTCAATCCCATGATTAACTACCTTGAAGAAGCTCCAATCTGCACAAGCTTGGCTAAGGACTTATATTGTTTGAAGACATTATATTCTATCATAATTGTTGATGGGCATTTATCCTCAGAAAACACATACTTCTCATACACTATTTGAGATGGGAGATCATCTCCTAGGCTTCTATCTAATCAAATAGAGGACCACAAATGCGTGCTGCTATAGCCTTTGTAACAATAGAAATTAATATATAAAGAGTTTTTGCTAAAGGACACATCCATAGACAATAGAGCTAATAGAATATGGGATAGAGTTTTTGCTAAAGGACATATCCATGGACAATAGAGCTAATAGAATATGCGATGGAGTTTTTGAGGTTTAGAGTTGTACACATCTGACAATTTGGTTCTTACGCTATCTCCTCTACTTTCAGACATTGCCTTCATTTCGTTGCCCACATCTTGACAACTTTTGAATACGATGTCCTGTCTATCATGTCCAGAACTTTTACAATTTGAAACACAAGACCTCTCTTTCACCTTATCATTATTGCTGCTTCTAAAGGTTTAAACACCTATTCTCAGATAGCCCTTCTAAGGTATATTTATGTCCTCAGGGTTCAATGCCATTTTGGAAGTTCCACTTTGAAGCAGAACTCCAAAAGAACAAGGATATTGTAGTTCTTGGCACCCATACATTTTATCATTTGTCGATCTGTTGAATGAAGCATCAGCTAACAGTGCAGTTAAAACTAGAAAATGTTCAATGAAAGGCTCTCTCTACAACTAATAATTCATGCACTGTGGATGCTTATAGTCCTAATTTACATATGCAAAGATGCCTGACATGACCTCCTCCTCCATACTACTCAATGAATCCATTCATACTGCGCTCATAGTGAGGTTGTGCAACTATTCAGCCATCAGCTGAGCGATTCTATGAGCATACTTCCCATGAGTGTGGTTTACTGGCAAGGATGCCACTTACATTATCGGTGACCCCGATTCAATCCCCATAATAAATATGTATAAGAAATATTACTTGTATCAAGTGTTGTCACCCTCGGTGGTTAGTTCCATCATAAAGTGTCACCGTTAGTGACCAACTCAAGGCAATACAACATGGGGAATCACAACAACTTCATTGCCTACGCAAGCCTAACGAGCCCTGATACATCTTTGGTCTCCTCCTGATACGGGCTGCCAACATCTTTGGCACTCCTCCAAGAGATCAACCTAAAATTGGCCCCGTTAGCTGACTCCGTCAATATGGGATTCAATTTAAGAGGCATCATGGTCAACATAGATCGTAACCTCCAACTCATCTTGACCATGCCATTCATATTTTTTATTTTTACATGAGCCACTAATGTGTTTTCCAATTAATTTTTTATGGTCATTGAGATGCCTTTGGCAGACAACATCCTTGACATTGCTTTTTGTGTTCTGTTCTATTCAATCACCATCTGCTCACACAAAGTCTAGGTAGAAATGAGAGTCGTCCCCTATGCAACCTTGTTAAACCACAATCCTTTGTTTTTTTATTTTTTTATTTGATTATTGTGAGAAAATTTTAGTGATAGATGTAAAAGGTTGAACAGTTTCCTCTCAACTCTTAACTCTTTTTAAAGTTAAGAACTCTTAACTCTTTTTAAAGTTAAGAACTATACTTACTAATAAGGAATTTAACACAAAGTTATCACTCGCCCACGCTACAGTTTGAACCTTAAACCTCCTAAAAAACCAAAACCCAAAATATTAGGCTACACCCGATCCTCAATCCTTTGCTCTTTGATTGTAGTGGACCACAATGTGCCACTATAGAAGTCGACCATGTTGAAACACGCCCTCGCTTGGCATCCCCATTTTTTCCCAAATCCAACGGCCTCGTCACATAGGCGAGTCGTGTCCACATCCCTCCAATGCACCTACGTGGTAGGCCCGTGCAACCCTTTTGCGCATGCACCACGTAGGAGGACCCTCCCTCATGTCCCACACCCCTTGCAACAGGCTACGCCAGGCCTGCATGTGACAGGCTCTGATAGGCCTGCGCGTGACAGGCTAGCACGTGCCCTGTGCATTAAGGGCATGTGTCATTTCCCCTGTGGGGACAAAAACAAACACACCCAAAAAAAATTACTTCAGGGAAATTTTTTTCAAAAGCGAGACTTTATTTTATTTTATTTTTCTTTTATAAATTCTCAAATAATTTTATGAGAAAGAATATTCCCTTATGAAAGAAAGAGTTCAATCTTTTACTTTTGTTGCACTAGTACTTTTTTTAACATAACTTTTACCTAGAGCATTAGATTTTAGATCTAAAAATTATATTCCGGAGTTGACTTTGATACCTTTGTAACAACTAGCTACAAGATATTATTTGGGTGTATATTGAAGGTGATTTTAATACTTAAAAATCAAGGATTATTTTTGTAATTGGAAAAAATATTGTGATAATGTGTATTTCATTCTTAGGATCATCTTAGGAATAGTACCTATTTGCCTTGTATTTTGTACTCTTAGGAGAGATTTTGCATTATAAGTAGGCATTCTTAACATCAAAAAATAAATACCAAAACAACAACAAAAAAATATAGGATTCCTTTTTGTTTCCTTTGTCATTTGCTTTCCTTAAGATAAATTTAATTTTGTGTTTCGTAATTTAATTTCCTCATTATAAGATTTGTTTTCAAAAAAATAAAAAAAAATCATTCACTTCCAAAATCTTGTATTGCATTTTAAATCACAAAAACATTTTTAGGTTATTATTATTTCTTTGCATTTAGTTTAGGCAAATATTACATCTTGCATCCTTAGGATTAGTCTGAATTATGCATTAGGCATTCTCAACACATAAAATAGAAAAAAAAAATTAAAAACCAAGAATCACACACTTGCACTTTTATTTTCTGCAAGATTTTGTGAGGATAACCAATCGATGATATTGGGCTTCATCCCCAAGAGGGGTCTTTCGCTTGCTACACCCGCCTTGGCCCAAAAGGGGTAACATCGAGGCTCAAATTTTTGGGAACCAAGGATGTCATCCACTTTGGTCGTAGAGCTTGAAATGCAATTGGGAGGAGCGGTTACCGGGACATCCCCCAACCTCTCCCCCGAGGTTAGCAAGACCCACAACAATGAGAGCGGGCCTGGTAGACCCAACCACCCTACGATTTTGCTTCGCGACCATGAAATTAAATAGGACAAGGTGGAGGTCTTGGTGGAGGGGGAGGAGGAGATTCCCCTCTTCACGTTCAGGACTTACCTTTCCACTGATCGAAACATGTACTCGAGGATGTTTATCGGAGATGGTTTAGAAATACGAGATGAAAACTATGGAGAACAACGTTTGGGCTATCAAGAGTGAAGTATTGCAGCACCGTAACCATAATCGTGTCTCATAGCTTCGGTAAAGTTTCCCTCACTATACCACCTTTCTCCTTACCAAGGGACTCTCCTCTATCCCTAAACAGAGCCAATTCTCCTTGGAGGGAATGCTTTTCATGATTGATGATTTCCCCATCATTGGGGAGGCCAATGACTTATGCCAGTAAATCCACCGTGACAGTAAAGCCCATCCCTCTGAGGATAACATATCCTTCGTTCCAAGTGCGAACGAAATCCATAGATAAATTCGGCTCATTCCCATTTAAAATCTGTAAAAATTTGAGGATACCATGGTCTCTAAAGATATCTTTGACCAGGGGGTGAGCTAAAGAGAGGTTGGCTCAATTTTGGGCATGGTAGAAGGTAAACTCAAAGATGACAGATAAATATCGGGGGGGTGGCGATGATGAGGAAAAAGAAAGATGATGAAGGTGGTAATGTAGCTATAGGAAGACTCCAAAAAACATCGACACTCGAGGCGGCTCGTACCCCATATCATCCAAATCATACGAAAACCAAGGGACATGGGCGAAAGGGCACACCAAACAAGAGGGAGGGCCAGGTGGAGGGGAGCAGGGGTGGCACCAAGATCGACTAAATGGTTGGGCCAGTTTAGAACATGATAGAGGGGATGATCATCCTTGTTGGACAAACAAACGTGGCAGAGACGCATGATGAGATTGATAGAAATAAAAGCCAAGGGGTTGCTAGAAACAAGGGAACAATGAATACTCGATAGCAGGGTGAAACTAAAAAAGCACATTACCCAAATAACACTAGTGGAACGATGAAAAATCAACGAGATTTGGTTGAAGACGAGGAAGCAAACAAGACTACTAGTAAGATTTGGGACTGTAGCAGTGACCAAAACAAGGACACGAGTGAGGGAGTTAATCATTCCCAAGGTCTAGGCACACCTATCAACACTAGATAAAAATGTGGTATGATTCCCATAGCTCACACTTCTGAGAGTGATGTCCTTTTGGTTCCACTTGTATGAAGAATGATGAGTGTGCTCCAGGGGGTGGTATTTGTAGGCCAGGCTGATAGTTGGCTGTCCCTGGGAAGCCATTTGACCTTCCAATGATTGGAAATATCTTCCTAGGTGTGGAGGGTATGAAAATATCCCCAGTGCAAGAGTTGACCGAAATTGTAGCTCACGGTGCAAGATTGATAACTTGCCAATCTGGCCATAGGCTGACCAATCAACATGCTGTGGTGACAATGGGATTGAAACTAATGGAGCCAAATTCTAATCCTGGTCCACCATGAATCACTAGATGATAACTTTAGCAGCATTGGTGTCGATGAGAGTTTGGGGAAAGGAATCTCTCCATATAGTGAGACCATGCTCTAAGATTCCCATATTAGCTAAGTGATCAGCGATATGATTTCCTTCCCTATAGGTGTGGGTCATCCTTATGTTCAAGAAGGAGAGCATCAGATGATTGACTTATGTGATCATGTTGGAGATGTTCCACGAAGCGGGGGAAGTTCCGAAGGTTAGGCAGGTGATGATGTTTTTGGAATCTCCTTCCACCACAACATTTAGGACCTTGGATTCCCTTTAGTCGTGCCATCAAAATTTAGTTTCAAGAAACCTAAAGGGAAGGGGTTCATGTGACAAGGGATCGGTCAGCCTTAGGAGAGACTTGCTTGTACATGCCATTAGGGTTTCTAAGGGAAGAGGCAATATGAGCTTCACATCTTGACACGAAATTGTTCTTGCCCTAAGTTATGGATACATTCTCAGTAATAGTAGCCATGATTCTAGAAAGAACATACTTCTCACTGTGGGTAGAGTCTTTGAAAGTATGGGTATTGTGTTCACGCAAAATATCCCACAAGAAGTGGGGAAGGTAGAAGGACCAAAAAGTCTTCAAGCGGTGGCCTCTAAAAGGAATAGGCCACTGAACATAAAGATCACTTAACAGGAAGGGAGGGACCCAGGAGATACTAACCAAGAAGAACAAGGAAGAGAGAATATACTAGGAGAAGGGATAGGATATGAAAATGTGTTGGGTAGACTTACAATATGAGTGGAAAAGGTAACAATGGTTGAGGAGGGACAAACCATGATGATGGAGATTCAAGATGGTGAGGATATTGTCCTAGATAACAATCCAGAGGAATAAGTTGACCTTAGGGATAAGGTGGGGCTTCCAAATGATTTTGGATGGGAACCAAGGAGGGCTAGGGTTATCGGAGAGGGTATAAGATGATTTGATAAAGAAGAGGCCATTAGGGGTGGGAGTCCAGAGGATGGAATCTTCTATCAGGGAGGAGGGAATGACATAAAGGTGAAGCAGGTTGGAAATATCGACAGAGGCTTGCTTCTGCTCATCAGAGAGGAAATCAACCAGTAAGGTTTTCCAGGAGAGGCTCTCAGGAAGGAAGAAATTACACATCTTAGGCCCAAACATGGCATCGATCACTGAATTGAGACACAAGAGATTCTCACATTTTTGTAGCGAATATTTGCCCAACCATAGGTCATCCCAGAAGCTAATATTGGCACCATTTCCTAGCTTCCACCTGATGCCCTTCTGATGGATATGCTTCATCCTGAGGATTGAATTCCAAAAAGTAGATCCATGGATGGGATTAGGGCCATCCAAAATTTTTTGGTTGTGCCAGAGGTATTTTGCTTTGATGATGGAAACCCAAAGAGAGTTTTCATTGGTGAGGATTCGCTAGCCTTGCTTGGCAATGAGAGCAAGGTTCATGTTACGGACCTTACAGAGCCCAAAACCACCATACTCCTTCTTGGAGAAGACTTGATTCCATGCCACCAGGTGGATCCGCTGCTTGTTTCTCTGATCCTGACCAAAGATATAGCTCTTTTACCATCAACCAGAGTGTACAAATATATCTTCAAGACTTCTTTCAATGTAATTTAGTCTTTCCAAAGCACTTGATCTAGTATTTGATGTCAATTTATTTGGTTCTCTCTGATAGTTCTTTTAATGGTCTACAACAAATTTTTATTTGTTATACCATTACCCTATGGATAGTAATTAGATAAGGCTTTTAAGCAAAAAGCATATTTAGAGAGAAATTCTAGGACCTTAGCACCCAAGAATGCACAACCATTATGTATTATTATTTTTTTGGGAATCCCAACTCTAGTGATCAATTTTTTTTAAGAACTTAAGTACTACTTCTTGATCTACCTTCTTTGTAGCCATTGCTTCAAACCACCTTGTGAAGTAGTCTACTACATTGACGGTGAATTTATATTTGGTAGAATAATTTAGGGTTTTGACCCCAATGGAGTCAAGCCCTCATTGCTAAAAGGCTTATCTGATATCATGAGCTAGAGATGGAGTGCAACATTCCTTCTTCCCATAAACTTTTGATAGATTTCATAGGCCTTTACAATCTTGAAAGCATCCTCAAAATTTTTGGCCAATAATATCCAACTCAAAATCTCTATTGCTATTGTTTGGCTAGAATAATGCCCTCTAGAGAAGCTTGAGTGAGACACATTTAGTACTACTTTTGCTTCCTCTGAATGGATGCTTTGAAGAACTCCATCAAAGTTATTTCAGTATAGGCTTTTTTCAATCATGACATAGTTTAGAGCTTGTAGCCTATATCTTATTCTTTATGAAGGGCATATATTTTCAAGATATCTTCCTATCCAAAAATATTTAACCAAGTATAACACTCAACCATTTTGTTCATCTAGGTCCTCTTTTGGTTTTGGCTCAAAGAAATCCTCTAGAAATAGATAATGTTTTGTTCACGTTGAGTTGGCTAGTTGTTCGCACAAAGCTCTTCCTTGGACAAGCTTGGTAGGTTTGGTATATAAATCATATTCTTGGATCTTAGTGGTCTAGCCTACTCTTTTTTCCCTGACTTTTCTTATAAAATAAAATTTTGTACATCTAGATGCACAACATATACAATAGTTCTACTTTGAAAAATATAATAACTTATTTTTTTAATGATTTCATGAGAGCAAATACCTATTTTTAAATGAAATTGTATCTTTAAGTTGTGAAGTGTTTTGATGACAAAGTATATTGAGAATTCCTTTTCATCATTGTCCTTCTATGTAAGCACCATAGCTATACTTTCTTCAACACCATATGCATACAAGATGAAATCTTTCTCATTGTCCAAATTTGTCAAAAGTAGAGCTTTGGCTATTGCTTGCTTGATCTTTTCAAAGGCTTCTCTCTTTTTTTCTATCCAAGTAGAGGGCACATCCTTCTTTAGTAGCATAGTCATGGTATTAACTATCTAAGAAAAATTTGGGATGAACTTTCAAACAAAGTTGATCTTCCCAAAGAAATATTGCAAAGCCTTCTTATTTATTGTAATGATCCCAATATAGCCATGTCGGCCAATTATTTTTATTATTATCTCAAGCCATATATTTAGTTAATTAACACTTGATCATAAGGTTAGGTTATTACTGATTTCATCTATAAATAGGAAGAATATTTTATTAGCTCGGGTCATCAAAAAATTTAGAATTAAGTCACCTTGGTGCATGTATGAGAATTTTCATTCTCAAAAGTGGCAATGAGACTTTGCCCTCTCCAAGTGGTTGTGGATTTGCTATTGCATTGATTTATTTTGAATTTGATATTTGCACATTGCTCATGGCAATTGATTGCATATTGTTCATGGCATTTGAATCTAAATTATTATTGTTTGCATGTTGTTAATAATAGTTAAATGTTGAAGTGTTATTGCAGATATTAAATATTTATGTGGGATTGTAACAAGTGGTACCAAAGCACGATTTTGAAACAAGTGGAAATTAACAAAGATATTTGGTGCACGGAATATAAAGTTTTTATTTTTTTGCAAACAAACAAATATTTTCAAAATATCTCTTCAAAAAGGTATATTTTATTTCCCTTAATTAATTAAGTTTTTATTTAAATTATTCGACACAACTTCCCTCCCTACTTTATATTAATAGTTAATTATTATTTTTTTATTTGATGCAATCCCCATTTATTTTATATTAAGTAGGGGTTTTTAAATTATTTTGCATCCCCATGCATTCCATTTCCTTGCATTTACCCCACCACACATCTCCACAAATTTATATTTTATTTTTATTTTTTAATTATTTTTATTTTGCTTTGCATCTCCGTGTATTTCATTCCCTTATGTTTATGTTTTCCTTGCCCCATGTCTCTGTTGAGAAGCAACACACCCCCACTGAAAAATGAGATTCCATCCTCTAGAAAATTCTGAACTTTCATTTTTTGCGGCGGGGACCCTCTTGATCTTTTCGGGTTTTAAATCCAAATTTGCTTGCCTCCTTTTTAAAGTTGTGCTTTTTCTTGCATTCTAGCTGTGTTATCCAAGAATTCACTTTTTACATGCTAGAATCATTCATGCACAAGCAAAATCTTGCACCGGTACCGAGAAAATCCGGAAAACAGTTGCATAATTCATTGAAAAATCAAACTTTCCATTTTTGGTAGTGTCGCGATATCGCGACACTTCCATTTTCGAAAATGTCGCGATATCGCGACAGGTAAGTCAAAATGCGGCTAAGTGCCAGAAAGGTCGCGATTTCGCGACATGTCGCGAAATCGCGACAGTTTTTTGGAGAGAGAAGCAAGCTGTACGGAGGGCGCGATTTTGCGACATGTCGCGAAATCGCGACATGTCGCATTTTCGCGGTAGGAGAGAGAAAGTGGGCTGCAGGATGAAAAATCGGCTAAGTCGCAAACATGTTCCAAAATCGCGGTCCAACGCGGTCAACGCATGCAGGTACGGAAGCTGTCGCGATATCGCGACGTGTTCTAGAATCGCGGCTGAAAATCGGGATGGCTGTACGGAGGCCAGGAGGGTCGCGATTTCGCGACATGTCGCGTTTTCGCGGCCGACGAGGGAGGAAGTTGCCGATGTGCTGGCGGGGTCGCGATTTCGCGACATGTCGCGAAATCGCGACATGTCGCAGAATCGCGGTAGGAGAGAGAAAGTCTTCAGAGGGCCCGAAAGTGCATTTCAGCTGAAACAGAAGGCATCCTGGGGTAGCGACACGTGTCAAAGCGTGAATGAGACAAACGAAAGCCGACATGCAAGCTTATTTTGCGGTTTTTAATCTGTTTTTAATGTTTTAAGCTTCGATTTAATTAAAATGCTAATCTAATGCATCTTTTTGTCTTTCATGCGGGATTCCACAGCACTTACGGGACAACCAAGAAAGGCCATAAAGGCAAAGATAAAGTGCGGATTTAGTCAAGGACCGCCATGCTAGAAGAGAAGAAGCCGGTAAAGCATTCAATAGCAAATTTATTGCAGACTTGATAGCATGAAGACAATTTCAACACGGGGATGGCTTTACGGAGATCAGATCCGAGAGAAGTGGTGACTCATCCGGCTCACCAGCAGAATTAATGGAGGCATTTATTTGCGGCTGCGGATGAATGCAAGTTGCATTTGATTTTATCTTCTCCATTTATGGCAGCTGACTGCATAGATTTGCCGAAGGGTTAAGTTCTATCCGGACTTTGATTTTAAATGGATTTTTATTGTAAAACCCGGGTCCTAGGGTTTAAGTGCGATAAGATTTAGGGTTTGAGCAAGATATTTTGAAAAGATCAGGGTCTGTCCTGAGTCTATAAATACAGATTCTAAATGTAATCGCGGGAGGCGGAGACTTAGAAATAAAAGGCTTATAAGCAATTTCTTGCAAATTTTGTGAAATCCTTTGTTTATGGACTTGGAGTTGATGTGCTTTAGCTTTTACGTGATAGCATGGCCGGGGAGCCTAATCTTTTGCGAGTGTGATAAGTGTATCTTCTTTTGTTATCCGTTCCATTTAAAGTTTGTTAGATATATCTTGTAAATCTGCCAGTTATCAAGTTTAAATATCTTTGTTAGGCTTCGGTTGTTCTATTGTACGCTAGGGGAAATTACAGATTTGAGGTTAAGTTTGTTCTAATTGCTCTGTCTTCTCTGTGCGAGCTAGGCTGCCGGTGAAAGATACCGGTTTTAACCAGTTGCCCTTGGATTTATAATTTTTTGCTAGATCCGTTTCACTCTGCCTTGTGCTCTTAGTTGAAAGTGATCTTAGACTGACTGGACACTTTCTTCTTTGATTTGTTCTGTTGTGAAGCTGATAGCATAGATAAAATTGGTGGGTTTAAGTTTTACAGTTTAATGTTTGATAAGCTTCTCTTTTCTGCCTTACCCTACCCTCTCTTTGCTTTCGGTGAATGATCCATTTTTATTTTCTTTATTTGCCTTTTATTTAAATCTGCTGACCCATGAGAGCTAGATCTAGAATTCAAGTTAAATCTGATTGTCAACAACTTTTGCAACTGCTGAACAAGTTCAAGAACCCCCTGTAAGGTAACGGAAGCGAGTCCATATTGAAATCTATTCCAGAAGTGGAAAAGAGTGAATTGCCATTCGACCCAACTCTGTAACTCGCACCTTGGATAACCAGCTAGATCCTAAAGATGAGTGGGATCCGTCCCGTGGGTGTCTCCGGAGCTTTCCTTGCTTCATCCTTTCCCGGGGTGTGCATGAAAGCCGGACCAACATCTAATTGGCGCTAGAAGGAGGGCCGAGAACATCTGTTCTTAGTGCACTTGAGTTGAGAAATCTGACTGTATGTGGAACTGTAAGGTATTTTATCCAAAGGTAGCCAATTTCCCCTCCTCCTCCCAACAAACAAGAAAAGAAAAAAAAATCAATGGTAGCCAATTTTCCCCTCCTCCTCAGCCAACAACCTAATTGGCGCTAGAAGGAGGGCATGAACTCAGTTCAAGTATTGTAAGGGCATAACAGCAACATTTGAAGGACCCACAGTGAACTCCGGACAGTTTTATAAATTGTCAGTACAGTTTTATAAATTGTCAGTACAGTGTTTTGTGAATTGTCAGTGCAGTGTTTTAAATTTCCAAATGTGAGTAAGTTGTCTTGTTTTTTATCCAGCGGCATTTTAACATTTAAAAGTGGCTCGGTTTCATAAATTGTCGGTGCGGTTTTTGAAAGTTGTCGGTGCGGTTTTGAAATTGCCGAGAGAAGGCCTTAAGTTCGGTGGTTTGTTAAGAACAGTTCTATCATCACTTGCGGTTATCCAATTACAAATCGAGAACATCACTTGTCAGCCAAGTAATAATGGCAAATTGGTTGGGCCCCACTGCTTTGAACATTCCAGGTATAGCCCATGAATTGCCTAGAAATCCGGAAAGATATCTCCCCAGGTACAAACATGATGGGACAAGAACTGTAGAAGAACATCTGCTAGCTTTTAAAAATGCTTTAAGATTGTTGAATATACAGCATGAAGATGTTGCCTGCAGATTGTTCCCGTTCACTCTCCGAGGAGGGAGCTTATGGCTGGTTTTTAAACCTCACCGGCAATTCCATTACTAGTTGGGATGATCTAGAGAAAGCTTTTATATCACGGTTCGGTGAAGTGATAGATCCCAGCATTTTATATCAGCAATTTTCCAGACATCAAGAGAGAGTCGGGAGAAACTGTCAGGTCTTTCAATATGAGGTTCCAAAGAGCTTACGGTAGAATGACTGGCCATTACATCCCAAATGCAAATCTGGCCTTAGAAATCTACAAGAATGCATTGGATTCGGTGACCTCTATTTTCCTCAAGAGAGACATCAATATCACAACCCTGGCAGGGGCTTATAAAGAAGCCTTAATTCTTGAAAGACAGTTAGGGCCTCAAATTATGAGCAGTCCTTTGATATCCTATGTTACACAGAACATGCCTATTCCAGGACCCCATTCCACATCATGAGTTAGTGCCAACATGTCATGCTCTACCCAAGGAGACTCCGTTAGCTGTGACATCCACTCGGCATGTGCAAAATACGAGAGAAAAGTTCGACAAATTCAAAGTGCGGGTGCTTGAGCCGAACGGTTGTGATCCGGCACCACCCAAATCTGAAGTTTTTCTGGTGAGTTAAATTTTCCTAGAGATCAAAGAAATATTGATATTTCTAGTTCACCCAAAAATAGTACAAC
Source organism: Wollemia nobilis (assembly GCA_028583015.1). Taxonomy (NCBI): domain Eukaryota; kingdom Viridiplantae; phylum Streptophyta; class Pinopsida; order Araucariales; family Araucariaceae; genus Wollemia; species Wollemia nobilis. The sequence goes on along the minus strand of JAQPPZ010002833.1, from coordinate 694,059 downwards.
CGGGGTTTCGATTCTTTCACTTTTCTTGAAGAGACGAGAAAGTCTTGTACGAGACTCCTATGGATGAAATGCAAGATTTTCAACGAGTTCAAAATGGACGAGTTATGACTTGAGATGTCGAGTCCGAACTTAACAATGATCCTTCCTCATGAGAGGATGATGAAAGTGAGATTCAATCTCACTATGCGAAGTAAGCGAGGAGGATAACATCATTAAGGATATGAGGGAACTTAAAGTTGACATCACCCTCTATGAAGTGCCTCAGATTGTTGAACAAAAGGTTAACTTGATTGAGGCTTACTCTGGACCACCTGTTGGATTTCAAGAAAAGGAGGAAAAGATAGTAAATATGAATGTGGTCAGCCAACTTGGAATTGATGAATTGTCTCAACATAAGCCTGCAACTTACGAACATAATGTCAAAGAGAAGGCTATAAAGCTGTGTTGATGCAGATATTGGAGTTTATAATTTGGCAACTGAAAAGGTGAGAACAGTTACAGCCCTAATCAATCACAACAATGATGTTTGGACATTGCACATTGATGAGGTTAAATCTAAGCAAGGCTCAGGTGAAAAGGAAAATTGTAAGCATTCTGCTAGAGGGATAAAAATTGAAGTCCTGGATATTGAAGCAGTGCAGCAACCACAAAATGTTCAAGTTGTTAAGAACCAGGGCATACAGATAAAACATGATTTCTTTCAGTTGTCACATAATTTTGAAGATGTGGTGGTCTAGGTCTGTCAAGATTTTAAGGTATTTGATCCTGGGGTTTTTTACATTCGGTCCTTTTGAAAGAACTCTGCAAACCCTTCAATTAGAAGCATAAACATGTTATCATATGATTTGTTATTATATGATTTGTTTAATTTGAAGGAGTTGCGGATTTGTTTTTCAAATGGGACGGGGAAGACGGATAAACCCAAGTCTTTCCCCGGATAGCAAATTTTTGAAGCACGATCTGGAGTGCATTTCGTCAACGGGACACGAAAGGTAATTTTTTTTAAATTACTTGCATGGTCAAAATTTTTTAAGGCACCATTTCTCTGCTTTCCCAACTGCTGCATTTTTTGAGTATGAAGGGAAGTTGTAACATATGTATGCATTGTAAATAAGCTTTGAAGTTTTTCAGTTTTATTTCTTTGTCGGTGCGGTTTTTATTTCAATGTACGTGCGGTTTTAATCATTTCAATTTAATTTTAATGCTCTGCAGTTTTAATTTATTTGTTTTTCAGTTTATTTCTTTGTCAGTGCAGTTTTATTTTTAAATGTACGTACGATTTGCGGTTTTTAGTTTTCTTTAGTTGTTTTTCAGTTTTAGCTTGTGCAAGTTTATTTCTTTGTCAGTGCTTTTTATTTCCTTTCTTTGTCTTTTTATTTTAGCTTGCTTTTATTTTAGTCTGTACAGTCTTTTCTTCCTTGCATTTCTTTTTCTTTCTTTGTCTGTACAGTTGCAGTTTAATTTATTTCAGTTGCAGTTTTTATTTGCTTCAGTTCTTTTAGTTTATTTCTTTTATTGCCTGTACAGTTTTTATTTTCTTCCCTGCTTTTCCTTTTCTTTGCTGTCTGTACAGCTGTGCTTTGCATCCTTTGTAAATAGCCTTGCAGTTTGTTTTATTCCTTTGTCTGTACAGCTGTGCAGTTTTCAGTGTTTAGTTTATTTTATTTGCAGTCTGTGCAGTTTTGATTCTGTTTTGCTTTAGAAGCCTGTGCCTGTCCTTGGAAGCCTGTACAAAGTCCTTTGGCTTCTAAAATTTTCTGTCCTTTGCCTTTGCTTGAGCAATCAATGAAAAGTCAGCCTGCTAAAAATTGTTTATTCTAAGCTGATCAATCCAGTTTCCATCCAATGCCCATGCTGTTCACCATTCTAATTGAGATAGTCTGCTTGCTCTGAACAGTGGAACTATTTTGTTATTCAGGACAAAGGTAGAGAGATGATTGGATCTTGTGTCTTACTTGCCACAGTTGTTTTAATGATAGAAAAAGCTGCTATCTTTGTTTAGTTGGAGGAACTCCTAGGGAATCCAAGAAAAGCTGGTTATGAGAGGGGACTATGATTCATGCAATTATTTGGGTGTCACGAGAGGCTATCAATGCCTAGGCTGAAGCAGGTTCCAGGATTGATCAAATGTTAAAAGAAAATTGTAATTTCTCTAAGGTCTTCCAGATAGTGATATATTTCAAAAAGAAGAGAGAAAAGAAAAAAAAAAAAAAAAAAAAGAGTTGAACAATTAAAAGAGGCAGCCAATATTAGATTCTGCCCTACAGTTGTAAATTTGGGTCGTGTAAATCTAAAGGGTAACTCTGTCTAGGTGTGTAAAGGCTAAACTAGTAAACGAGCTCTACTCGGTTTCCCCTTTTACAATCTAGAAAAGTTGATTAATCCAAGTTTATCATTCAATTCGAGTCATCCTTGAAGAAAGTTTTATACCCTTTGAAATTGCACATCAGAAATCTTCCTTGAAGTAATCCGACCTAGTATGTCCTTGGGAAATTTTAACGACTTGCGGTTAACGGTCAATTTATTGTGAAGAATGTTCGTGGCAAGGCATGATGCATGGTCTTTTTGTTTTGAAACCAGAGTCTTGGGTTCTAAAATAGTGCTACTATTTTACCCGTGAGATATCGCCATTTGTTGATAAGCAACACACCCCCATTGAAAAATGAGATTCCATCCTTAGAAAATTCTGAACTTTCATTTTTTGCAGCAGGGACCCTCTTGATCTTTTCAGGTTTTAAATCCAAATTTGCTTGCCTCCTTTTTAAAGTTGTGCTTTTTCTTGCATTCTAGCTTGTGTTATCCAAGAATTCACTTTTTACATGCTAGAAATCATTCATGCACAAGCAAAATCTTGCACCGTATCGAGAAAATCCAGAAAACAGTTGCATAATTCACTGAAAAATCAAACTTTCCATTTTTGGTAGTGTCGCGATATCGCGACACTTCCATTTCGGAAATGTCGCGATATCGCGACGGGTAAGTCAAAATGCGGCTAAGTGCCAGAAAGGTCGCGATTTCGCGACATGTCGCGAAATCGCGACAGTTTTTGGAGAGAGAAGCAAGCTGTACGGAAGGGCGCGATTTTGCGACATGTCGCGAAATCGCGACATGTCGCATTTTCGCGGTAGGAGAGAGAAAGTGGGCTGCAGGATGAAAAATCGGCTAAGTCGCAAACATGTTCCAAAATCGCGGTCAACGCGGTCAACGCATGCAGGTACGGAACTGTCGCGATATCGCGACGTGTTCTAGAATCGCGGCTGAAAATCGGGATGGCTGTACGGAGGCCAGGAGGGTCGCGATTTCGCGACACGTCGCGAAATCGCGACATGTCGCGTTTTCACGGCCGACGAGGGAGGAAGTTGCCGATGCGCTGGCAGGGTCGCGATTTCGCGACATGTCGCGAAATCGCGACATGTCGCAGAATCGCGGTAGGAGAGAGAAAGTCTTCAGAGGGCCCGAAAGTGCATTTCGACGGGAAACAGAAGGCATCCTGGGGTAGCGACACGTGTCAAAGCGTGAATGGGACAAACAGAAGCCGACATGCAAGCTTATTTTGCGGTTTTTAATCTGTTTTTAATGTTTTAAGCTTCGATTTAATTAAAATGCTAATCTAATGCATCTTTTTGTCTTTCATGCGGGATTCCACCTGGCACTTACGGGACAAACGGGAAAGACCATAAAGGCAAAGATAAAGTGCGGATTTAGTCAAGGACCGCCATGCTAGAAGAGAAGAAGCCGGTAAAGCATTCAATGGCAAATTTATTGCAGACTTGATAGCATGAAGACAATTTCAACACAGGGATGGCTTTACGGAGATCAGATCTGAGAGAAGTGGTGACTCATCCGGCTCACCAACAAAAATTAATGGAGGCATTTATTTGCAGCTGCGGATGAATGCAAGTTGCATTTGATCCTATCTTCTCCATTTATGGCGGTAGTTGCACTAGATTTGCCGAAGGGTTAAGTTCTATCCGGACTTTGATTTTTAAATGGATTTTTATTGTAAAACCCGGGTCCTAGGGTTTAAGTGCGATAAGATTTAGGGTTTGAGCAAGATATTTTGAAAAGATCAGGGTCTATCCTGAGTCTATAAATACAGATTCTAAATGTAATCGCGGGAGGCGGAGACTTAGAAATAAAGGCTTATAAGCAATTTCTTGCAAATTTTGTGAAATCCTTTGTTTTCGGACTTGGAGTTGATGTGCTTTAGCTTTTCTGTGATAGCATGGCCGGGAGCCTAATCTTTTGCGAGTGTGATAAGTGTATCTTCTTTTGTTATCCGTTCCATTTAAAGTTTGTTAGATATATGCTTGTAAATCTGCCATTATCAAGTTTAAATATCTTGTTAGGCTTCGGTTGTTCTATTGTACTGCTAGGGAAATTACTGATTTGAGGTGTAAGTTTGTTCTAATTGCTCTGTCTTCCTTTGTGCGAGCTAGGTTGCCGGTGAAAGATACCGGTTTTAACCAGTTGCCCTTGGATTTATAATTTTTTGCTAGATCTGTTTCACTCTGCCTTGTGCTCTTAGTTGAAAGTGATCTTAGATTGATTGGACACTTTCTTCTTTGATTTGTTCTGTTGTGAAGCTAGTAGCATAGATAAAATTGGTAGGTTTAGGGTTTTACAGTTTAATGTTTGATAAGCTTCTCTTTTCTGCCTTACCCTACCCTCTCTTTGCTTTCCGTGAATGATCCATTTTTATTTTCTTTATTTGCCTTTTATTTAAATCTGCTGACCCATGAGAGCTAGATCTAGAATTCAAGTTAAATCTGATTGTCAACAACTTTTGCAACTACTGAACAAGTTCAAGAACCCCCTGTAAGGTAACAGAGCAGTCCATATTGAAATCTATTCCAGAAGTGGAAAAGAGTGAATTGCCATTCGACCCAACTCTGTAACTCGCACCTTGGATAACCAGCTAGATCCTAAAGATGAGTGGGATCCGTCCCGTGGGTGTCTCCGGAGCTTTCCTTGCTTCATCCTTTCCCGGGGTGTGCATGAAAGTCGGACCAACAGTCTCCATGGTCTCACATTTTTTTTTTTTAATAATTAAACACCTTCTCCCCTACCCCACTTTCACATTTATTTTCTTTTTTAATTATTAAACCCACCCACCGCCTACTTTCACAATTAATTTTTTAATTATTAATTATCAAACACCCCCCTCATTACAAAAAAAATTTAAATCCTATTCTTTCTCATTTTTAAACAATTTCTCCCTAATTAATGAACTTATTTAAATAATATTTTTATTAAAAAAAATAAAGAAGAAGAAGAAATAAAGAAAGACAAAATTAATTTAAAAATAATAGGATGGTTGGCAAAAATGGAAGGCCTTATTCGTTTGCACCATATTCCTAAAATAGATTGTGTCGCATTAGCAATTTCTAAGTTGGCTATATAAGCTTATCAATGGTTGTTATGGTAGCTTCACTAATAATATGGCTCTCTTTTATGGCCTGAATTCAGTCAATGATTTCTTCAAATATTTGACGAGGGATCTTCCACAACATATGTGGTACATCTTATGAAAACTAAGCAAACGAGAACAATGGAAAACTATTGATCTAAATTCACAAGTCTCCTCAACTATACCCATCAATTGAGTCTAGTAGTGGTGGTTTACACATTTTTCTATGGTCTTAAGGATAAAATTAGGAAGAAATTTGACATGGATGATCGTTATACTCTTGATGATGCATAACATATAGCTCTAGCAGTAGAACAAAAGCTCCAAGATTTTGATCCTCCATATAGACATGATTTTAAATCTTGTCATTCTTACCATAATTTTGAGTATTTCATAGGATTTTTCTATTTCAAATGTCATTTGCACCATCTATAAGATCAAGCATATGAAGAACATCATAACTTTATCTTGGAATATGGAGATACATCAACTTAAGGATGAAGATTCATTATAACATGGGCAATCTATAGAACTAGGATAACAAACAACATAAGTGAATGAAGTAGAACAAGAGAATGATAATGTGGTTGTCTATGCTTAGGCACTAATGGGTCTCCAATCTCACCATACTATCAAGATATAGGGATTTATCAAATGATAGCATGTCAATATATTGATTGATTCAGGTAGAATACATAACTTTATAGATAGTAAGACAACAAAATCCTTGGGCTTATGTATCAATACTTCAAATCATAATAGATTTTAAATATTAAATGCAAATGGGATTATTGCTTAGTGTGTGGATCGAATGGCTAAAGTTAACATCAAAATGGGATATTATACTTTGACAAGCAATCTCTTTGCTATGAACCTGGGAATTTCAAATGTTATCTTGGAAGCACAAGGATAATCTCAGCTTGGTGATGTAAATATTAATATACAAAAATTACATATCAAATGTATAGATTATGGAAGGGTCATTTATCTCCAAGAAATTCAATCCCATCCCTCCAAGGTATTTAGTTCCCATTGCATAGAAAAAATATTGAAGAATGATGACCTTGGATTATTTGCCCAAATCAATTGCATGGAGGTTCAATTATTAGATCCATATCTTCTAGTCCTTCTATTGTATCTCCAAAGCATTGTGATCATTATGAGGAGATATATAATGAGCCAAGGGGTCTACCTCTTAAATGCATATGATCATGCCATCCATTTAATTCCAATAAGTCAACCTCCTAATGTGTGTTCTTATCACTACCCCCAACCCCAAAAGTCATAATTTGAGAGGTTTATCCAATAAATATTACAACATAGAATCATCCATCCAAGAATTAGTCTTTGATCCTATTTGGTGGTGTGTCCTGATTTTTGTCCTCTTCAAAATATCACTATCAAAGATAAAATTTCTATCCCTATTGTAGATGATTTATTGGATGAATTGCATGGTGCTAGATACTTCACTAAACAAGACTTGCATTCTAGTTTTCACTAGATTAGTGTTAGAGAAAATGATATCCATAAGATTGCTTTTCGTACACATGAGGATCATTACATGTTCCTAGTCATACTATTTGGACTCACTAATGCTCCTTCCACTTTTCAAATTCTCATGAACCATGTCTTTCATCTATTTCTCCATAAGTTTGTCCTAGCTTTCTTTGATGATATTTTAATTTAATAGTAAATCTTCGGAGGATCATCTAGTTCATATTGACAAAGTCCTTCATTTGTTACAAAAGGAAAAAAATATTTATTAAAAGGTCAAAATGTGCCTTTAGAGTCCAAGAGGTAGATATTTGGGATATATAATATCTCATGGGGTAAAGGTAGATACTAATAAAATAAAAGTTATTCAAGATTGGCCCTTACCTAAATTCTAATAAAATAAAAGTTGAATCCAATCACTCATCAATAATTTGCGAATGATACTCTCTTAACAAATTTTACCTCTATTTCCCAAGCCAAGGAAATCAAGGGCATCCTATCCAATTATGAGAGAGCTACAACTTAGAAGATCAATTTACTTAAGAGTAAAATATTCTTCCTTAATACTCCTCTCAAGAGACAAAGGAAGATTTCTCAAATTCTAGGGTGTGAAATAGTTGAATTCCATTTGATCCACCTTGGGAATCCCCTCTTCAAAGGTATATTATGAATTACAAGAAAACCAACTATTTTGGAATTGATATTAAAAATGGGGTTACAAAATTTTCCCTTTTACAAAAGTATCCCTAAGGGCCAAAAACGGGGTCTTCTACAAGGGAAACCCTCTTTTGATAGAACTGGTCAATAGCTACAAATGGGTATTCTTGTACTCCTCAATGTGAGTGGGATTATTACTTGTGTACAAATTTTGGCTAAGTGGGTCCTCTAAACTTGCATAACCCTATAAAAACTTGTTAGAGCATTTGGGGGTCTGTCTTGATCAAATCCCATATTAACAAAGGCAAAGTATCCTAAGCTAAGCTTAAATAATGATTAAAGTGCATAAAATGATAAAAAATAGATGAAAGAGAGATATGTACCTAGTCTTGGGAGATCTGGAGGACTTTTGGATGTTAAAAATCATTTAAAAATAGGATTAACATGATGGTGTGTGAATCAGACTATACCTCAAGATTCACATGCTTCTATGCAAATATAATTTGTACATATCCATGTTAATGGGCCAAAAATTGGTGGTAACCTTCCTTTGGTTTTTAGGAAGCTATCCTCAAAATTTTATGGCAATCCAATTTCGGATGAAGAAGTTATGCCCAAAATAGTGAGGATGGATTTAACTAGATTTGCACACATTTGTGCGAATATGACATACCTCTATATTTGTACACTTCTATGCAAATCTAAATATTTTTTCCATAAAATAAACTTTATTATGTGGAGATACCATTTATATAGTAGTAGCTTTTAATCCTCATTGAGTTATCTTCAAAATTTACAAACAAGAGCAACTTACAATACAAAAACTGTGCAAAAAGAGGGTTTATGTGGCCTTCAAGGTAGTTAATAGAAAGATAGGACTTAAGTGGTATCTAGGTTGATTCCAGTAGATTATGGGTATGTAAAATGGTGTATGGATGAAGATGGATAAAATGGTATTCTATGTTATAATCACAATGACACTGAGAGGGGGGGTGAATCAGTGTGTTCTTTAAAAACTTCTAAAACAATTAGATTATAAAACCAACAGCAGTTTAAAGCAGATAAAAGAGATACTAAATGCATCAAGAAAGCATCACACATAACACAACATTTTAACGAGGTTCACCAATGTGGCTACTCCTCAAAAATACTGCTTGGACTACCATCCAAATCCAATCAATGCAAAGCTACAACTTTACATAATCCTTTACCAAAGACCAACCTGGAAGGAGCACCAACCCCTTAACTTTATCTCGCTTCAATGGAATGGAGCACCAACTCCTATTTTACCAAGCACCTACTGGAAAGAGGCACCAACCCCTTAATTTTCCAGCACCAACTCGGACAAATTGTTTACCAAGGACCAACCTGGAAAGAGGCACCAACCCCTTAATTTGCCAAGCACCAACTGGACTTCAATATTGAATAAAAAAATGTTTGACATATACCTTTGTTATTGCAAGACTCTAACCGGTCTACATCACCTTTGCAATCTCTGTGCACTCTGCTCTCTCTTGCACAATCACTTCACACAGTTTGCTGCACTGCTACAGACGTGACTTTGCAATCAACTTTGCCCTTCGCGCTTCTCTCGCACACTCGCTTTCTCTGCGCACACGCTTCGCACACTCTTGTCGTTTCACATTCTCGCTCTCTCGCTCAACACGAACTTCACTTTCACAAACACTATGCTCGCATTCGCACTTTATCTTTACACCCCACTTTTCAAACTCGAAGTACCCTTGCTTTTATAGAAGAAGTTTTAGGAACAAACCCTAAAAGAACGTCGGTTGAGAAACCCTAGAATTTGTCACCGCCAAACCCTAAAATCCGTCGGCCCGCATTTAACTTTGTCGGCCTCAAACACTTCTTCCACCTTCGTCACTTTCCTGTAGCTTATTGCCGCGAAATAGTAACATGTCGGCCCTTTTAATTTAATTTAATATTTTAATTTAAATTTTAAATAAAATAAAATTTAAACTAAATATTTAAAATTAAATATCTTCATCACCGGGGCATCTTTTTCAACGAAACGAAGAGCCAACTTGGGTTTTAAGAAAAACCCATTTCAAATCTGTTATCCATGGTTTTAAATAAAACTTTTTATTTTGACCGCCTTGGTTTTCACAAAAAACCTTTAAAATTTAAACTAAATATTTAAAATTAAATATCTTTATCACCGGGGCATCTTTTTCAACGAAACGAAGAGCCAACTTGGGTTTTAAGAAAAACCCATTTCAAATCTGTTATCCATGGTTTTAAATAAAACTTTTTATTCTGACTGCCTTGGTTTTCACAAAAAACCTTTCCGCTTCTTGACATCTCAGGTTCTGAAGACTTCTTCTTCTCATTCTGAATTATGTTTTCTGTTTCTGTGCATCTATCATTTAAGGACTCATGATCTGACTAACTTCTGAACTTTATCCTCTGCATCTGAGTGACTTCTGAACTGCCTGTCCATTGCATCATTAGATCTAACCGATCGTATTGACAACAATGACAATCCTCCTGCAACACCTTGCTCAACACTGAACTCCTATCCATTGTACTTTGGCTGCACCTTGCTGTTCAATAAACTCTTGTCCATTGCATCAATAAATCTGTCTGACTGTGTTGACAACAATGACAATACTATTTGCTGCACTTTGCTCAACAATCTCCCCCTTTGGAATTGTTGGCAACACATGTGCAATTTTCCTGTAAATCTTCTCCCCTTTGACAATAATACCAAAGGGTTGTTGCAGACTCCCCCTGAGTCTATGCACAATATTCTTAGACACAAATTATTACAATTAGCAAATATTCCAAGCATGAACAAGAAGAAAAACAAGTACACAAATGCTCCCCCTGAGTCCAAGACCACTTCATTTCACTGATTGACAACATCATGATAAGCATAATAGGCATCAATAAAATCAACAATGTGAATAGCAACAATAACCAGTGAATGACACCATCACCGTCAACTTCACCAATATAACATGTGTAAGAACATGACTGAACCACCGTCTTCTGTGCAACTACCCTCCGTTGCTTTGCAAACTCAAACTTGTCCACCGTTAGTGAAGGCATACAATAATCTTATATAGCCAACTTTTTGTTCTGCAATGCCAGCAACATCCGCATACAACTTCACCATGCATCTTGGATATATTCTCAACAAGCTTGAACCCAATGACAGTTGTTTGTCTCTCTCTGTAGTGAGAATCCAGCAGGCTACCTCAATCCACTTTCAACTCTGTGCAGGTACCAAACACTGTACCACAACACAACCAACATCTTTTCTCAACCAATTAGGGCTTTAGCAACAATGCTTATAGACAAGGTTTAACCAACATCATTCAACTCAAGATTAACTTTGAAGCATTCAACCAATCACTACATGAAAAGGAAACTAGTAGACATCCTTTTCCTTCCAAAGGTATTTGAACAAGACAACCACCAACATAAATCACCAAGGCAAAGAATAACTTGCTCAAATCAAACTCAATGGAGTAAGCCCAAATCATGTATCAAGAAAAGCATTAACTTGATCAAAACAACCACTATGAAAGCAACTCAACTATTCATCACCAGGCTGGAAATCATCTGGCTGCTCATTAAAAAACTTTTTTTTTTTTTTTCAATCTTCCCATTCAACATGCTGATTTCACTTTTGTCAACAGAATTGACAAGTGACTCACATCTGTACCAATTTTTGTCCAGCACTGCAATTTTGCTGCCAACTCTTACTTTCAACTATGCATGTCGAAAGAAGACATTTTGTCAAACACTTTATGGCCAACCGTAGTGCACCTTACTCAGCCTCAAGCTTCTTATCCTTGGACTGGCATTAAATCAATAGTTAAAACAAAACTGTCTCGTGAATTAAATATATTCACCAAGGTGTCATGAAAGATCTGGCAATCTTCACATCAAAGAGTAAAAACAAATACATGCTGCTCGAAACACAAATACACAACTAGGGCAAGCATTCTTTCATTGAGCAAATTATCCTGACTATTATGATTCGTAATTTTGAACAAGTGGTATTAAGAATCATCAACAAGACAACAGATGACATATCTCAAAACTACCAATGGTGACAACTCTCAAATTAAACACCACACTTCACGGCATTTCCACAAACCACTATATAAACTGAAAAACACACTTTAACAACTATACAACATTAACCCGACTGCTTACCTTTCATCCTCATATACCTAGACAAATACATAGGAGCATTAAAATAAAACTTTAATATTGCTCCTCCTGAGGATGTGCCACCTGGAGTTGCTTAGAGCAATGGCAGAGTAGCCTCCTTCAATCCAAGGAGACACAATTTCCTTTCTTCTGTCTTTCTCCAGACTTTCCCGAACTTGGGCTTGGGTTTTTCAACAACATCCCTATTTTGCTCCTGTTCGTGAACTTGAACATTTCTCTTGTGGGGTTGTCTCTTGTGCATTCTTGATGGATGATTATTTTCTTTTCTTTTATGCACATGATATGTTCCTTGTCGGTGTTGTCCTCTTTGTGTCTGATGAAATCTAGGGTTTTGCCTTAGATTAGATATAGAAGTGCTTGGACATAACCTTGCTATGTGCCCTTGACCGTTGCATTTAAAACATTGCACATGTTTTATTCCCTGTCTGTATTGCATTATATGTGTATGATGAAATCTATGGTATTGCCTTAGATTGGATACAGTAGTGCTTGAACAAAACCTTGCTATGTGCCCATGGCCATTACATTTAAAACATTGCACAGTGGTGTTCACTCAAAAAAATAGAAGTATTTTTATCAACATAACTCTTTGATCTATTGTTCACTCCACAATAAATTGCCTTGTGACCAAAGTGGTTGCATTTAGAACAATAGCCATAAAAAGCATTATTATTAAAAGAGTGAGAGTGAGAGAACCTCTTTTGTCGTGGTTGCTTTGTCTGTAGATCTTCTTTGATATTTTCTTCCTTTTGAGGATTCAACTTCAGACTTTTCTTGTTTCAATCCTTCAACCGAGGACTTCTTCTTCTCCGCATATTTGGAGGATGAAGGTTGTTCAACTTCATATCCAAGACCAAACTTAGTCTGTGGAGCTTCTTTGTTGATTTATCATTGTATCTAGCAACTCTGTGCTCTTCTCAAATTTGAGATTTATATTGGCCTCTTTTAGTTGTTTCTTCAATGAAACAATCTCTTCTTCTTGTTGGCAGCATACAGTCTCTTTCTCATTGATCTGAGACCTAAGAATATCTTCAATCCTTTTGTTCTGTTCTACTTGCAGCTTTAGATCAACAATAACCTGTTTATATTCCTCTTCACTTGTGCTGTATACATCATTCTTATTATCCAGCTGTGTCTTCAAGGCTTCTTCTGATTTCTTGGCCTTTTGAACTTGTAGGAAGAGATCTTCAATCTCATCCTCATATTCTTCTAATTTCTTGGACAGTATTTTGTTCTTTTTCTTTTCTATTCTCCACTCTTCAAGAGCAGATATCAACTCTCCTTCAAAATCTACTTCAGCCTCAAGATTTTCATCACAAACTTCAGGATTCACTTCTTCTACCTTTTCCGGTTCAAATTTCTCTTCTACAGAACCGAAACTGACTGGGATGCCTTTTTGGATGAGGATCTATTCTTCTTAGCCATTGTGTACTAATCCAAGATCAACCCTGACTGATTTAGCCAAAATTGGGAATTTGGCTCTGATACCAATTCACAAGTCCCCAATGGAACCTGTCCAATACCTGCTCACAAGTCCCCAATGGAACCTGTCCAATACCTGCTCACAAGTTTATCAAGAACACTTGCTTGGCATGAACTCACAAAGAGAATGGTTAGAGACCCAACGTGATTCATCCACCTCATAGAAGCATAGAGAGAATTGTTAGAGACTCAATATGTTCTACACTTTACTCCCAATCTCAATCTCAACTCAATCTCAAATCTCAACAGAATAAGATAGATGTAGTATGCTATTCTCAGGAACATGAAACACAACCCAACAATTGCCAACCATGCAAAGTCTCATATAACCAAGATATTCATGTTCTTTCCAAAAACTAATCTCCCATTCGGACTTTATCTTTACACCCCACATTTCAAACTCGAAGTACCCTTGCTTTTATAGAAGAAGTTTTAGGAACAAACCCTAAAAGAACATCGGTTGAGAAACCCTAGAATTTGTCAGCTGCCAAACCCTAAAATCCGTCGGCCCAAATTTAACTTTGTCGGCCTCAAACACTTCTTCCACCTTCGTCACTTTCCTGTAGCTTATTGCCGCGAAATAGTAACATGTTGGCCCTTTTAATTTAATTTAATATTTTAATTTTAATTTTAAATAAAATAAAATTTAAACTAAATATTTAAAATTAAATATCTTCATCACCGAGGCATCTTTTTCAATGAAACGAAGATCCAACTTGGGTTTTAAGAAAAACCCATTTCAAATCTGTTATCCATGGTTTTAAATAAAACTTTTTATTTTGACTGCCTTGGTTTTCACAAAAAACCTTTAAAATTTAAACTAAATATTTAAAATTAAATATCTTTATCACCGGGGCATATTTTTCAACGAAACGAAGAGCCAACTTGGGTTTTAAGAAAAACCCATTTCAAATCTGTTATCCATGTTTTTAAATAAAACTTTTATTTTGACTGCCTTGGTTTTCACAAAAAACCTTTCCGCTTCTTGACATCTCAGGTTCTGAAGACTTCTTCTCATTCTGAATTATGTTTTCTGTTTCTGTGCATCTATCATTTAAGGACTCATGATCTGACTAACTTCTGAAATTTATCCTTTGCATCGGAGTGACTTCTGAACTGCTTGTCCATTGCATCATTAGATCTAACTGACTGTATTGACAACAATGACAATCCTCCTACAACACCTTGCTCAACACTGAACTCCTATCCATTGTACTTTGGCTGCACCTTGTTGTTCAATAAACTCTTGTCCATTGCATCAATAAATTTGTCTGACTGTGTTGACAACAATGACAATACTATTTGCTGCACTTTGCTCAACATTCTATTTATAGAGTTTTCCAAGGTTTGGGGAGGGGTTGAGATGTCCAATGAGGTGTCCCCTATGAGGTATCCACTATGAGGTGCCCACTGTGAGGTGTCCCCTGAGGTGTCCTACCTCATAAATAGATTTGGGTGAGAGAATATCTCACCCATATACATGCAATAAATGGGCATGGATGAGTCATCCCACATAAATGCATGGGTGGAGAAAAGTCTCCAAATGTCATTTATGACATGTTGAGGTGGAAAGCCTTTTATTTAAAAAATGTTTTTGTCTGTACAAAAGTCTTCAATTGTCATTGAATGCATAGGAGAACGCAATGTTGAGCAAATATCAAGGTGGTGAGGTGGAAGGTTAGTTTAGTCAAAGGGTAGACTAGGTGAGGTGGAAAGGCTAGACTAGGTGAGATGGAGAGAATTAAGCTAACCATGATTGAGTTTATTAACCATGTGCTAAACCATAAGTTAAAGTTTGACCATAAAGAAACTTTTGATCAAGGTAGATATTAACCAAGGTTAAGTCATGATGGTGGTCACATGAGGACCCTGAGTTAAACATAGAAAGAGGCTTAAGTAGCAAAAGGGAGCTTGTGAATAGTGTATGAATAGTGATATTGATAAATGAATGGTGTTTTGAAGATAATTTATGCAAATTTTATGAGCTTTGCAAATTGATCAGCTACGATGATCATAGAAATGGTAATGTGTGAATTTTGGGTGTCCACATTTGCTTTTTTTTGTACTACATTGTGTAAATACATGTTGCAGTGCAAAAAATAATTACACCACATTGGTGGTTTGATTTTGAGGAATAATATGGATTTATGATGAATGATTTATGCTTGATTATGACTCTTTGTAGTTTCACAATGATTGATTTAAGAGGATATGCATGATCATCTTGCTTCATGATCAATGTAATATACCCCAATTGTGGAGGGAGTGAGTGTCTTTGAAACTTTTCCTTTGATGAACAATTAAGCTTGATTTTATTTAACAAATAATTTAGCGCTAGATATATTTATGTCAGGTGCTTCATTCATGAGTGGTCTTATGACTTCCACTCTGAGGAAGGGAATCCATGAATAACCTAAAGACTCGGGTGTTGGGTCTCTCAAATGCTTGTTTGAATTAGAGTTCTGTTAAGAAGAGAAATTCTACCATGAATAACCTAAAGACTCGGGTGTTGGGTCTCTCAAATGCTTGTTTGAATTAGAGTTCTGTTAAGAAGAGAAATTCTACTTTTGTTTACCCCAAAAAAGGAGGGCTTGAGATGACCTTTGATAAAGGTTCTTGGACAAACACAATTTCCAATATTGAGTGTTTTATTATTGATCATGCACAAGGTGGATTTTAATAATTGAATGTCTACCCCTCAAGTGACGTGTTGATGGTGAAAGAAGCTAAAGACAACATTGAGTCGATTAAAAAGATGAAAAAATGGGAAGAATAATTTGAAGAAAATGAAAAATCTTAGTATATTTGGAAATGGATGGGCATGAGGGCACAAATGTAACTTACAAAATTAGATTCACATAGTACTATGTGAATCAAATTTACACCTTACTATGTGAATATGAATATTAGACACATGTGTAATATTTCTACATTTTAGTGGATCAAATGATGTTAAAATTGGATAAAACGTATATCATTGGAAATATCTTTTCAATCCTAATCCAATGGTGGTGGTTTTGGAAAATTTGGAGAATATTTTTATGGGTGAAAATTTGGTTCAAAGATGAATGAATGCATAATTTCAGGCATTTTGGAAGGGAAAGTTGGCAATGTTGATTAGAGTGATTACTTGGACCAGCGTTATGCATAGCGGCGAAACTTCGCCATTGGGGCGAAAAAACCCATTTTCAAAAATTCAAATTTGTGAAATTTTTGAGACCCGGACGTCGGCCATGTAGCCGAAATTTTTGAGAAAAAATAAATTTTCAATGTCGGTTAGCCATCCTTTGATGAGAGTATCATGAATATTTTAAAAAATTTGCAAGTAATCCCACCTAAATAAAGTACCCTTTTAGCCCTAAAATTTTAGAATTTCTAAATTATCCTGCCAAAATCGCCAAGTATACCTCTATATATAATTAAAACCCTAGGGAAAATACCTACACAATTCATCACAACATCGAAACATTTTCTACCACCAATCGCAACAAATTCAGCAACCGAACGAAACAGTGTCCTGTTCTGCTACTGGATGGAACTAATTCTGCAACTGACCAAAACAGTGTCCTACTTTGTAGCTAGATGAAACTAATCTTGAAATCGGCCGAAACTGTGTCCTGCTCTGTAGTCGAAAAAAACTAATTCTACAACCGACCATAACAGTGCCCTGCTCTACAACCAGACGGGACTAATTTTGTGCAACCGGACGGGACTAATTCTGTGCAACCGGATAGAACCTGCTGTGCAGCCAGACGGAACCTACTGTGCAACCGAACAGAATCTGTTGTGTAGCCAAACGACACCTACTGTGCAACCGACCAGTTGAAGCCTTCTATGCAACCAGGCGAAACCTTCTGTGCAGCCGAACGGAACCTTCTGTGCAGCTGAATGGAACCTGCTATGAACTCGACCAAATACTTTTGTATCTGTAACCTGTTGTGCAACCAGAAGACGCCTTCCTGAATTTCGGCCACTACTATGCAACCAGGCAGACTTTTTATGCTTCCAAATACAACCACGCAATCGAGCGGGACTTTTATGAAGCCGGACGTAACCATTTTATGAATCCACACACTTCATTGCAACGAGACGAAACCATTTTTGAATCTAGATACTTTTGTGCAATCGAACGAAACCATTTATGAGTCCAAACACTTTCGTGCAATCGAACGGACCTGTGTTTACTAGGATCATTGTCTACCTCCAATTGACACCAGTATCTATGCATACGGACATACTATATTTTAGCACCAGGTTCTCTGTCACTTCTCTGCTTTTCTTTATATTGCCATGTTCTGCTTGTTATTTTTCCAGGTTTTGAATGTCATTGCTCTGTTGAGTGTGTTCCCTTTTTTTATATGTTTTGTCATTGCTCTGTTGAGTCTATTCCCTTGTTTTCTCTGTTTTGCTTTGATTCTTAGTTTTAATTAAGATATTTTTTTATTGCTAAGATTATACATAATTAGATGATTTGGTTCTCTATTGACATATTGATACTCTTTTTCTCTGTTAGAGTGATTTTACCAGAATAATAACTAGTGGTATAAAATGATAAATTCACAATAAAGAATGTCTGGAAAAAAATATGTTTAATTTACTACCCAACAATTGTTTATTCTATTTACAATAATATCTAAAGGCCTCCAGAAAATACACCCTCTTTAAATTTATTTTGTCACTAGTAAATTGTCACCCATTGATGGAAAGAAGGGCACAAAATCTTCTGCTGAAAATATTATCCTCAAATATTTTAGCCAAAATTTGAAATGCGACGAGCCAACGACATCTGTGCAAATTCAAGGTACAAATGATTTTTTACTTCCCAGTATGTGCTTGATTGACGATTTGTATATTTTTTTGTAATTTTTTTCATCCAATAGTGATAAAAAATATTATGGTATCCTACTATGTAGAATACCCTATCGATCTTGATATGCCTCCACTTGAAGATATCCCCAATAATAGATGACTTTCATTGAAGATCCCCTTAGAAATGATATCCAACAAATACATTATGACAACACGAAAAATGACATCACAATTGAAAATGAAAGTGATAAATCAAAATCATTACAAGCGTCAATTGAATCTTCAACCAAAAATTCCAAAAAATAAAAGCATCTCTCTGGATACTTGGAAGGGGATTTAGGAAAGAATGGGCGAGAAAGATTTCCCTGGCTTGAGCTCGTCATGACTGAGGATAACCAAATTGATGAAAAAGAATGTAGATGCAAAATTTGTAGTTGGAGACTTGGTAAGTATCATAGGCTTCAAAACAAGATTGATACAATTGAAAAACATGTTGGCAAATGTTATGTTAAAGTTATAAAAAATAATGGTGAAGTTAGTAAAGAAGTTAAGTGGAAGGATGCATCAAAATGTATGCATTTAAGATATGCTATAGAATATGACAATCACTTAAAGCAACAACAATCTCTTTTTGAGAAAGGTGGAACAATTGGAGCCCAATTTGACAAATTACAAAAGACTAATTTTGCTTAAAAAAGTAAGCAGTTTGCTATTGTTTACAATATTCTCAAGAAAGGTAGACCAATGTCCGATTTTATTGATTATAAGCAGCTATTATGCCTTTTTAATGTGTAAAACCTTCCTAGTTCTCATTGGTCAAACCGAAGTGGTTGGGAAATGGTAAAATTTTTATCTTTGGTTGAGAAAGAAGACCTAAGGCAGCAAGTAAAACTTGCCAAATTCATTTCACTTTCTATTGATGAGGTAATAGCTGTGGATAACACTTCTTGGATTTGCATGCATGTGTACACATTTCAAAATCATGTTAGAAGGCCTATTTTGTTGGGAATACATAAGATGTTAGAAAGTTCAAATGCAGAATATATTTATAATGTTGTTGTTAAAATTTTAAAGAATATTACAGGAATGAATTATATAGACATTACAACTAAGTTAATTTGTGTTGGAGCTGCTATTATGCAAGGTCACAGGTCTAGTCTGTGTGTTCGACTCCAAACCACAGTTGCACCATATATGATCCCCATTCACTGTATGGCATAGAAACGATGGTTGATAAACCTATGTTATACAACCACTAAAAGTTCATCCTTGGTGTTGTCATGAGATCTAAAATCAAAGTGCACGTAAAATTCTTGAATTTTGGTTGGATTGTGGAAGGGGTATCCATTGGAAGTAGTTGGAAGTGGAAGAAAAAGGATTGGGAATGGAAACTAAAAGGTCGATCATAAAGGTTAGCTCTAGTTGTAGCTGTCACAAAAAGAAATGGGAAAATGACTTTTTGATGCCCTTTTATAGACTTGAAACATATTTGACACGTGGCAACATCATATTAGACATGCAAGACGGGACATGCAGTATTAGACATGTGGAAGTACGGTGGTGGTTGGACTAAACTATGCTACCAGTTCATAATATGCATCCGGTTTAATGACGAAGCATAGTATGCATCCGGGGCACCGGTGGTTGCATATTATGCAATCGATTTAATGTCGGAGCATGGTTTGCATCCACCCGAATGCATAAAATACACCTATCCGGCACCTGAATGCACAATATACTTCGATTTTAAACTGATTGCATAATTTGCAACCATCCGATACCCGAATGCATAAATGTATCCACCCAGTGTTCCAATGCATTTATGCATCCACCTGGTGCCCGGATGCATTTATGCACCCGACCGATGCCTGGATGCATAAATGCATCCGCCCAGTGTTTGGATGTATTTATGCATCCGCCCGATGCCCAGATGCATAAATGCATCTGCCCGGTGCCCGAATGCATAAATGCACTCATCCGGTGTCTAGGACCATTGTACCATCGTGACATTAAATGCATCCATCTATTGCATCCGGTCCATGGTTGTAAAAGGGCAAGATCCAGGACAAGACACATTGGTCTTTTTCCTGACAGGTGTAGTTGATTTCTTGCATACTACACCCATCAGAAAGAGGCCACCCTTCTTGTCTTGAATCTTCGCCTACTTTACTATGAAGGAAGTTTCTTATTTAAGCTTTGAAATTAGAGTACACTAAATCATGTGGGATAAATAGTTATGTGGGATAGATAGTTATGTGGGATAAACTTTGCCAATATTACATGTGTTTTCCCCCTAACAACGTCAATAGCGATAAGCTACGTCGTGCTACAATCCTTATGTTTACTAGATGCCATATCATATCTCTTACTCGAATATCCGGTACTTATTATGCACTCGGCTCGAGACCGTTTCATGTTTTGCAACCCGTTCGAAACCGGATCATATTATGCATCCGTTCCATGATCGGACCGCAATTCCCGTCCAAGATTTTGCTAAGATTTTAAACATATCCGGTATCTTTTTGGCCTGGTCCGAAAAAACTTTAAAATTCGCCCTTTTTTGCCAATTTTTTGAGAAAAATTAAAATCATTCACCATGCCAGCATACATGCAGTTCGACAGATTTCATCGTCGTTTCGAAACAGTTTTGCCATTTTTTTATAAGTACCTTTTGGGTCCTACCTCTTATGCATAACCTTGAATTGGACTATAGAGAAATCAACGATGGTAAAAAATAGGGTGAATTTATGGATGAGAGGGTGGATTGGAACTTAATATAAATAGTGGATAAAGCCTCTTTAATACTAGAGAGAGATGGAGTGAGAATTGAGAGAGATGGAGCTGTAGGAGAGGTTGTCCAATTACAAAATGAGTTGAAGGAGACGAGAGTTGCAGGAGAGAGAACCATAGCTAAGATTTCAAGACTATGTAAGAAGATATTTCAGTGACTAGAGGATGACCTGAAGGTCTTGTATGCACAAGAGACAACACCTTGAATAGTGGAGCCCACACGAGCGAAATGGGAAGTCTCACCATGAACAACTAGATTGATATATTTTTGAGGGTGGAAGTCTTGCCACAATTTTGTATTTTTGATGTATTATATGTACATGCACATGAGGTGAGGTTGATATGTGTGGGATGATATAGATTGTAGCCCATGGGTATTTTTGATATGTTATATACATGATGTGGCATTGATTATGTGTGTGAACATTGTGTGAATGTTTTGTTGCTTGATGTAGTATAGATATGTGTATGTCTTGATGATGTATACTTCTATGTAGATGTATGAACATATATGGTAAAAATGGTTGAATTTATATGTGTACAGGTGAATGTGTATACATATGTGAATATATATGCAATAAGACTTGGATAATCTTACAGAGTGTGAATTAAGCAATGACGAGTAGTTGCATAAAATACTATGAGTATGAGACAATAAAACATGCAACAGATGTTATGAATGCCAAGCGAGCAATAAGTTGATAGGTGATGCAAGTGGTAGATGAAAATGCAATGAGAGACTATGCATAGTGATCCTAATGAGAAAAGCTAACAACTGAATTATGAGGATGTGAAACACCAATGAAGAGTACACTTGTATTTTGGTGAAACTAGTTGTGATGCTATTTGTTCTATTGTCTCCAAAAATGTAGGATGTGAGAAGAATTTCAAAGGATTCAAACACCATAGTTTGAGCAATCAAACCCATCTAGTAGCCGATCAATTTCATAGAGAAATATCAACTATCTTGACTAATTTCAAGTCGATCATGGACCATTATGTGTAAAGTAATGTTCATTTATCCATTTTGAATGAGGTTGGACTAATCGATTGTAGACTTAGTTGTTTAAGCTAGCTCATCCACAAGTGCATAATGGTCTGTACAAAAGAAGGCCACTAATGTGACAAATATTTCACCACTTGGAATGTATGCTCCACTACCAAAAAAGCGTATATAGCCCAAATGAATATTAACCTCATGATATATAGACCCGAGGACCTCAAGGATTTAAGCTTTTTGATAATTCTCTTTTCTTTTCTTTTTGATTCTTTTTGTGATTCTCTTTTGGTGTTTGCTTTTGTTTTCTACCTTCTATTTTTATCTTTTCTTTTTTATAGCTTATCCTTTTGTTGATCCTTAGGTTTGGATCACACAAATGATAGGATGAGCAAGGTGACTTTCACTAGGTGGCCAGTATACACAAGGTGTTGCCTTTCCTATGCTCAAAATTTTCTTAATATTTGAAATGTGTTGGTAGCCATGAAAGAACTCAAGTTAGCCAGGGGAAGCTTTGAAGTGATTTAGAATTTGACAACATTGGATGGAGGTTTATTGACTAAACTAAAAATGGTCAAATCATAAAAATATTTATACGACCTAGTATCATGAAAAGAGGATTGGACATCATAATAGTTGCACTAACACGTGTGTGTTTAAATATTCATTTTTGCTTTGCAATATGGGTATGTATGCATGTGGACATGAAAAAAGACCTATATGCATGTATGTATGTGTGGGGGTATATGCACTCTACTTGTAACATGAAATAAGATATGAAATGCATAGACAATTATGGTGATATGATTGTAAAAAAACAACTAGTTATACAGAAACTAATGCGACTTAGCATGTCATTGCTGAAAAATCACTATACAAGATTATCCCATGATGATATGCACAACACACAGGGTGAATGAAATAATTATAGAACTCTATGTGTGGAGATGAGTGCAAAATGAAATTGAAAATATATAGAGGCATCAACATGATTTATGAATGTGGATTGTGATGGCAAAACATCGAAAATGCATGTATGAAATGGATGGGAGGTGGTAAGAGAATGGGAATGGGAAAATAAAAATGAAATAGAGAAGAGAAGAAAGTAAGGAAGGTAACTCATCAAAGGTATGTAGCCACTTAAAGCGTGACCATACAACATTGCCAAGTAACAAGAAGAATGGGAAAAGATAAAGTGAGCAAGAAGAGAAGACCAAATCAAAGGTATGTAGCTACTAAAAGCATGACCATACAACATCGATTGGGAATGGAAGAATTTGGAAGGGAAGAAGAGAGAAATGAGATCTAAAGTGCAAGTATATAGCTACTCAAAGCATGACCATACAACAATGATAAACAATGAAAAGAAAAATGGGTGAGAAAGGGAGAGAATGGAATAGATATGGAGAAATATAGAATGTAAAATACGTCGTTGATGGGTGGTTTTAAACCTATTTTTGCTTTTGTTTGTTCTTTTTTTTATATTTTCATTATTTTTGATGTTGAATGTACAATAATTTGAGAGCTGGTATTGTAAGAATGAAAAAATAAAGTAGATTTTGTGCTTTTGGAGTAAGATCTCTACGAAGACAAGTCAATGAACCAAGAATACAAAATTGCTATTTGGAGTAATGTATGAAATAGAAAATTTCTATCTGGAACAATGTTTGAAATGAAAAATTGCTATTTAAAGCAATATCAATGTTAGGCATGCAAATGAGATATTTATGCTAAGAGCATGTGAAAGATGAATTGTGATGCTATGTCTAGGATAGGTTATATCTATGCTAGGATATGATATGTATATGCTAGACTTGGCTATGTTTATTTCTATGCTTATGCTATGCTATTCTATGTCTATGCTAGACTAGGCTATGTATATTTCTATGCCTATGCTAGGCTATGCTATGTCTATGCTAGAATAGGCTATGTTTATTGCTACGTCTATGCTAGAATAGGCTATGTGTATTGCTATGTCTATGCTATGCTATGCTATGTCTATGTTAGACTAGACTATGTTTATTGCTATGCCTATGCTAGACTATGCTATGTCTATACTAGACTATACTATGCTTATTGCTATACCTACACTAGGCTATGATGTGTCTATGCTTTGTCTATGCTAGATTAGGTTAGGATAATGGAAATGAATGTCTAAGCTAAGGATATGGAACTGAATTTCTAAGCTAATAACATGGACATGAATATCTAAGCTAGGAACATAGAAATGAATGAATGCTATTGATGTATGTGCGACACCAGTAGGCTGTAAAGGCTATTGATGTATTAGTGGTGCCAATAGCACACAGAGGCTACCAACATATGTGTGGCACTAGTAACCAATACAAGCTACTAGCGTATGTGTGGGGTCGATAGACTCTGCAGGTTATCGACATAATAGTGGTGTCGGTAGCCTACAGATGCTACCAATGTGTGCATGGGGTCGGTAGTTTGCATAAGCTACCATATTGAAAGGATGCTTACCATTACCATGTGTCAGAATTTGATTTAATTATGACATGTATCAACATGTATGGCTCCAGATTGTTTATAAAAGGCTAAAAACCTCTCATTTAAACTTTAAAACCATGTTCTTAGAGCCTTCTAGAGCCTACCAAAGCCTTTGAGAGCCTGCCAAACCCTTCCAAATGATAGATATGTTGAAATAATGGCCATCTCAGCCTCCACTCCCACATCAAAAGTTCAATTCAAGAACCAATGTTTCATAGCCATCTCAGAGATTCTCACCATGCCTGGATATGATCTTACATGGGTGACAAATGCATGCCTTTTTAGGTTGGTGTCAATGCCACAATTCAACACAAATACAAATTTACTCTTGAATATTATCAGATGTTACAATAGTGATACAAGTGTCTTCCAGATTAATGCTGACAACAACATGACTCTATCCTTCATAGTGAACCCTTTAGACGTCGAGATATTGATTGGGCTCCCACACATGGGTTGTCCAACGGTCACATCCAAGTTCTCTTTAACCAATAAATAGAAAGAGTATCTTGAGATGAATTACGAACTATCATCAAGTTCATTTTCAGGTATGTCTATTTTTGTCTAATTATATGTTGTTACTTTTAAGTTATTAATTTTATGTAAATTATTAATTTTATGTTCTTTTTTGTAGTTCATGCAAATCCATCCAGGAGGGGTCTTGCCTTGAGATATGTTACCAACAAGTTCCTTCGGGCAGAGATCGATTTCTTCCAAGCCTACATTATTTTGCAAGGAAGGTCAATAGATATTCCATTGTGGGCATTGGGGTACTTGGTTTGTTTCCTTAGTTTTTAAAAGTTTGACGGGTGCACATACCTTTTGAACAAAATTAAAACTGAACTAAGCATTGCCAAGTCAAACGTTGGCAGTATTCTTTGTACCACCAATTTTCTTCTTGCATTTTACTATGAATCATTTTTTGATGTTCAGAATTCCTCAGTTCCAACCTCGCTCCACCCAAAATTTGAGGTCACTTGGCTTGACAAATGAAGAGTTGCATGTAATTTACAATTTTTAGTAAAAGTTATTTTTATTGTTTTAAAAATGATTTTTTACTAAATTAAATGTTTACTTATATATGAATGAAAAAAAATATTCTTCAACCTCATCTAAATGATAGGATGCAATTAGGGGAATGCTTCCAGAGGTAACAAAATTTTTGAATATCCATTGGAATCAAACCAACCCCTATGTTTTTTAGATATCTAAATATTTGAAGATCTTAGTGGCTGCATCTCCTTCTATGTTCACTTGCATCTCCTGCTCTTCATATAGTCGCATCGTCTGCTCCTCATGTAATTGCATCAAGAGTTACACAAAGAGTACAAATAGATATTGATGAAGTTTCCCAACAAGACCCCACGACATGTAATGTTTCTCTTTCATAACTTTAAGTGAAATTTACTATTAGTGTGATTTGATTCAAAAGTTGTAGGTAATTTTTATTTTGGTTTATTTTTTATTTATTTTTTTAGGGAAACAAAACAACATTATGATAGAATAGGCACCAACATATGGTATGTGCAACTAGTTAAATTTTTAAATTATTATTTTTGGCATTTATCAATAGATTTACTAAAAAAATATTTAGAGGCATTGGTTCGAGCACCTCGTCATGAAAAGCAATGATGCCCCCACCACCTCCACCATGCTCACCAAATATGAGCAGTTAGAGTATGGTTGGAAAATAATTATTTGTTTTAAGGAGTTAAGGAATAATGTAAACCCTAACTCTTTCAGGCCTTCATGATCTTTTGATTGGGAATATTTCAAATATATGTGGTTTGATAGAAATGGAGGAACCGCCTCTTTAAGAGGGTTATATTTTTCAAGGTAGAGTTCTACAATATTTCAAGGCTTTTGACATGACCACAACAACAAACAGAGGCTGCAAAGGTACTAGCAACTGGTGGGATCTCCCCTCATTGTACCAGTGGTGTGTTCCTCTTTTTAATGATGAAAAAGATTTTTCATCAAATATACTTTTTTTTGATAGGAATAAGGTGATCATAAAAGACTTGGTCTTGGCCAATTTGTCTAAATTGAGAGACTAGGAGTATCATGCAAAAAATATAATTGAAGAAATAATTGTGTGATACAAAAAAATTGATAGAAGAGAGAATTTATTTTCTTTGGTTGAACATGAACAAGAAAAGCTTAATGCTTTTTTAAATAAAGCTAAATTTGGTAATGTGAAGACCACAAATTTATATGATTATGAAATTCTAGATATTTTTTTGAATAGATTAGAGAATCTAAATGTTGAAGCCCAAGCCTATTACAATCAATGGGCTAAAGTGAAGAAAAAGGTTCAAGCTATAGAGGTAGCAAAAGCAATAGCAGAGGTAAGTTGTAGTAATTATTGTTTATCAATTGATTTATTTATAGTAATATTTGAACCTAATAATTTTTACTTTTGTTTTTTGCAGTAAAATTTTGAGAATTTGAAGAATCAAGTGGAAAGTTTGAATGTGTTTTTGATGATGGCAAAGAAGAATCTACTTATCACCATGAAGCTGAAAGAGAAATTAGGCAAAGTCATTACAAAGAATAATTGTTTTAGTAGGATTATTATAGAACATAACATGGATCCAAATTTTTTGCTAAAGCTCAAAGAAAAAGAATTGGCCTCAACATGTAAAGAAGACCCTGCTAAGGACAAAAGGACATTGATAAAGAGCTTTGATAAAATAGAGGAGAGCTTGATCAGAGCTGGTGCAATACCAGTAATTTTTGTGCAGTAGTCTAATGTGCCATATCAGAGCTTGGAGACAACTTCTGAAGATCCTCCATTAACAACATTTGATCCTCCTTTAGATACAGTTTTTGTAGATCCTCAATATCCATTAGAGACAACAACTAGTTTGGACCATGTAGTAGAATAGTGACTAAGTGGAGTTTTTTTAAGAATTATGCAATGAGATGTTATTCCTATTAATAAAAAATGATTTTGCAAATATAATGATCTTTTTTATTTTTATGTAATGTTGAATAATTGGTATTTTCTAAATCAATGTTGAATTATTTATACAATCAATCAAACTTGCTTCCTATTATATTTATCAATATTTTCTTAAGTAATGTCAAATGATTTATTTCTTTCTACTCAAACTTGCATTGTAATTTAATCATAAAATAAGCTTAACAAGTAAATAACCAATATTTATAATGCTCAATTATGGAAATAAAAGTCTATCAAAAATAATAAAAAAATTTCTATATGAAGGCTATGATATAAGTTACATCATTTTACAAAGAACACAATAATATACAATGTAAAAATCAACATTTTGTAAAAATTCACCAACATAATTTTTGATAAAATCAGTATTCCATAAAAATCATTTTTGCCAAAATATAAGTATGGACAATCACAAATCAAAATGGTGGAAGCTGGAACAAACACTTCTCAGCCCGTCCAAAACCAATAGTATGCAAAGCTGAATGTTTTGGATATACACTCTGATCAATGTGGTTATCATTATCGTCATCATCTTGGATATTAGTGATACCTCTTTTGTTTGCAAGAGATTTCTAGTATGCCAATGCTCTTTCATAAGGAAAATAGTCCACTTCATATGTTGACATATATTTTTTTTATACAATGTTCTAAATCTTTATCCAACCTGTTACAAACTTTAGATTTCACAAAAGATAATGCACTAAACACTCTTTCACCTTATACCGATCCCAAAATCATTGTTTGACATAATTCATATAAGTTGAAAATATTCACTCATGGTATATTGCAAAACACTACTAGGATACAATTTTTTCCACAAGCATGTAATTGAACCTACTCATATGGATTAGTCAAATAAGAAAAGTGATATACCATTGTTAATTCGAAATGAGTTAATTGATTTTCCAAATGTTCTTTATTGAGATTACCATTGATATTTATACCATTAACTTCCACATATTTTAAAAAATGTGTAGTAAATGTATGCATATATTTAATGAACAATTCATTTATAATATTTTGGTCAATACATGGATCTCAAAACATGGGGTTAACCATAGCCATGGTATCAAGCAACTTGTCTCTTTCAAAATGGTCTCTTATTTCTTTTGTCAATGTTTCTATTATTCTTCTCATTTTAATCTTTGTATCCTACAAAACTACATCAAATATGTTGTGTTATGGGCAGTTGTTCAAGATCATCTATACCTATTCCCATTCAATTTTCAAAATAATATAATGGTATCTCTTTTCCATTCACTTGAATGCAAAGATGATCGTTTATGTTGAACTTAAAAAAACTTTTTGAATCATTGACGTTCGTAAGAGTTCTTCAACTATCAAAAAAAGGATCCATATAAATTTCAGTGGATAAGTATAAATTATCAACACACATATATATTTATCTTATAATACTGATGAAATCAACAATATAAATTAATCTTTCTTGGGCAAGTTTTGTCAAAGTATTCATTTCATGCAATATTGGAAGAATACCACATAAAGTGAGCAGAGTGTCTCCAAGTCTGTCATTTGGTACAATAATTTTTTTGCCTTATCAACTACCCTCCTATTAGCATTCATAAAACCTACTAAGAATTGATATTCTCTAAATACTCTACATGCAGGTTGGAAAATTGAAATCCATCTAGTATCTACATCTTTTAACAAATTTTTACCTTCAGTATCAAAGTGCAAACATTTGAAACTCCGTAAACCTTTTCAAATTGTATGAAAAATAATTATGTATTTATGTTGGTGCAAAATATGCCTTTGGTTATGTTTGCACCCAAGACTTTGCCAACATTGAAATATCGGGCTAAAACAGAGTTTACCTAGTTCAATATCCAGAGGAGGTTGGTTCCTTGCTTCTTTGGGAAAAGGGAGAGAGAAGTAAATGCATAAAGAGAGGGAAATATAGCTATTGCTAGAAGCGTTTAAAGGTACAGATTAGACAACAACAAAGCAACTTTAACAACCCTTTTCAGAGAAGCATCTATTTGAACCATCAAAATAGAGCAACTAATCCTCTGGTGAAAATCTACTCAAGCATAAGCCTAATGGAATAGTTAATTTTAGAGTTAGCAAAACTTTACCACAGAAATTCAGAATAAGAATTAAAGCAAGTTACATTCAACCTAACCTTAAATAGCTATCAACAATCCATACATACTTGAGAATACACCTATGAGCCGAAAACCAGAATGGATGATCTTTTATTAGCTTTCAAAAGTATGTGTACATTGCCTTGTAAACATCTAAGAGCCGACCTTTTGTTTAGGTCACTCATCCTATATATAATAGTTTTACATAACAAAAAAACTGAAAGTTGTTACAACAGTATGCCCGTAGGCTCATTCTGGTAAAGAGGCAGTTAGGAGAGCATGGAGTCTTCAACTAGAAATGGTTAAGATCTTCTTGTTACAACAATCCTCCTTTATCTCCTTAGAGACATCATGGTCCAGCTATATTTTACTCAAAAATGTCACACCGCTCTACCTTCAGGTTCAAAATGTCATGCTGTCATGACTTTTGTTCTTTACTTGGCCTCTTGGCCCAAAAATGTCATGTTGTCATGACTTTTTCCCTATATTTGACCCCTTGGCCTCAAAATGTTGCATTGTCATGACTTTTGTCTTTACTTGGCCCCTTGGCCTCAAAATGTCGCACTATCGCAACTTTTTCCTTGTATTTGACCCCTTGGCCTCAAAATATCGTGTTGTTGTGACTTTTGGTCTTCACTTGGCCCCTTGGCCTCAAAATGTCGTGTTGTCATAAATTTTTCTCTTTTCTTGGCCCCTTAGCCTCAAAATGTCATGTTGTCGTGACTTTTTCTTCACTTGGCCCCTTTGCCTCAAAATGTCATGCTATCATGACTATTTTCTTTACTTGGCCCTTGGCTTCAAAATGTTGCATTGTCATGACTTTTGATCTTTACTTGGCCCCTTGGCCTCAAAATGTCGCATCATCATGACTATATTCTCTTTGCTCCACCTTCAGCTTCAAAATGTCACGCTATCATGACTATTTTCTATACTTAGTGAAATTTTGAGAAGACTACTCCTTACTCCCCTGGATGTGGTCATTTTGACCAACATTATTGGTGCCTCCTAGGGTAATTCTTCCAGTGGAATGTTAGAATCTAGAGCCTTTATCCATTGGGGAATGGAGTAAAAAGAACAACTAAGAAAAGAAGGGGAGAAAGGGGAATGATACCAAGCAAAAATATGCTTCCTGCTCTATGCAGTCATTCATCTGGAGTGTCTTCTTCCATGGATTTCTCTACTTCTTCCTGGCTAGGTGCTATTGCAGTACTTGCTAAGAATTTTTTAGCCTTTTCCTTCACATCCTTTTCTTGGACTTCATTGTAGGTAGTGCAGGCTCTTCTCCAAGTCTCTTCATCCGTATCTGAAGTCTCCTTGAAGGTTAGGTACAAATATTCCAATTCTTCTACCTTGTCATATGATAGGACTTTTGACTTCATATATAATTCATGTAGGTAGGAGTTTATTTGGGTGATGTCTTGAGCCATACTAAATATTTGTTCCTCTTGAACCAGCTCTTCCCAACTATCAATCTCCGACTCATCTTCCACAAAACTTTCCTAGGAAGCCTTCAATTCATCTTCTTCTAGGAAATTAGAATCTTTGTCCTAGAAGCTAGGCATTTCATAGTTTTTTGCTATGCTCACATGTTTCAAAATCCCCTTAGCTTCTACCTTGAGTTCTTGTATTAGTTTAGCACTTTCTGTTACCAACTTGTGCCTCTTGAAAAAGTTCCTGGTAGTAAGCTTGGCTTGGGACCATTTTTCATCCCGTGCTCTATATCCGAGTATTTCTTGCATACTTTCAGCCAGGACTTGAATCTTTGTCATTGCGGATAACCTTGTTTTTAGGAGATTGATAGATGTATCAAATTCATCTTCCACTCGACCTAATATTTCTTTAATCTTGACCAAGTATGACAATGTAGGCCTTGCTTTCATGCTCATCTTTTGGATATCTCCAATCATTTCTTTCTTGATCTGCTCTAGCTTTTTTCTTAGATAGCCCATTGGTCTTGTCAGTACCATCTAAGAGCTACTTCTTGAGGTCTTCAACCTACTGGTTCAATAATTGTATTTGTTCCTCGACCTTCTCTACTTTTTCCTTATAGGGGGCCACTTCATTGAACATTAGTTCCCACTTTTTTGCTTCATTCTTCAAAGCCTTCTCGATTGTATTTTGCTGATTTAAGGCTTCTTCCAAACGCTTTCTTGCTTGCTCAACCCTGAGGTATTTTTCTTTGTAATATTCAATATTTAGGTATATTATCCCCATGTGGGCTTGGGATTTTCCCCACTCATCCTCCATTGGTAGTTGAGTGATATCTTCTATGGTTATTTCAGCTTGGTAATCTTCTAGGGTCATTTCTCCTTCGAGATTTTGGATGAGTGGTATCATCTTTAGGGTAGAACATTGCATGTTGATGGGATCTAGGGCTATCCCTTCCCTGGTGTGAGCTATATCTTTGGAACTCTGAGTGTTATGAATTTTCAACCATGTAGCAACATTCAAGGTTACCTTTTTTAACTTTTTTAATTTGGTAATTGTGGGATTACTCTTAGAAGAAGAGGTAGGGATGGATTGGAAGTTTGGGAAGTTGGTGGTATAAGGAAAGGGAATGGTGGCTATAGAGGCATCCACATTTTATTGCTTAGTGAGGGAGTCTATGAGGGTAATCAAGGATGCTTTTGGATCATTTTGGGTTGATGGTGGTGATGGTGGAGGCTAGTGAGTGGAGGGAGGAGAGGCATCACCCTGACCTATAGAATGGGAGGGGGAATTCCTCTGGGAGTGAGAAGAAGAAGTAGAGAGATTGATAGGAGATATACCTGATCCTTTTGGTGGGTTGGTGTCTCTAGTTTTTGGTGTATTCTCGGGAGATTTTGTATAAATTTTTGCTATTTTCTTCAAGCTCAAATCACTAGTATCAGTTGCAGCTTTGGCTGGGGCCTACTCTTTGCTAGGGGCCCCTTCTATGGGGGTAGGTTTTTTGGTCATATCGACCAATTCTTGGTTGTTTGTCTCCTGGTGTTTAGAAGTCTTCTTAGAGGCTTCCCCTATTTCTTCCTGATCCCCTATTTCCTCATAGTCCCTTGTTTCTTTAGAGTGTGTCTCTTCTTGTTTTATTTTCTTTCATTCTCTTTCCTTCGTTGATTCGACTTTTTCTTCCTTGATTCTGCTTTTATTTCCTATGGATGAGAAGAGCATCATAATCAGACTTTATGTCTGATGTGGAAGGGGGAATGAATTTTTGAGATACCTTTTTGGGAGCTTTTATTTGCTCGATGGCAATCTCTTTTCCTTTGCCTTTGCTAGCATCTACTTTTTTTGTAATGGGCTTAATGGGGATACCATTGATGCCTAGAGGTACTTTGTTTATGAGAGTGTCAGACCATGTGGCATGGTGATTGTCATACCTTTCAAAAAACTCTTTGTCAATATTTGTTCCATATCTGGTATGCATTTGTATATGACATCTCATCTGCCACCATGCTAAGATTTTGGTATGATCCCAATATTTCCCTTTTTTCTTCATCCTCTTGATAACCTTTTCATCTAACTTGTGGGTTGGGTTCACGTCAGGGCTCTAGTCTATTAGGTGTTCATAGAAATCATGCCATGGAGGTAATGGCTGCATCTATTCAATGTGCCATTCTAATGGTTCATCCTCCTCATTGTTCCTACCTTGTCTATCGATTTGCCTATTTGATGCATGAAATTTTTTAAAGGGAGCTCGATTGAGGGTGGCCTATTTTTGAGAAAATTTATCTATAGGGTCATACTTCCACTTTTGTGGTAACTCAATCAATTTCAAAATTTTCAGAGTTCGAGCGATTCGCTCGTGGTCCCCTTTCTTTGACATTGATACACCTTCAAACTGGAAGGGCATGAGGCATGTACCCATCTTACCAACCCTTGTGTCAAATTTATAATTGACATACTCAGTTTACCTCATGTATTCTAGAGTGAACAATCACTCAGTGACATAATATGGTAGCAAAAAGGGCTTCCCTATGAAGCCATATAATCTGACGACCACTCCTTGGGTCAAAATAAACCAATCCCCTTCTTCTACGTGAATGTGTTGTAGAGTATCCCACATATTTTGGGGAATTCTTGGCATAGTGCCATACATGATTTTTAATGTAAGACCTAAGAATTCCATATTGAAATGGTAATATGATTCTACTTTTGAGAGGAGTGGTGTCCACTCATACATGGGTAGGTTGTTCCCATATTGGTCCTTTGTTGTAGTAGAGATGAAATTTAAATTCTTCACCTGAAAGAAAAAGAAAAGCTATACTAGGTAAGAAGAAAACCTGAAGGTGTCAGGGAGGTCTCTCTGAATCTTGAACAGGCCTGCATGTAGCTTCTGGGCCAAGTATGTTGGCTAGTCAAAGAAGAGTGGCACTATTTTCTGGTCTATGCATGCAGCATCATAGAATTTAGGATTTGACATGCATTGCGCCATCACAACCTACCATCCATAGACCTATGTGTTGGATTCTAACCCTACCACCATGGCTAACATGGAAAAAAGCTCCTTGTTCTTGAATTTGGATAGAGGAATTGGAGATTTTGGCATGGTTCCCTTAGGAGGAGGTTTAGAAAAATGCTCTTGTAGAAATAATTTGATGTTCTTGGTAGGGGTATAAAATTTTATCAAATTGATGGGGTCAAAAGGGATAGGGTTTACTATAGGCCTTCTACCATAGCTGAAGGTGGCCCTAACTGCATCGATGTTGAGAGTGAATATGACCCCTCCCTTAGAATTCCTTATAATTCTATGTTTTACATCATAGAATTCTACCATAGCTCTGATTAATTTAGGGTAGGGGTGGACCTGGGTGCAGACATACCAAGAGAGTAGGGAGTGATAGGAAAATGTGCTTGGGCATGATGGCATGATATTCTTGGTGACCTTGGCTTCTATGTCTTTTTGAATCTACTTTGGGTCTTTCCATGTTACCCTGGTATCAGTGATGTGAATGTCTGGGTCCATGAAACCACTTTCACTCTTAGTTGACTTGTGTTTCCCTTTGGTGGTTGGTGGAGAAGTCGTCATGGTTGCCTGCTATGATTTTGGCATAGAAAAACTTGGAATGTGCTTTAGAAAAGCTTTAAAAGGATTTGGGGAAAATAGGGAATGCAATGAGAAAAAGAAAATAATGTAGAGGATAAAGAAGTGATGGATAGGCTTTTATGGTATAAGTAGACATGCATGCACGTGCCAAGGTGACATGCATTAACTATGGTTGGTGGAGCACACCCCACTACTAATTTTGAACATTGTTGAATGCTTTGTTTCATGTGCCACCTTCAAGAAACCAACTGCCATGCATTACCATTTTGTGAGGGCCAATGGCATCACTTCATTGCTATCCTAGGCCAATAAATTTGCATCACCTCTACTCTGGGCCAATAAGCTGGTACGGTGGTACCTTAAAAAGTGGGGTTTTTAAAATTTCAAGAAAACTATTTTTCCTACCAAAAGGTATGGTTGTTTTGAGGTGGCCTTTGAATGTCAAAATGTCATGCCATCATGAAATTTTCTTGGAGTGGCCATCGAATGCCAAAATATCATGAAATCATGATAATTTGCTTTGAGGTGGCCTTTGGGTATCGAAATGTCATGCCATCATGATAAATTTCCTTGGAGTGGCCATTGAATTTGAAATATCATGAAATCATGACAATTTGCTTTGAGGTGGCCTTTGGGCATCAAAATGTCATGCCATCATGACAATTTCCTTGGAGTGGCCATTGGATGCTAAAATATCATGAAATCATGACAATTTGCTTTGAGGTGGCCTTTGGGTGCCAAAATGTCATGCCATCATGACAATTTTCTTGGAGTGGCCATTGAACTCGAAATATCATGAAATCATGATAATTTGCTTTGAGGTGGCCTTTGGGTACTGAAATGTCATGCCATCATGAAAATTTTCTTTGAGGTGGCCTTTGGACATCGAAATGTCATGAAATCATGATAATTTTCTTTGAGGTGGCCTTTGGGTACCAAAATGTCATGCCATCATGATAGATTTTCTTGGAGTGGCCCTTTGAAATAAAATATAACATATTTACATAAAATACATACAAAGTAGAGGGAAACCTTTTACTTATAGTACAACTTTAGATGGAAGCCATTGACGGGGATGGGTTGAACTTGACCCTATTCATTTCTCAACTGGAAGGAGTTTTGCTATTTTTCTTCAATTACTTCGAAGGGGCCTTCCTAGAATGCATCGAATTTTTGATGATTTTCGGGTTTCGCCTTCTTTTCATTCCACCTCAGGACCAAGTCTCCTACCTTGAAATTTCTCAGAGTGGCCTTTTTGTCGAACCATTTCTTCGTGGTGACCATATGTTTTTGATAATGGTCATAGGCTTGTTCCTTCTATTCTTCTAATTGTAGGAGTTGGATCAACCTATTCTCCATTGGTTCTGCCTCCTCTATGCTAGTTTGATTGAGCAACTTTAAAGCTGGCATTTCTATGTGTATTGGAAGAACTACTTCTTTGTCGTAGACTAAAGAGTAGGGAGATGTATTGATAGACTTCTTGATAGTTATCCTATCAGCCCACAATGCTTGGTTTATCAGAGAGTGCCAACTTCTCTTATTGTCTTTCAGAGTCCACTTCAAGATTCGGAGCAAGTTTTTATTTGTTGATTCAGCTAATCCATTTCCTTATGGATAATAGTTTGAGGATGTTTTCAAGTAGATCCCATATTTACATGTAAATTCAATCATTTTTGTGCCTATGAAAGATGTGTCATTGTCTATGACCAATGCATCTAGGATACCAAATCTTGTGATCAAACTTTCCATGAATTCCATCACAACTTCTTGGTCTACTTTCTTAGTGGGTATTGCTTCGGCCCACTTAGTGAAATAATCTATAGTTGTTATAGATGTATTTATGTCTAGTGGATGAGTTGGGCTCTATTATTCCAATGAAATCCAACCCCCATTGTTGAAAAGGTTCTTCAACTTGAATGGATTTTAGAGGTATTGAAGCATTTCTATTTCTCCCAATGTATCTCTAGCACTTCTCATAGTTTCTTGTTACCCTAAAAGTGTCTGAGAAAATGGTTGGCCAATAACATCCAGTCCTGATGATATTCAAAGTAGTGGTTCTTCCTGAGTAGTGTCCTCCTGATGGGCCTCCATGGAATTCATCCAAGATCTTCTATTTTTTATCATCCTTTATACACCAAAGCAATACTCCATCCAATTTTTTTTGTACAACCCTTCAGGTAACAGGGTGTATTTCAAAGCTTGGATCCTGTATCTTCTTCTCTATGAAGCATTCAAACTTGTTGGACACTTTCTAGTCTGGAAGTACCTGATTAGTTCATCAGCCCAGTCAAGCTGATCTAAGGGTTGATCATCCTCTGAGGCTGCTTCTTGAGTTTGGCAAGCTATGTATTCTGATGAGGCTTGCTTGGCGAGTTCTTGACATAGTGCTCTACCTCTTACCAGCTTGGTTGGATGGATCTCAATATCATATTCTTGTATCTTTGACACCCAACCAACTCTTTTATCACCGAGTTCCCCTTGTATGATGAAATTCCTAACGTCGGGGTGAACCACATAAACTATAGTCCTGCTCTACGAAAGGAAATGCCTAAACTTTTTTAAAGACTTCATTATTGCATAAATCTATTTTTCAATGAAGTTATACTTCTCTTCATGTTCCTGCATAGTCTGACTTAGGAAAGCTATAGGCCTCTCTTCATTTTCAGGCCCTTTCTAAGTGAGTACTACGGCGTAGCTCTCTTGTTCACCTACAACATACAATATGAAACCCCTAGAGTAGTCTGGGTTCACTAAGATGGGAGCTTGGGCTATTTGTTCCTTAATTTGCTGGAAAGCCTATTTCCTTGAGTCTATCCACTTAAATTCAACATCCTTTTTCAATAATTCGGTCATGGGTTTGATAATTTGTACAAAATCTACTATGAATTTGTGCATGAAGTTGATTTGGCTGAAGAAGGATTGTAAGCCTTTTTTGTTAGGGGGTAGAGGGAGTTCTAATAGTGCTTTCACCCTGTTAGGGTCTATAGCTAGCCCGACCTTAGAAATGACATGACCTAGTAAGATCCCTTCTTCCATAGCGAAGATGGATTTCTTTGGGTTTAGAGAGATGCCAAACTCTCTGTATTTTTTGAACATGCTCCTAAGATGTTCAATGTGATCCTCCTTTCGATGGGAGAACATTGTCATATCATCTAGATATATCACTATGATCTTGTTGACAAGTTCTCTGAAAGCCATGTCCATTGCTCTTTGAAAGGTTGCCCCAACATTAGATAATCCAAAGGGCATCCTCTGGTAGGCAAATGTCCCCCACTTGGTTGTGAATGCAGTCTTGAATTGATCTTCATCCTTGACCCACACCTGATTGTACCCAGAGAACCCATCTAGGAGTGAGAATATTTCTGCTCCTGCTACTGTATGTAGGGTCTGGTCGATCTATGGGAGAGGGTAATGATATTTTAATGAAGCCTTATTCAGGTTATGAAAGTCGACGCACAACCTGATATCTCCATTTTTTTTTCTAACCGGGACTAGGTTAGCTACCCAAGTTGAATGCTTGATCGGGTAGACAATCTTAGCTTCAAGCAATTTTAGTAGTTCTTGCTTCATCAGAGCCTCGATCTTAGGATTCATCGATCTTTACTTTTTTTAGAATGGCTTTGCACCTTCTTCAAGTTCGATCGTATGTTGGATAGTCTCTTTGGAGTAAACTTTAAGGTCACCATAAGTCCAAGCTATGATGTCTAGGAATTCCTTGCATAACCCTCGAATTTGGTCCAGTTCTTCTTCTGTAGTGTTTACTCCCACTTTAATGGATTTATCAGGTCCCATTTGAGCTTCTCTGTATCTGTGCTTGTCAACTTTCATTTTATGGCTAGTTGACCTATCATTGTTATCAAATAGGCTTTCGAGGGTGATCAACCCTTTTGGGATGTGGTTGTTTTTTAACTGGATCATGCATGTATCTTCTTCATCTTTGGAAGTCTTGTTGTTCGAGTAGTTCATCTCATGGATGAGGAAGTCCACTATCTATTGATCATTTTTGAATACCTACCAAAAGGTATCCCTATCCGACATGGAAGGGCCTATAGATTAGCCTAACTATCTTGGACTTCTGGATGACGTTGCTGATAGGGAAAAATTTACCCCTACTGAAGCTAATAAATCTACATGAGTGTTCTTTTCCCTTGGGATTGCTTTGAGGTTTAAAGATTCAAAAGATTCTAGCAAGTCCCAAACCTTATTCTTGTAAGCCTTAAGGTAATGTTTCTTGCTTACACATTTCTCAGTGACTTGATTTACTATTAATTCAGAGTCTCCAAATATCTGTAGTTGTTTGATACCCATATTTTCAACTTTCTTAAGGCCTAAGCAGAGTGCTTCATATTCTTCTGCATTGTTAGTGCAACTCTAGGTTAATCGATAAGAAAAAAATTTCTCTTTTCCTATTGGAGAGATTAGAACAATACCTGCTTCGACTCCATTTTTGCATCTAGCACCATCAAAGAAAAGTTTCCATAGTTGATTAGTAGGTTGGTCTACTTGAGGGAGAGGAGTGGGGTCACTTTTCTCAGGTTTTACAATTGTGTAGCTCCCCATATCTATTTTGATCATGGCATTGAAGTCTTGGAGAGAGAACTGGTCTTCCTCCTGCAACACATTTAGAGCTTCCTCCATCAAGTTCAAATCTCCCAGTTCCTCTATCATCATATTCACTGTAGTGGTTGATTTACCTTCTTCTTCAAGCTTTTCAATGTGGAAAGTTGAAGGTTTCTCATTGAATACTTTTACTCTTTTACCCTTGAATGGGATTTCTAAGTGTGAGAAATCTAATGATAAATATCCTCCTATTTTAGTAGTGAACTCTCTGGAGAGGCACATACCAAAATAAGGTTCTAGATCCACTACCACTACCTCTTGTATAATTGTGAGTTGAGGTAGTCTATGAAGAACTATTGGGATATCCTTAATTACCCCTACAGTTTTGATAGGGGTTCCATCTAATTGCAAGACACCAGGACTGCTCCTTGTGTATTCCATTCCCATGATGTCACATACTGCCTTGGGCATCATAGTGGTTGCAGCTCTAGAGTCTATCATACAGTTGTGAACTACCCATCCCTCCATCTGAAGGGATAGATAGAAGGGAGGGGGTCTATTTTTTTTGAAGTGGATGTTAGGCTAGCTTGTGTAGAATCTAACTGAGTTGGGGTTCTATTCTTATTTTTCATAGATCTCAAGGATTCTTGCAACAAGTCAATCTACCCTAGAAATTGCAAAGCTTCATACATAGTCGCTTTGGAGGGAGTTTTCTTCATTTCTTCGACTATGTTGAATGGGAGGGGTTCGACACTTTTCTCTTTCACAATTGTGTCATACTTATTTCTGTACCCCTGAGTAGCATCTATCCTTTGATGCTTAGTCATTGAGGGGTATCTCAGTTTATCTCTAGCTTGTTCCTGCATCTCTGCTTCCTTCTATCGAGGTGCTTCTTTATGAGTTTTTGCTCCTTTTTGACTTGAATTTTGGGGAGCTTTCTCGTAGGAGGTTCTTTTCTCAATAGGGTCCCTTATAGGTGAAGGCACTTTCAAGGGGTTAAGCTCTTGGGGATCAACCTGCAAGGGTTT
This sequence comes from Wollemia nobilis, assembly GCA_028583015.1. Classification (NCBI taxonomy): domain Eukaryota; kingdom Viridiplantae; phylum Streptophyta; class Pinopsida; order Araucariales; family Araucariaceae; genus Wollemia; species Wollemia nobilis. The sequence goes on along the minus strand of JAQPPZ010002833.1, from coordinate 654,022 downwards.
CTTTCTTGATCTGGTTAGAATAACTACTTGTTCAATAGAAGGCATCATGAAATTTTGATTCTCTTCTCTGATCATATTAACCTGACCCTTGAGGGTTCTCTCAACCTTTTTGATAGCTACCTTCTGGACATGGTGTTGATGAATCATGCAAGAAGTTTCACCATGTGGATCATTACATGTGGAACACCAAAAGTTTGACTCTATCGAAGTGTTAGTGGGTTCACTATCTTCATTGGTGTAAACCATGTTAGATTTATCATAGCTTCTACCACTTGTGGAGGCTTGATATTTTGTTACTTGTGGAAACCTCCTTGGTTGGAAATTTCTTTCTACTTCTCTTCTTTCCATTGAGGTCATTTTATTCATCAGAGTTTTCATGGATGCTTGCAGATCTTGTAAAGCTACAAGTTGAGGATCTGGAGTTGATGGAACTATCGCTATAGGGAGAGCAGGAATGGTAGGAAGCATTGGAGGAGCGAGAGGTGCCTGTATCATTGGGATATTAGGCTACCTAGTCCATTTAGGGAGACTTGCATTAGGAGTGGGAGCAAGAGTTGGGAAAGTAGTATTTGATGCTTGTGGTAGATCTAGGAAAATAGGCATTATCATTTTTGTAGGGAACCTTCCAATAGCAATCAAATCTCTTTCTACCTTTTGAGCTTCTTGGTAAATATTTGGGAAGGTAAATATTTGGGATTGCCTGATAGCCATACTTATATCTGAGTTGAAAGCCCTCAGATAGTAATACATTGATTGTTCATCTATCGATCTCAATCCATCAGGTACTCTTTACCAAGTTTGATTGAATTTGATGTTAAAGTCGACTATCTCTTCTTGAGGGTGCTTTTGGATGATAGTAAACTGATTTAGTAGGGAGAATGGATCTGCATGTTCATTGAATTCTTCCACTAGTTTACTGGCAAGTTGGGCCCAAGTAGATATACTTTGGTTGTCAAGGGCTCTGTACCAATAGAGCATTTTTCCTTTCAAGGAAATGACTAGCAATCTTATCATAACATCTTCTTTAATGATGTTATGTATCGAGGTGAGCACTACTACATCTTGGTAGTGTTCATAGGCCATATTTCTAGTACCATCATACTAGGGTAATGCTTTCAAGGCCGCTACTGGAATCGGGTGTTGAGCTGCTAGATTCAGGGGGCCTGTATGGTTCCATAAAGGGTAAGGTAGATTTGGTTGATTTGTGACCATTGTAATTATGGTTCTACCAGATATTATGGGTATATGGGTAGCTGGAGTTAAAGTTCCACTAGCAGCAGTACTAGGGAAGGCTGTAGGGGAAATATTTGTGTATCCTGTATTGATAGTATATGAAGAAGTTGTTCTAGCAACTAAAATAGGATTAGCTCTGAGGCTACCAAGGTGTTGTTCAAAGAACTCGATGGGCTCTTCTAAATTTTTTGCTTTAGATCTGGTTATCATAAAAGACGGTATTCAACCAGAAATTAGGTAAAGGCTTTCTTAGGGTTCCTTTCTTGGGTGGAGTCACTAGGTGATTCATAAAAAATAAATAGGGCAAAGGTAATCACCAAAACTTTGATCTGTATACTGCATGGGATTGTGTCCCACCAGGCGTGCCAAAAACTGTTGGTGCAAAATCTACCTTTGGTTACGTTTGCACCCAAGACTTTGCCAACATTGAAATACCAGGCTAAAACAGAGTTTACCCGATTCAATCTCTAGAGGAGGTTGGTTCCTTGCTTCTTTGGGAAAAGGGAGAGAGAAGTAAATGCATAAAGAGAGGGAAATATAGCTATTTCTAGAAGCATTTAAAGGTATATATTAGACAACAACAAAGCAACTTTAACAACCCTTTTTAGAGAAGCATCTATTTGAAACATCAAAATAGAGCAACTAATCCTCTGGTGAAAATCTACTCAAGCATAAGCCTAATGGAATAGTTAATTTCAGAGTTAGCAAAACTTTACCGTAGAAATTTAGAATAAGAATTAAAGCAAGTTATATTCAATCTAACCTTATGTAGCAATCAACAATCCATACATACTTGAGAATACACTAGTGAGCCAGAAACCAGAATGGATGATATTTTATTAGCTTTCAGAAGTCTATGTACATTGCCTTGTAAACATCTAAGAGCCGACCATTTGTTTAGGTCACTCATCCTATATATAATAGTTTTACATAATAGAAAAATTGAAAGTTGTTACAACAGTATGCCCGTAGGCTCATTCTGGTAAAGAGGTAGTTAGGAGAGCATGGAGTCTTCAACTAGAAATGGTTAAGATCTTCTTGTTACAACAATCCTCCTTTATCTCCTTAGAGGCATCATGGTCCAACTATCTTTTACTCAAAAATGTCACGTCGCTCTACCTTCAGGTTTAAAATATCATGCTATCATGACTTTTGGTTCTTCACTTGGCCTCTTGGCCCAAAAATGTTGCGTTGTCATGACTATTTTCCTTACTTGGCCCCTTGGCCTCAAAATGTCATGTTGTCATGACTTTTGGTCTTTACTTGGCCTCTTGGCCTCAAAATGTCGTGCTATCATGACTATTTTCCTTTACTTGACCCCTTGGCCTCAAAATGTCATGTTGTCATGACTTTTGGTCTTCACTTGGCCCCTTGGCCTCAAAATGTTGCACTATCATGACTATTTTCCTTTACTTGGCCCCTTGGCCTCAAAATGTCACATTGTCATGAATTTTGGTCTTCTCTTGGCCCCTTGACCTCAAAATATCGCACTATCATGACTTTTGATACTTCACTTGGCCCCTTGGCCTCAAAATGTCATGCTGTCATGACTATTTTCTCTTTACTTGGCCCCTTGGCCTCAAAATGTCATGTTGTCATGACTTTTGGTCTTCACTTGGCCCCTTGGCCTAAAAATGTCGCATCATCATGACTATTCTCTTTTCTCTTCCTTCAGCTTCAAAATGTCACACTGTCATGACTATTTTCTATACTTAGTGAAATTTTGAGAAGACTACTCCTTACTCCCCTGGATGTGGTCATTTTGACCAACAATTTCACAAATGAGTTCTTCAACTCTAGCAACATTTTCAAATGTGCTCATAATTTTGTATGCAAGATTCATTTTGTGAGCCATGTAATGAATGGGGATCAAATATGGGGAAATTGTTATCTATAGTCGAACATAATGCCTATTCTTGTGACTTTGTATTATAGCAGTACCATCAAATCCAACACATATTAATTTATCAACTATTTTTGTATCATCCATTCCCATAATTTATTTAAGTTGGTTACAGCAACATTGTAAATATTTTTCATATTACAATTTTCCATCATTTTATATAATTCTAGAAAATGAGGTCTCCTTACATGATTCTCAAATGTGTAAACATGCATAAAAAACCAAGATAATTTGTCAACAACAATTACTTCATCAATTGAAAGTAAAATAAATTTTGCATTGTTAAATTTCTCTCTCAAGTCATCTTTCTCAACGAAAGAGAGATATTCTGCCATTTCCCAATCACTTCAATCTAACCAATGGGCACAGGGAATTTTTTGTACATCAGCAAGATGAAATAGATGCTTATAATCAATAAAATCAAACATTGGCCTTCCCTTCTTAAGAATAGTATATAAAAAAAAAATTGTAAACTTTTAGACACTAAAGTTGTTTTATAAATTTTTTCAAACTGTGTTGCAATCATTCCACCTTTCTAAACAAGTATTTTTTGTTGTTTAATATCTCTATCATAGTCTTCTACATATCTGACATGAATGCATTATGATGCATTCTCCCACCTAATTGTTTTCTTAATTGTTCCATCAATTTCTTTTTTGTCACATAAACTTTTCCATGATGCTTTTCTATTGTATTTAACTTAGGTTGTATATTGTGATCCTCCCCTAGTTTCCAACTACAAATAATGCATATACATTTTTTTGGTATGCCATTGTTGTTCTCTAGTTACACTGGCTCACTAAATGGATATTTGGATGACCATTCAAGCTGAAATGTCCTTCCAATAGTCCACCTAGTTAACTTTATATGTTTAGATTTTTGAGTAGAAGATTCTCCTGAAGTTGGTATTTGGTTAGAATGGTCGGTTTATTTCTTGGTTGGTGTTCCATATTGAGGATTATCTTCAAGTTTTTGAATGCCATTGTTAAGAAAATTATCAGGTTGAGGTATCTCTTCCTCAGGAACATCTTCAAGTGGAGGCATTTCAAGGTTAATTGGGTATTCTGCATACAAAGGGGTTTTACATCATGTTCTAAAATTACATAAAAAAATTACTCTTTTGTATAGGCTACCAGATTAACATGGCATTGGTAGTACTTGCAAGTTACCAGATTATTATGGTATTGGTAGCCTGTAGAGAGTACCAGTGCCACTATCATGCGTCGGTAGCCTCTAAAGGCTATTGGTGCCATGATACGCTCGTAGCCTACGAGGACTACCGGTGCCATGATATGTTGGTAGTCTCTACTGGCTATAAGTACCATAATACAATGGTAGCCTACAAAGAATATCAATATATCATAGAATCGATAGTCCATGTAGGCTACTGATGTATCATGGCATTGATAGACTGCAGATGCTATTGGTGTATCATGGAATTGATAGCCTGTAGATGCTATCGGTGTATCATGGCATTGTACTCTCTTTAGGCTGAGTGTCACCATACAATGATAGCTTGCATAAACTACCAACGTATGGTGGTGGTATCAGTAGTCTCTACAAGCTACCGACATATCATGGAGTCGATAGATCAAAAGGCCACTGACTCCCTCAATGTTGCCTTGAAACCATAAGATCTCAATTCAAGCACTCTATATTAGGTGAATACAAACTAAAATCATTATTCTAGAATTTCTATGGAACATGGATGTTAACTAATTGACTTTTCTCTACTGCAGGTAGGCACCATAGGTTGTTTTTTGATGTTTTAGATGGTTTTCATAGCTAGAGGTAGTTTTTCACTACTTAAAATATTTTTTTTCCGTTGTAGAGTTTTTGGTGCTATGGGTAATTTTTTGGGTATATGAGTATCGTCTTCTAGACACCTAAAACATGTCATGTTTAGGAGACTACTCATATGGGCAACTTTGTAGACCATATGAATGATCTTGGACCTTTCCAAAAGGTAGAAGTGGTTCTAACCCCTAATCTAGGGCATTTAGTCCTGTGCATTCTTAGACACTGAATATCAGAGCGATTGTTAGCCCAGTCACTGATGCTCAGAGCAGCTACGAGCTAGCCCCTATTTTTGATAGTGGTTAGCTCTAAAATTATATTGGCCTTCTAGGCTGAGCCAAATCAGTTATAACATCCAAATGTAATTGATATTAGGTGCTTTTAAGAGAGGAATCTTCTAGAAGGTTCCTCACAACTGCCACAAGTTGGAAATTCTTGATCTTGGCTTCTCCATGAATCCAAGATTATAATTTGGCAGGTCTGTTTATAGGCCCTCCCATGAATGCAAAAAAAAAAACTAATGTTTATGTAGCGAAGATCTACCAGATTGGATAACGACTTGATAACCCTTGAGGAGTGTCGAAATGCTACCCAATTATGGAGTGACAAGCATGCAAAAAAAAATGAGCTTCTGAAGGACTGAGAAGCACACATCGTAAATTCACATCAATATAACATGAATCCCAACAAATTCAACCACCAATCTGTCACTAGACAAGTAGGAAACCCTTGACCACCAATTTGAACAAAGAATTATATGTTACAACCCTTTATTTAAGAGGTAAAATTCATAGTTCACAACCGCTATCATCGATAGTGGCTCATAGGTCTCCACCATTGACAGTAGTAGCAGCTAGGGTTTGATGCATTATTTATTTAGTTCTTAGCCTAGATTTCTACTTATTCCTGCTTTATTATCTTAGTTTAGAGTAGATTTATCATTTTCAATGCATTTGTATGGTTGATTAGCATTTATTTACACATCTTTGCTTATATTTGCGCTTTTCATGCTTTTATCATTCTTTCATGTTACTTTGTGCAATTTCTTGAAACAAACCTCATATTGAGAGGTTGCATATGCTATTGATGTGTTTTGTGGTTGCTTTGTGTGTAAGTGACAAGATCTACAAAGGACAAAACCACATCTAAATATCTTTCCTTTGAATAAGTGAGGAGGCATCAATAAGCCCTCAATCAATTTGTGTCGATATAGAAGGCCTACGAATTGCACCACCCCTATTTTAGGGTTTCATATCTTTGTATTCATTGTATCAAAATTTGGTATCCCTAAGAGGGACATACATGTAATTGAGTTTCATCATGAATTAATAAAAGGAGCCTTTACATTTTTCTCAATTCATTGTCATTGTATGTTTTCTTGTTTTATCTTTGATATTATGATGCAAATACAGTAGGTGCATGCATTCTAGCATCGTACAGATGGCGATCACGATGGCAACATCTAAAATTTATGTTGTTTACTGATTTATTGCATGTTTTCCATACATGTGCAGCCAGCATAGCTCAACCACTCTTGAAGATAGCGGCCAGATTTAGATTTGCCCTGAGCGATAGCGATCGGCAAAAAACATTCAAACAGTAGACAACTAGATCATCAACAGATTTGTATTTTAGGTTGGTTGAAATTCTCTGTATTTTTGCTTTTCTGTCTATGTTTTTATTTTTTGAATGTAGTAGATGAATGTTAATCAGATAACATAGAGAAATTTTAAATCAAAATTTATAAGATGTCTTAAGTTTTCCACTAGCCATTGCTAGGAATAGCAATATCTGATTGTAATCCACCCTAGTCTACAACGGTCTAGATTGTATGATAGGGTTTGCATGCTTGAGACCCAACTAGAGGCCATTTTCATAACTAGTTTTGCATTCTCTGAATATCATCTAGCTTTTAAATGTGCATTCTTTGAAATGGAAATGTTATTTTTAAGCATATAGAAAAATCATTTGAGTGTTCTATGATGCATTTTATTTTCATGCAAAATTAAAAAGAACCACCACACACCATGTCATACTTAAACATGAGTGAGTTAGAATTCATACCCAACCACTAATAGAGAGCAATGACGGTGGGCTTCATCTCCATCCATTGGCTCAAATCCTATGAAACCTAGTTTTGGCCAAGGCCAACTCTAAGAACTGATGTAGCTTGGAAAATTTGTATGTACTTCTCTTTAGAGGATATAACATTAACCAAGTGATACTAGGTGAGGAATGGCAGGACCTATGCTCTCTGATCGGGTATGGACTTCATATACATACTTTGGTGGGTTTACATGATCAGAATTTCATTACTAGTTTTCGAGCTATGAGCATATAGGTGAAAACCTATTTAACAAAAGAATATCATCCAAAAATAAAAACACGTGATATGAGGTCTTTTTGAAAATAAAAAAATAAAAAACACACAAAACAAGTTCTTAGGACACACATCTAATCCTTAAAAGAGATAAACACATTTGTCTACTTTGTTTGCATGTCTTAAAATTTAAACAAGATATAAGCTCACATTGTCATGGTCTTCACATGGAGAAAATGCCCTTGGTCCAACATCGAGACAAGAATTAGTGCTCCATACAATAAAAATCACAACACTGATGTTGATCCACCTACACAGAACATTGCTAGATGAAGTTTAGCGAGCCTCAAGGGGGATAACTCAACCTGTGGGGTAACTCTCAAGGAAACCCAACTAGAGAACCATATCCAGGTTCCTCTCGTGTTAGAAAGGAGGGAGCTTCAAGGCCCTAATACTCATAGGATATATACAAGATCAACCCAATGAGGGGTAAAAATAAAGGTTACATCCAATTGCAGACCCACCATAGCTACTAACCACATTGAGGGTGGTAGAATTATGATAGACACAAATATTATTGGAGCAAATGGTACTCCATGAGATCATCCATGGAGAACTAGATAACGTGATGAGCTGGACTGGGTTCTCCTAAGGCCAACATGATAAAACACTGCTACTACACACTTCATTTCTAAGATTTCACGTAGTTAGAAAATAGTGAGACACACTTATGATTAGGGAGAAGCTTCAAAACATCCCTGCAACACTCACACTACTTTTGATCATAGAGGTATAGAACACATGTCATTGCACACTGACAATTTACCTTTACAGATAGAGGTAAAAGCATAGTGGGGGCTCCTTTAAAGAACCTTACCATAGTGACTCCTTGCATGGAGATACAAAATCAGAGACCTTCAATTATGGTTCAATCCAACCACATGCATAGGTTGTATGAAGATGTGTAATATAAAGAAAGAGTACTCCAAGACAAATGGGAGGTATTGAGTGTAGAGCAAGAGTGCCTAGATAAACTTGAACAAGAAGAGGCACATGCACACAAAAAATGGTGCCAACATATATATGAATAATGCTTGAGAAAAAAACATATCTCAGAACAAATAGAGCAAGAGGAATAAGTATATAGGTTGGCTCGAGCTTATCTACACATGGGTAGTGAATACTACCACTCCAACAGACATGTTGGATGCTTCTCAACCTGAGAGGCACACCAAATAGGTAGACGATCACACTCACCGTACCTCAATATACATCAAGAATGGCACATAGTGCAAGAATATGTGGAGCATGAAAAAGAAAAATATGTGGAGATGGATGACCAGGAATATACTTATCCCAACCATCATCCGTGGTCATTGAAGAGGACTATAACCGACCAATTCGGTCAAATGTAGAAAAATTACCTTCTTGACAACCCAGAACCTTCGGGAGGAAGAGATCATCTCTTCAAAATATTACAAGGTACTTACCGAGAGAATTAAGTCTCTCGAGAAGCAAGATATGGTTTGTTAGGATCCTACTATAAAATAAACACACTCTCACACAATTGCTTGGAAATAAACTCACATAAACATCATATTAATATTCAGAACAAAATACACATTATAACAAAAATTTGCATAAAGGAACAATCTCACAATAAGATAGAATCGCAGGCCTCTTCGAGGGGGAAACCTCCTTCAACACTTCATTAATTTGCAAAAATATGAATACATTGGTGCCTTATCGAGTATTTAAAGAGTTCCCTTCCATGGTTGGCTTACATGCAAAATTCCACCTGGATTACATGCATAATGCCACCCGAATTACATGCATAGTGCCACTCGAATTACATGCACAATGCCACTCGAATTACATGCACAAGGCCACCTTACATACCTATCTACCATGTGTTACATAAAAAGGGTGTCATTTGTCATAGGCACTATATAAGCTAAAACTTAGAACATTACAAAATATTAATCATGGGTACTACCCACATTATTTAGGAATTATTACATCATGGAAGTTATTACATTAAGGGTTAGGATGGGATCCTAACATGTCATTCCCCTTAAAGAAGCTTTGTCCTCAAATATGAAATGAGGAAACTGTTGCTGGAGTTGGTGGAGAGATTCCCATGTAGCATCTTTAGGTTGAAGCCCATGCCACTGAACCAAGATCTCTGTAATTATATGGTTGCAAAGAGTGCAAGTCCGATGATCCAACAACTGCTCAGGTTCAAGTAATATGGAGCCTTCTTAATATAATTCAGGAAGTGTGGATTGAACCTGTACCTGTGTGCCCACAAATTTCTTGAGAGCGAAAACATGAAAAATAGGATGAAGCTTGGAAGTAGGTGGGAGCGCCAATTTGTAAGCTATGGGGCAAATCCTTTATAGAACCTGGTAAGGACCATAGAATTTTGTAGTAAGCTTCGGACACTTGTGAAGTTGTAGGGACGATTGTTTGTACAACTGCAAGCGAAGGAAGACCATATCACCTACATCAAAACTACGCTCAGAATGATGTTGATCAGCTTGTTGGCACATCCGATTCTAGGCCATGTTCAAATTCTGCTTAAGTTGGCGAAGGACCTCGGTGTGTTGACTCAGAGTGTTGTCAACGGCCTAGACCTTGGAGATGCCAGGAATGTAAGAGGAAGGCATAGGTGGAAGGCGCCCGTAGACTACTTCAAATGGTGTGAGTTTGGTTGCGGTATGATAGGAAGTGTTGTACCACCATTCGACCAAGGATAGCCATTTGGCCCATTAAGTGGGATGATCTAAGACAAAGTAGCGAAGGTAGGTTTCCAAGCATTTATTAACAACTTCTGTTTGACCATCCATTTGTGGATGGTAGGCTAAACTCATTTTGAGCTGATTCCCCTGCAAATTAAACAACTCTTGCCAGAAATGACTAGTGAAGGTGGGATCACGATCAAATACAATGGAGGTGGGCATGCCATGAAGGCGAAATATGAAGTCAAGAAAAAATTGTTCAACAATGGATGTTGTATAAGGATGGGCAAGGGCACAAAAGTAAGCATACTTTGAAAGGCAATCCACTACCATGAAAATAACTGAATTGCCTCCAAATTTAGGGAGCCCTTCTATAAAGTCCATGGAAATGTCATCCCAAACATTATCCAGGATACACAATGGCTGAAGAGTGCCTGGAGAGTGCACTGTTTCACCTTTCATCCTTTGACATGTCACAGGAAACAACAAAAGAGCGGATGTCACGTTTCATACCTTTCTAAAAGAAGGTGCGCTTGAGTCGCTCATCTATTTTAAGGAACCCTGAATGGCCTGCAGAGGAGTGGCATGCAATTCCTTCATGAGTATCTCTCGAAGTGGAGACTTATGAGGTAGAACTAGGCATTGATGGTAGTGTAGATCATGGCCATTCCAATTATACCCTGGTGCAGAATATGGATCATCCATTAGTGAGGCCATCAAAGCTTGCAAATTTGCATCCTGGCGTGCTTCTTGATGCAAGGAATCAATCCATTGGGGAAGTGGTGCTGATATGGCACACAACATACTTACGGTCTCCATTTGGCGAGAAAGAGCATCAACCACAATATTCTCCTTTCCATTTTTGTAGGTGATATCATAATCATAGCCCATGAGTTTAGAAACCCAATTTTGTTGGTTAGGCATAGCAACTCTTTGTTCCAGAAAATATTTGAGACTTTGATGGTCAGTTTTGATGGACAAGTGTCACCCAATGAGGTAAGGTCACCAATGTGTGAATGCATGCAATATGGCTAATATTTCCTTAGCATATGTAGATTTCCCCAGATTACGATCAGAGAGTGCCTTGCTAGTAAAAGCCACAGGTCATCCTTCTTGCATCAATACTATCCCAATACCACGACTAGAAGCATCACTTTCAATGACAAATGGTTTAGAGAAATCTAGCATGGCTAAGATGGGAGTGGTGGTCATAGCATGCTTGAGTTCAATGAAGGCTTGGTCAGTAAGCCCTGTCCAAGTGAAGAAATATTTTTTCAACATGGAGGTGAGGGGGGCAGCTATCTTCCCATAATTGTAGATAAATTTACGATAATAGCCTGTAAGCCCTAAAAATACTCAAAGTCCCTTGAGGGTGTGAGGTTTTGGCCACTCTTGAACTGCTTGAATCTTCTTAGGGTCAACCTTGATGCCATCCTGTGAGACAATGTGTCCCAGATACTCTACTTAAATCAGACCAAAGGAACACTTGAACCTTTTGGAAAAAATGTGATGGATGACCAACAACTATAAAGTTTGATCCACATGATTGAGGTGCTCTTCCCATGTGCGGATATAAATAAATATGTCATCGAAGAACACAAGGATGAATTTTCGTAGAAAGGGCCGAAATATGTTGTTCATAAGACTTTGGAATGTAAAATGAGCATTTTTGAGACCAAATGACATTACCAAGAATTCATAATGACCTTCATGAGTGTGAAAGGCAGTTTTGGGGATGTCCTCATCCTTGAGCCGGATCTGATGGTACCCAGAGTGGAGATCAAGCCTGGTGAAATACATGGTCCCGTGTAGTTCATCGAGTAATTCATCAACCAATGGAATAGGAAATTTATCCTTGACCGTAGTCTTTTTGAGTTCCTAGTAGTCAATACATAGGTGCCATGAGCCATATTTCTTGGGAACAAGTAGGACAGACGAGGAGTAGGGGCTAGTACTAGGCCATATGACACCAGCCTTGAGTAATTCCTATACCAATTTTTCCAGTTCTAATTTCATGGCATGAGGGTACTTATATGGCCTGATATTTGGTGGTGCACTACCCGGGAGCAATGGGATAGCATGGTCGTGAGAGCAACGCAGTGGTAGTGTAGTTGGTTCTACAAAGACAACATCATGTTTGTGTAGAACTAGTTGTAGGTCTGATGGAATTTCAGCCATTAGTGAAGTGGTTGGTTGGATGGAGAAGAGTTGTGCAATGACCCCACGTTTTAATTTCTTTAGCACTTTCTCCATACGATTGGAACTAATGAGGTGAGGTGTTCTTACAGGGGAGCCCTTGAGTAAGTGTGTTTGTCCATTTTAGGAGAATTGCATCCAGAGTTCTACAAAGTTCCAACTGATAGTGCCCAATGTACTCAACCATTGAGATCCCAAAACCATATCACATCCTCCCAAATGGAGTGTAAACATGTCTTGCTTGAGTTCATAGTCCCCTATCCTGATATTGAAATTGTGACATTTTTATTTACAAGGTAATGTTCCCCCATTTGCTACCATGACCTCGAATGAATTACAAGTGTGGATATAGCAATTTTCCTGCTTAGCAACTTGAGGATCAATGAAGTTGTGTGTGCTGCCTGAATCAATAAGGATGGTAAGACGTTGGTCCTTGAAAAATCCCATAAATTTTATGGTTTATGGAGTGGTAATGCCTACAAGAGCATGGAATAAAATCTCTGCCTCAGACCCTTGTGTATCTTCTTCCTGTGGAGAAGGTGTTTCAGGGGGGTCCTCATCCTCATCACTCTGGTCAGTGTTAGCGGGTTCCTCAACATCTATCAAGAACAGTATTTTGTTTGCACACTTATGTCCTTTAAAAAACTTTTCATCACAATTATAACATAATCCTTGGGCACGACGTGCATCCATCTCCTCTGTATTCAGTCGCTTGGGTGTAGTAGGTTTAATATCCATTGAATTTTGGGTTTGAAAAGGAAATGAAGGTCAGTTTTGAGGAAACCGCGGGGGGCATCTTTGGTTTGAGAGTTTAGATTCGGCCAGACCGGTAAAACTGATAGCTTCCATCATGGAATGTGGTTTCAACATCTTTACTTCAGCTTGGAGATCCCCTTTTAACCCACTGATAAAATGACTCGTGAAGAACCCTTCCGTCAGTCCTCTTGTCTTATTGGCCAAATTTTCAAATTGAGTTTGGTAGTCACGGAGTGAGGATGTTTGTTGTAGTTTGGTCAAGGCCCCTGTGAAGTCATCATACTCACTAGACCCAAATTGGGTCAGTAGTTGGGACTCAAAGTCCTCCCAAGAGAGATTTGGGTTGGAATTACGTAACCACTAGAACCAGTGTAGAGCCTTAGATTCCAAATTGAAGGAAGCCATCTGAACTCGATGATATATGGGAACATTATGAAGTCTAAAGAATTGATCAACCCTACATAACCACCCATCAAAATCCTTCCCATTAAATTGAGGGAAGTCCAATTTTGGCATTTTAAAGGATGGGTCATGGTCATTCCTTGTAGAGGTTTTAGCCTGGTGTTCTGTTTTGAGTGGTCCCTCATGTAACTTGCTACCCACATCTATTAGTGTTTCTTCTAAGCGAGCGCTAGTGGCCTCATGATCTAGACGAAGACCTTGAACCACTTCTCTTATGGAGAAAATTGCCAAGTTCAAATTCTCAATGGATTTTGTTAAGGAGTCCATCTGTTCTAGCTCTTTTTGATGTCCACGAGTACCTTGGGCCATTTTGGAACCTTTTGTGACCAGTTACTAAAATTAGAATGGGTTTTAGGACTTACTATTTTTAGTAAGTGTCCAAAAAAGTGCTTGGGTACTATATATCAAAATGATCAGATCGAACAGGTGGTCACAATGAGCTATATCCCACAACACTACTTTTGGGCACCCCAGACTTTTTTTTTAATCTCCTGTTTTGCCGAGTCTAACGGTGTTTATAGTTTTTGATTTTGAGCTATAGTGCAAAAGTTGGGTACTGGAGCACTATCTATAATTGGTCTCTAGTCACTCACTCAATATTTTTCTCAACTCGGATAGTCTCTCTGACACTGCTTACCTCACTGGTCTGAAGATTCTCTATATTGTGTAGGTTACTGTTATGACAGTTCTATTCTGACATTGAAAACTGTAATTTATGACTCGATTGTGCTTGACTTGATCGACTTGATCATATCTGCATCGTAAATTTGATCTGTTATTCTCAAGACTCATCAACTTAATCATCACCCTCATATTCTATCCCGAATTTATGCAATGTATGCTATTTTTTTTGGTAGAGGATTCCTTTCTCATATGCTCACTTTTGGGAATTTGGAATGCAGGTTTACAAACAGGGAGTTTTGGTTTGTGATTTTGTTGCAGGTTGAAGTTTTAACAAAACCAGGGTATGCTAAGTAAAGGATTATGTAACACCCATATGCCCTCTGTTATACCGCAGTGACGAACAGTAGTGCTCGGACCAATATTTCAGGCCACTACCCAAGGAGGATTCCACACATACCCTTGAGCACACTATCTGCCTCTCTGACAATACGGGAGGGTAATCGTCCGGGATGTTGTGTCCCGTGGACTATGGATGATACAAGGCTGATAAGCTTCCTACTGGATAAATTTTTTTTAACCCTAGAATGGTCTCCCGATACACCCGAAGATGCGTGGGAGCTCAAGTTCGTGCACGAGTTCTGTTTAAGGCCTGGGTATTGGAGCTTGATCGTCCATCACTTCACTAGACGCTGTATGGGCTATCTAGCTTAGCCAAAAACGACATATCCTTTGCGATATTTTAAAACCCCTGACACAGGGTTTCTACCTACTCAACTAAAAAGGACTATACTTTTTTTTTGACTGGTATTTGTTTTTTTTTTTGTTTTTTGATAATAGTAAAAAAAAAAAAAAATTACATGAAAATAACAGAATATTATACCTAACAGACAAGAATCATTACTATTGCAGTAGAACTTGGCCCTGGAAAGCACTCTGATACCACTTGTTAGGATCCTACTATAAAATAAACTCAAATAAACACACTCTCACACAATTGCTTGGAAATAAACTCACATAAACATCATATTAATATTCGGAACAAAATACACATTATAACATAAATTTGCATAAAGGAACAATCTCACAATAAGATAAAATCACAGGCCTCTTCGAGGGGGCAACCTCCTTCAACACTTCATTAATTTGCAAAAAGATGAATACATTGGTGCCTTCTTAGGTATTTAAAGAGTTCCCTTCCATGGTTGGCTTACATGTAAAATGCCACCTAGATTACATGCATAATGCCACCCAAATTACATGCATAGTGTCACTCGAATTACATGCACAATGCCACTTGAATTACATGCACAAGGCCACCTTACATACCTATCTACCATGTGTTACATAAAAAAGGTGCCATTTGTCATAGGCACTATATAAGCTAAAACTTAGAACATTAAAAAATATTAATCATGGGTACTATCCACGTTATTTAGGAATTATTACATCATGGAAGTTATTACATTAAGGGTTAGGATGGGATCCTAACATGGTTGGGTAGAAGCTAACTTCAAGTAGGATACACAATTAACGCTTGTGCTCATTGGTACCATGTCCTACCTATCCGAAGCATTTTGAGATACCTCTATTAGATAAGTTTAAGGGAGAGGAAGACACACAAGAGCATGTGACTAACTTAAAGAATGCATGCTTTCAAATCCAACATAATGACGCACTAATGTTAAGAATATTCATCATCACATTATCAAACGTAGCAATAGAGTGATTTAACCAACTACCCAAATATAACATCATCAACTTTGAGTAACTAGTGAATGCCTTCCTTGAATTTTTTTCATTTGACGTTAGGAAGAAGACCAAATTGTCTGACCTGGACAATCTTAGACAGTATGATGATGATTCGATACAGGACTACGGGAATAGGTGGTGAAATTTAATGGTAAAATTACTATTTTTTGTTCCCACTTTGGAGATCACCCGAATGTTCACCAAGAGTTGTACTAAGCATATCTCACTCCTACAGCTTTAGCAGTATGCAACATTTGAGGAAGCCTTGGCACAAGCCAAGCTTATAGAGGACATCAAAGTAGAAGAAGGAGATCTTAAACTCCATAGCAAGAAATACTGGAACAACAACCGCAATCAACAACAATAGGCCAAGCCTGCACCAGTCAAACATTTTCTTTTAAATATACCAAAAGGGGATAATAGCCAATAACAATAGAATTACCAAGATCAACCACCCCTAGCTAACTAAAACCAAAAGAACAAGAACCAGGACTAAGGCAAGCAATGTTGACCACCTCGCCATTTCACGCCATTAGCAGAATCCTTGGTATCAATATTCAATCAATTGAGTGAGGCACGAGTACTCAGATTACCCAAGGTACAACTTATTGATCCTAACTGTCCCAAGCCCAAGGGATATAGGGATGATCATTATTGCTTGTACCATAGAATATAGGGGTATGATATTGAAGTGTGCATCGGTTTCAAAAATTTTATACAAAATATGATAAAAAAATGTGAGCTACAAGTTGACAATCCACTAGCTCCCGATAACAGGAACATGGGTATATTTAAAAACCCATTATCAAATCATGAAGCCCCTAGAAATTAGGGCACTCAATTTAATTAGGTCCAAGTCAAACCTCCCATTCAGGGATTTTTTGGAATGGTCAACGTGGTTATAAGAATCCAATGATACAACCAACCAGATCCTCCAACGGATCCCATCCATATCCCAACTGCACCTCAACAAAGACCAGTGCAGAATAATCTTCCAGGTTCACCATTGTGACCTATGATAACGATCCAAAATAGACTTACTTAGAGTCTTCAAACAACATCGACTAAGTTATAACTATACGAGCTCATTTAGTAATCTCCTAGGTGTAGGAAGACCTTAATGGAAATATTGAAGTCTATTGAGCTCCAACCCCATAAACCTAAAGTGTTTACAAACTTTGTGGGGCAAGTAAAACAATTCCAAGAATCTATGATTCATTTTTATGATCATGAAATAAAGGTAGTCCCAACTACCATAACATACCCACCTCTGCACATTGTCGCATGTATCAATCACACACCCTTCAAGCAGGTTCTCATCGACACAGGCTCATCGATTAACATAATAACAACCAAATCTATAGGGCACCTAAAGATCCCTAGGTCCAACATAGTCCCTTATTTCACATTAAGTGCATTCAATGACGCATTGTGCTCCACAGTGGGTATAATAGTCCTACCTATTTAGGTGGGGTATAAGACCATCCCTGTGATGTGTCATGTGTTAGAAGGAGCTATGCAATGTAATATCCTCCTAGGATATCCCTGGATAAGGGACATGCAGTGCGTTCCATAGATCCTACATCAATGTGTTAAATATGTGCATGAGGGACAATTACATGTGGTACCATTAGATGAAGAACAATTCAAATATGTGCATCAGGTTAACCTGCCAGGGGATTTCATCCTTACATCTACTCACCTATATATTAGGCATTCATCCTCTACCACACAACCAGGAAGTGAGTTAAGATCTGTGCGAGGTGATCCATCCACTTCGGTGCCACCTCCTACTTCCAAAATTACTGGTGCTTCTAAGAAATCAACAACACCTAAACCAATAAACTCTCAGAATTTGAAAGCTACCATGGTGGAGGAAGAACCTAGGGTAATCCGAATCATAAAAATAGAAAAAATTCTAACTCCAATGGAGGAGTAAAATCCTCAAGATATAGTCGAGGAGGTGCCTCAACCTTCCTTGCCTACATCATCATCAACATCATCTGCACCACAGGTAACTATTCACTTAGCCAACACAAGACTAGGTGAATATCTCATACAAAATGTCACTTTAAATCCAATCATTGAGTCTGCACAAGACATGGGATGACCAAGAGTCCCAAACCTACCCATTGGAATAGTGGTACCATTGGGGATGCCACCCAACCAGACCAATTTCATTTATGCTAGTTTGGATCAACCCCATGATGCCTCATACATGGAAGAGGATGACGATGAGTCGTTCATGATAAATGTTCACTATCTATCCAACCCTGAGTTTGTTCTTAGATACTTCAAATGCAACCATTGGTATGACTATGGTTTAGGTCTTTATGAGCAAGGGCAACGAAACCCAGTTGAACCACGATATCAGTTACCTACTGATAGGTCTAGCCTAGGATATCACATCTGAAGCTATGACTATTTGTTAGAAGCATATCTAGATAGAATGAGCTTAGGGTTCAGGGAAGACATCAAATGAAATCCTTATCACTCGAACATAAGCTACATGGATGACATATTGGTGACCATGTTCACTATAGAACCACTTGTTGTGTATCATCTAAATTTCTCTCTCGAGGCAGGACCATCAAGAATTATCCTGTGGGAGGATGAACTAGGTGATGGTTATGATTGATAAGAGAATTATTACATCACAAATCATAGTGAGTTCGAGGATGAGACTAAATTGGCCTACCTTAGGCCTTGATATTCACATCACAGAGCAAGTGGATATGGATAATGGATATTTCATAAATGACAATGATTATGAGGATGAGACAAAAATGGCCTACCTTGGACCTTAGCACTTACGTCATTGCAATAAACCATTTGACATAGATGAGATGTTTTGTAGAGTATATCCTGGCCCTTGCCTTAGGAGAAGACTGATCAATGCAGATGAAATCTATCATATAGTTTTCCTTGATCCTCCTACATTTAGACAACTCTTAAAGCCAAGCGATACCATCTTCATATCTATTCATAGATCGGATCCTGAGATCCACAAACCTCTAGAGCCACACCTTGGGTATGGAAGTCACATCAATAATGTAGAGTTACACCCACGTGGTCCTCAAGATTCCATCCCATCCATCAACATGATCTCCATCGAGTTGACCACTCTACTCCACAACCCAAATGATCCTTCCAAACCATTGTGTCTTAATCTAGATGCTATTGATTGGGATCACACTGATTCACCCTTAGAGCCTAAAGATTTCTTCCCTAATGAAGAAATTTTACAACCGTTTAACTTTGCACCAAGCTGCACACATGATGTTTATCATGTTGATTTTAATCCTGATTCAGTAAAATATTTAAATCTAGTAGATGATATCCATTTGATCCCTACACCTCACCAACTTGAGGAGGGGTCACACATGTCAATAGAGGAAACTTTAAAAGTGGGCATCAACAATGATCCATATGATCCAAATAAATTTAAGTTTAGAGAAATTTTATCTCCTAAGGAACGAGCCACCCTCATACCTATATTGAAAGAGAGACCTGATATCTTTGCTTGGACCTACAAGGATATGCCAGGTTTAGATCCTAAATTGGTTGTTCATAACCTTTTGTTAGATCCTTCAAAGAAATCGGTCAAGCAAAAACTCAGGAAGATGCATCCTACTTTTGCCTTGATGGTAAAGAATGAGCTTCAAAATCTCTTGGATGTAGTCTTTATTATTCCCATCGACTACCCGAAATAGGTATCAAACATGGTACCTATAGAAAATATTGATGGAATAATTCATATTTGCATGGATTTCAAAGACCTCAATAAGGCAACACCAAAGGATTCATTCCCATTGCCCAATATATGCTCTTATAGACACAATTATAGGTCATGATATGCTCTCCCTAATGGATAGTTTTTTTGGTTACAATCAGATTTAGATTAAACCTAAAGACCAGCATAAAACTACATTCACAATGCCATGCGAGACCTTTTGTTACCAGGTAATGCCATTTGGTATTAAAAATACTGGTGCCACATATCAGTGGGCCATGACATATATATTCAATGACTACATGCACAAGATCCTAGAGGATTACATCGATGAATTACTAGCCAAGTCATTGCTACGTGAAGAACATGCTGAGGTATTGAGAAAAGTCTTCATTCACCTGATAGAGAAGAATGTCAGGTTAAATTCCAAGAAGTGCGTATTTGGCGTAACTTCAGGAAAACTCTTGGGATTCATCATTTCTAATTGAGGGATCAAAGTTGATCCAAAAAATGTAAAGGCTATCCTAGAAATGGCCCTACCCACTAACATCAAAGAGCTAAGAAGCTTACAGGGCAAAGTAGCGTCCATTAAGTGATTCACCGTATAGTTATCAGATAAATTTCGACCCATGAATCGATTGCTACACAAGGGAGTCCCATTCCATTGGGACGAAGAATATCAACAAGCCTTTGTTGAGATCAAGCAATATATAGCGATGCCACTAGTACTAGCTCCACAAAGGCTAGATGTGTCATTATTTCTTTATATATCGGCTACTAAATTTACACTGGGAACCATGTTAACCCAAAAAAACATGTAAGACAAAGAGCAAGCGATATATTATATCAATCGCATCTTGGTGAGTTATGAGCTAGGGTATGCATACGTAGAAAAGCTATGCTTAGAAGTGGTTTTTATGACTAATAAGTTGTACCATTACATACTAAGTCATATGACGTATGTGATATCAAAAGAAAATCCTTTGTATTATATGATGAGCAAGACATATCATAATACACAAACTGCAAAGTGGATCATGCTACTGATAAAATTTGACTTGGAATTCATTAGCCAAAAGTCCATAAAGGGACAAGTAATAACTGATCAACTGGTAGAGGCACCTCTTTAGTATAGTAGGTCTCTCATCATAGAACTTACTAATGATGTGGTCTTTGCATTATCAGAGTCACCCAAACCTGAAAAACCAGATAACAAAGCTGACATGACTTTGTTCTTCGATGATTTGAAATATGAGTAAGGGGGTGGTGCAGGAATTATATTTTTCACGTTGTAAGGTGCTCTAATGACATTTTCATTTAAACTAGACTTTCCTTTCACTAATAACAATGTTAAATACGAGGCCCTAATATTTGGTCTCCAAAAAAAATCACCATGAAGATTAAAAAGCTAAACATATTTGGTGACTCCCTTCTCATTGTTAACCAAGTTAAGGGAATATATCAATGCAGGTGTCCTATCCTAAAATCTTATAAGGATCTTGTTGACACTTATCTAGCCCAGATAGAGTGGTATGACATCGAGGTAATCCCTCGTACATAAAGTATATTTGCAGACACCATAGTATATTTGGGATCTTTCATCCCTCAAAATCCATCTACTGAATTTACTACCATTCATGTGAAGATGATCTGGTAAGTCACAATGCATCATGAGGCTTTTGACAATCAAGAATTAGTCAACATGATTCATATTGAACCAAATCATGAGTGGTTATATAAATCCAAAGACTTTCTGAAGAAGGCATCTTGGGGGTCTTTGATCTTGTAGGGTCCTACGGGGAATGACACCACCATTCACCACAAGGTTGTTTCCCAGTATGCATTCGTGCACATCAAATTGTATGAGAAAAAAGTCATCTTATCTATTGAGGTTGTAGCCTATCAGGATTGGTTAACCTAATTACAAGATTTTTTTAAACTTAGAATAATCCTGCAGGAATTATCACATGCTACAAAATGAGAATTTAGAAAAAAAGTGACTAGATATGTCTTGCTAGAAGATATATTGTATTTTCAAATCTACGATGGAGTCCTCATTCATTACCTTGAGCTCCACGAATCAACTTGGGCAATTTCATAAGCTCATGATGGTACATGTGGTGGCCATTTTAGCGGTATGGCCATCGTCAAGCACATCCTTCAGATGGGTTATTATTGGACCACCATGGAGAAGGATTGTTGTGTGTATGTCAAGAAGTGCATTGAGTGTCAGCATCATGTAAATTTGATGTACCTACCATCGTAGGAATTACAGTCCATTCAAGCGGCTTGGACATTTTATCAGTGGGGTTTTGATCTAATTGGTACGATCTCTCCCCCATATTTGGACTGACACACATTTATATTAACGACCACTAAGTATTTTACCAAGTGGGTGGAAGAGGTCCCCTTAACGGTAATGATAGAAGCACGAATTATGAATTTCATACTTCACAATATAATCTCACTTTGGAATCCCATCCAATATAATTTTTGATAATGGTACTTCATTCAAGAACAAAGATGTGCATCCTTTAACATCCAAATATAACATTCAACATAGCTTTACAACACGTTATCATCCACAAGTAAATGGGCAAGCAAAAGCCTCAAACAAGAAAGTAGTATCCATCTTGAAAAAGATGGTTCAAGAGAATCATAAGGATTGGCACCAACAATTACCCCTTGCATTATGGGCTTACATAACTAGCATACAGACACCCACTGGGGCAACACCGTTTTCACTAGTATATGGCACTGAGGCCATTATGCCCTTGGAATTAGAAATTCCAACCCTATGTGTTGCATTGAAAGAGTTCATCGATGATGACACTAGGTGACAAGCTCATCTAGATCAATTGACTCTTCTTGATGAACGTTGCATGAATGCCCTCAATATTCTTCACGTTTATCAAGATCATATTAAATAAGCTTATAACAATAAAGTCCACTTGAGAGACTTTAAGGTTGGGGATCTTGTGCTAAAAGAGAACCAACAAAACTCAAACCTATCGCCACACTTGCGAGATAAAGTTACGACAAATTGGTTAGGTCCTTATATCATATCAGAGAAGATTGGACCTGGAACATATCACCTAACATAGTTAGAAGGGGTTGAAGAGCCTGAAACTCTTAATATTCTTTATCTGAAGGTGTTTTACACATAGCAGCAAGAGAAAATTCAAAAAAACATTCAAATAAATCATAAAATTTCAAAAATAATTGAAAAGTTCATAAAATTTCAAAAACAATTGAAAACATCAAAAACACAAAAAACATTTGCATTTGCATTCATTTAATTTCACTGCATTATGTATATTTCATCCATTGCACTTGCATTCATATAGGTTGTGTTTTCAATCTTACAAATGATACCACGTTTGTATCTTAATCATGCATCTATTCATCATCATCATCCATCACCCTTGTGAGTAATTGTGTTTTTCAACATAACCCTTCCTGTTGCTATAAGGAATATACTAGGGTTTTATGGTAATTCAACCATACCTAGTGATCTTCTCAAATTTTGTAGAAAGCTATATTTACTTTTGGAGATGAGGTCTAGTTTTTATAGCACCTAGCATAAGTCAAAATCCTATCACTAATTAAACACATTAAAATCCTAGTTAGAACAAGGAAGGATGAACACTACAAAGTGGTCCTAGTCACCTTAAGCGAAAGGTATTTACTTGCTCATTTTGTGATGCACATGGTATAGAGTGTTGATCATTGACAAAAGGACAATATCCCCCCTACCCAAAGAAATCCCTTGCTTGCATACAAATTAGCAAAATCCTGAAACAAAGAAAAAATCAAAGGCAAAAAAAACAGTGATTATCATCACTACACAAATACCTTGCTCAAAAAAAAAATAAACATGCAAAATAAACAATTATTTTCATCACTAAGCATGAGCAAGTATCCCAATAAATGTGGAGAAAAGAAGGGGTGAAGAGTTTGAATCTCTGGAATGTTCAGTACTCAAAGCTATTGAGTGATCCCCAATACAACAATGGGCTGAATGAATCCCACCTGGAATTGGGGTAGTTCTAAGAAATTTACAAATGAGCTAGCTTTAGGTGGCTTGTATTACCTAGTAGTCTAGTCCAACTGCGTTCAAAATTAGGATCATGGTGAACATTTGGTGATCCTCATTACAAAAATGGGTTGAATGAATCTCGCTTGGCAATGAGGTAGTATTATGTCTCATCTAATATATTCATTTGCACACATAGAGATAATGAATATCTTAGTCTTCATAATAAAAATTTTATCTTTCAAGAGTCATGTATAGTCATTATACAACTTTTGATTAATAAACTAGGGTGTTTGAGTCTCATGGAAAACCTCAAAAATCCCTTATAGCAACAAATCATCTCATCAATCAAACACAATTTTCCTTGTGAACTTTTGTTTATTAAAGGATGTTCATAAAATAGGTTAGATACCGAATGGAAATTAGTAATGATATTTAGATGACCACTAACTATTTTGTGCATATCTTTTAATTTACAGAAGCTTATAGAGAAAACAATATATATCCCATATCATCTCATACTTGGATGCTTAAATAATTAATTTTTATGCTAAGAGATACCATTTTTATTCATGATTTGTATACATTCAATGGTGTCACCCATTATATTGTTAAGCACATATTAGATTCATTCCATATGCTTTAAGTGATTAAAGCATACATGTTCATTTATATTAGATCACCATCATGTAAATAATGCATTACATACAATGCATTCACCATATCATAACATCATAAACTAGATGCATACAATTAAATCAAAATTAAAATATGCATATAACACAAATCACTGCATCCATATATGCATACATAAGTAGTCCATATACACCTCTAGATCATAGCATCTAATAATACATACATCATCTAGCTAGTGCCTGTCATCAATACATCACATCATATAGCAATAATAAAATCATGTAAGAATTGCATCCATATGGCATTGCAT
This sequence comes from Wollemia nobilis, assembly GCA_028583015.1. Classification (NCBI taxonomy): domain Eukaryota; kingdom Viridiplantae; phylum Streptophyta; class Pinopsida; order Araucariales; family Araucariaceae; genus Wollemia; species Wollemia nobilis. Next base: position 629,526 of record JAQPPZ010002833.1, on the reverse strand, counting down.
GAACATAAAAGTAATATATAATACACATAATGAGAAACAAAAGATAATATCATATATATATGTGTAGAATGTCAAAGTACATCAAGGTATAAAAATACCCGCAGGCTACAACTATGTAGATCCTCAAACCTTACACTCAAAATGATACAAAGACATCATGTCATATCACACTGGGCTTGCACCCCCTGGCTCACCTCCACCCTCAGATCCATCCCTATGAGTTTTTCTAGAGCTCGGCCCTATTGATCTCTCAGATCGTGTAGTTGTCTTGTGACTAGGCCGTATTAATAACTTTCCAGACTCACTCCTCCTAGTCCCCTGAGACCCTATTGTCGTAGATCTTGATGGCATAATACCACCATGTAATCTAAACTCAGTATCTAGTATGGAAATGTGTGTTGCATCTGATGATTGCCACCTTGAATCATCTGCTAGAAGATCCTACAATCGCCTGATCTCTACCCCTATATCGAAGCCTACTGACCCCTGAATAGATGGAGAAGTTGGTACAACATGTCCCATAGGAGCAGCTCCTATTTGTAGTCGTAGAGCATCCCACTCACCAGTTAGAGCACCTATAGTATCATGCATAAAATCTCTCTCTCCGATGAGTTTCTCTATCCTAAGAAGTGTTGAATTGAATCATGTCTACAGAGAGGTCCTCTCCTCCTTGAACCCTCACCATTTGTCTTGCCCTGCTATCAGTTGGTTTTGTATCATGGTGAGAGAGGTGTCCCGCTCTAGGATATATCATCGAGTTATTTGAATCTCGACCTCTAGGCTATGTAGCTCTGCTTGGAGGAGAGACTCTTGATCCTCTGGAGCCACCTCCTCCTCCTCCTCCTTTGGTGCTACCTGCTCTTTTGTAGCCTAGACTCACTCCTCCTCTATCCTAGAATGCACTCGTTACCCATCAGGATCCTTAGTAGTTGCATCATCCCTAGATCACCCTAGGTTGCCACCACCATGCCATATCCATGTCAACCACCATTGAGTGTACGCCTTTGTAGTGCCAACATATACTATACCGCCATTGGTGGTAGAAGGATTTGCCTCCTTCGATGGAGCTATAATATGTGGCACTGGGATATCTCTCTCTACCTGAATGTGCCTAGATAGAATGAGCTCCAAGGAGATATTATAACGAATCCCAAACTGTCTGGCAACTCGAGAGAAGTAGAACTCCCTCACCCCTAACTTGCGCTCGATAATCCATCGATTGTGTCTTATTCAAGCCAAGTACTGGTCTACCTCTAGCTACACAGGACAATCTAAGTATGGCCTCCATATAATATCCCTCACCTATAATCCATTCATAGAGCCTATGTAGTGAGCTAAGTTCCCTGGTTGGTGGTGACTCTGTTGCTCCTCTACATCTCATGGCCATCTAGACTCGTAACAATGTATTCTCACTGTTATCGTAGTAATCTATTGGGGTAACCCTGCTGGGTGGTCTATCTTGATGTGCTTCCAGCCCCAGATATGTAAGAGCAAGCTACAAGCTATCTCGGATCAGCCCCGTTGTTCGATCCTATACAACTCATCATAGAGTTGCACTAGTAGAGCACTTCCCCAAGCCATAATGATAGGCACGAGACTATACAACAAGTATTGCACTATAAGTAAGAGATTCCATAGGAACCTCCCACCTAATATATCTGGAAAAATCACATTACAGATAACATGCATAAAAACGTCTTGGCATCGTGAGAATACTCTAGCTCGATACCAATGGGAAACAGGAACTCCTCTATGTTGAATGTTGAATAGAGTTGCACATGCTTGGTCACAAAAAACCCTATCAAATACCCTTGCCCTAGCTTTGATAGGTGATGAGATGATGGCTTGTCCATCGAAGGGAATCCTAAAGATCCTATAAACATCATCAGGAGTGATGGTCATCTTGCCAGTCGGGAGATGAAATATGTTAGTACAACAATCCCATGTATGGACCAAAGCAATAATGTACGCCTAATCCGACATCGTAGTCGATAATATCACAACATACATCAAGCCCTAGGAATTGAACCATACCTAATATACCTGGTCCATGAGTGGAAATTGCTCCGCAAGAAAATCAGGCTCCTGAGCCCATGTAGAAAAGATCTAAATGTGCAAATATAAATGCATAATCAGATGCATTTGCACCAAAAAAACTAAGCAAAAATTATTATTTTTTTCAAAATTTCCTAAGGTTTAGCGGTTGCTCACTCCCTAAGAAGTCCATGGTGACCAGACTACCCCACGGGAATGAGGCGTTCATTTCCTTTCCTCTATGAATTTTTCATCATATAATCTAGTGATTCATCACATGTTAAAAGGAATTGATATCATCTTGATTCCCTAAGAAGGCCATTACGATCGGACTGCTCTACAGGATAGAGATGTACAATTACTATTATTGGTTAAAATCACACCTGTAATAGGACCTACCATATAACAACAAAGCAATCATATTAAATCATCCAAATAAATCATCTTGGTCAAGCGACTCGTCGCTTTCATCACTAGTTATTTTTCTCATCGACTTGTCACTTGAGAGGGTAGTCATAATAAGAAATTCATAATCAAAATTAACAATTAATAACTTAATCAAGTTAATCGCGTTCGTCTTATGAATCATTGCTAACAACTATCATAAGCTTATCCTATTGCTTGGGGCAAAATTAAGTATGCTGATTTAAACCTTTGACGATCTAGTTTTCGACCCTTTACTAAGGCTAAGCAATGTGACTCGAGATTCTAGTGGACTTCAAAGTTTTACGTAAATTAAACCTTCCATACGGTTGGAAGCAATGATTAAAAAATGTGTACCCTTTTCATGATTAGGGTATCTAATTTTGATCAGATCAATGATGATCATGCAACCTCGAATATGGCTTTAGGTGGTCTATTTTTGCTCAGCATTGTATTCTCCCAGTATGCATCCCAAAAAGAGGCATTTGTAGACACATAAAACACATAATGTTTAGGATACTACTCATATGGGTAACTTTGTAGACCATATGAATGATATTAGACCTTTACAAGAGGTAGTAGTGGTTCTAACCACTCATCTAAGGTAGTCTGGTCTTGTGCAAGCTTAGTCGTTGATGATTAGAACAGCTACCAACCCAGCTGTTGATGCTTAGAGATACTACAAGCTAGCCACTCCTACTGACCGTGGCTAGCTCTAAAACTATACCAGCCTTCCGGGTCGAGCCAAATCAGTTGTAACGGACAAATACAACTTATCTTAGGCGATTTTAGGTGAGGAATCTTTTGGAAGATTCCTCCCAACTACCATAGGTTGGCAATTCTTGATCTTGGCTTCTTAATGAAGTCAAGATTGGAATTCGGGAGGCCTATTTATAGGCCCTCCCATGAATACAAAGAAGAGGCAATGTTTATGCAATGAAGCTTTTCCAGATTGAATAGCAACTTGATAATTCCCGAGGAATGCCAAAATGCTAGCCAATTGTGGAATGACATGCAAACAAAAATGGAGATTTCAAAGGACTGAGAAGCACTCATCGTAAAATCACATCAATCTAACGTGAATTCCAACAAATTCAACTGCCAATCTATCTCTGGAAAAGCAGGCAACCCTTGACCATCAATTTGGATGAATAATTGTGTATCACAACCTTTGATGTAAGAGGCCGTAGTCACAGTTCATGGCTACTATTGTTGATAGCGGCTCGTAGGCCTCCACCATCAATAGTAGAAACAACTAGGGTTTGATGCATTATTTATTTAGTTCTTAGCCTAGATTTCTGCTTATTCCTACTTTATTAGCTTAGATTAGAGTAGATTTATCATTTTCAATGCATTTGTATGGTTGATTAGCATTTATTTATGCATATTTGCTTATATTTGTGTTTTCATGCTTTTATCATGCTTTCATGTCATTTCATGCAATTTCTTGAAACAAACCTCATATCAAGAGGTTGCATATGCTATTGATGTGTTTTGTGGTTGCTTTGTGTGTAGGTGACAGGATCTACAAAGGACAAAACCACATCTAAAGATATTTCCTTCGAACGAGTGAGAAGGAGGCATCAATAAGCCCTAAAACAATTCATGTCGATCTAGAAGGCCTACAAATTGCACCACCCCTATTTTAGAGTTTCATATCTTTGTATTCATTGTATCAAAATTCGGTATCCCTAAGAGGGACGTACATGTAATTGAGTTTCATCATGAATTAATAAAAGGAGCCTTTACATTTTTCTCAATTCATTGTCATTGTATATTTTTTTGTTTTATCTTTGATATTATGATGCAAATACAATAGGTGCATGCGTTCTAGCATCGTACACGTATCACGTTAGGTATATATACTGGTGGTATAAGAGGTGAATTTGGTGAGAAAAATAAAATTATTTATAATTTTTCTGCAAAAGGGTCCGTGGATTTAGACGATAGTGGTTGGCGAATTAAAATAAAAACAAAAAGATTATTATCACGATTGGGCAAGTTGACCCCCAAAAAATTTGCACCCCAAAAATTTTAGGCGAATGGGCCCTAGTGAAAGGTCTCGATATTAGCCAGTTTCAAAATTTGAAAATCCTTTTTTCGTAAATTAATGATGATTCTACGCTATGCATAACCTTGAGTCCCATGGAGGTCAAGAACTCACCAAACTCCTCCATGCTATCTGAAACAATAGTTGAGCCTCCAAGTTTCTCACAAGGGAGTAGAATGGAATTAAAGTCATGAAAAGTCAAACCAAAGAAATGTTTTCAATAAACTAAAAAAATAAAAATAAAAAAACCAATTTTGTATTAGATATTCATTACATTGAGTATAATTATAGTTTATGAAACAACAATTCAACCCAAATGACAAATACAACATAAAAATACAACATTTTGAAATATTTTTTCCTTCTTACCATGTAGTTAATACTGATGGTCGGCCTTGGCTCTAAACTAGTGGACAAATTGAAAGATGCTCAAGTGTAGTATCATCATGGTATATCTCCTCCAATCCTCTTAAATGTTTTGCTTCCTCCTCAATTGCCTCAAGGTCCTCTATAGTAAATTCTGGGGTCCATAGAACTCTCGATAATCCAATCAAAAAGTGGATCTAGTTTATCCAATCAAATTACCTAGTAAGATTCACTACCCTCCATGTGTCTTGTACAAAGCCTAAGATTGTATTACAAAGCCTAAGATTGTATTACACAAATACAAGGTCATTAAAGTGGTCTTGGCTCAACCTATTACACTTTTGGTGTGTATGGATTCAAATAGAGACCAATTGTGCTCAATATAGGTGAGGTGTGACGAGGTGCATTACATGACTCAAATTAAATGGAGAAAATGAGAAGTCTCAATTATGTCAAAAAAAAGTCTTTATAACTATTGATACTAAACTTACCCATTTATATGACAATATGTATAAAATCACAATATAAATAGTTGTAATCAATCATAAAATATGTTTTATTTATAATTTTATAATAAATCCGACTATATAATATTTATGTTTATTTTGTTTTTATATGTTTATAGTTTTATCAAAGGAAATACAAATTATAAAATCACAATCCATTGTATTTTTATAGAGTTGAATCTGACTTATAAAAAACTTATTTAATTTTTCTTTTTTAATATTACAAAGAGATAATTGTAATTTGTCATTGATAAAACAAATAATCTCATGTTTTTAATGCACTTTTTATGAGGATAAACTTCTTATTAGGTTGTGGGGTGCATTATGAAAAATAAATGGATTATAATTTTTTCGCTTATATTTAGATTATGGTTTGAAGAAAGATCATTTTAATCTTGTCCAGGATAAAATAAAATAAAAGACAAAAAAAAAAAAAAAAAATTCTACATAGTTGATGGATTTAAAATTAGGTATTCATCACCTATCCTTTTTGTTATATATATATATATATATATATATATATATATATATATATATATATATATATATATATATATATATTCATAAGAAAACCTTTAAAAATCAAAATTACCTTACATTACTTTTACCACTACCCTAGATACTACTTGAATCCAATACCAACTTTGACCTTGAATCCAATTGCTGATAGAGACATGGATTTGGCAGAGTTGCATGTGCAATTGAAATAAAGTGAAATTAGTTATACTTTTCTTTTTCTTTGATACCATTTGAATCCAATACCTCTGCCACCTGAATCTCTTGCCAACTTTAACCTTGAATCCAAATGTTGATAGAGACATGGATTTGACATAGTTAAACAATACCTCTGCCACTTGAATCTCTTGCCAACTTCAACCTTGAATCCAATTGTTGATAGAGACATGGATTTGACAGAGTTAAAAATAGAAGCATGTGAAATTAAAATAAAATGAAACTAGTTATAATTTTGTTTTTCTTTATACCACTTGAATCCAATACCTCTGCCACTTGAATCTCTTACCAAATTTAATCAATACCTCTGCCACTTGAATCTCTTGCCAACTTTAACCTTGAATCCAATTGTTGATAAAGACATGGATTTGACATAGTTAAACATAGGGGCATGTGCAATTGAAATAAAGTAGAACTAGCTATACTTTTCTTGCATGTCCAAACAAATAGAAGCATGTGCAATTGAAATAAAGTGAAACTAGTTATACTTTTCTTGCATGTGCAATTGAAATAAAATGAAACTAGTTATACTTTTCTTTTTCTTTTTTGGCGTATATCAGAAGAATTGGTAACTGGATACATCGTCTAATAGTTATATTTTTCTTGCATGTGCAATTGAAACCAATAGTTATATTTTTCTTGCATGTGCAATTGAAATAAAATGGAACTAGTTATACTTTTCTTTTTCTTTCTTGGCGTATATTAGAAGAATTGGTAACTGGATACATCGTCTAACCGGCCCCTAATGTCCCTAATGTGACATTATTCCTTTTGATTCTACAAAGCCTGAAAGATTCGAACTGTGGTCTCCATCTTCTAAAAAAACGTTTTGACCAAAAGGCCTTGACCCTCTTAGGAATATTTTTCCTTTATTCACCCACATTTGAAAAAAAAAATTGTTGAGAGAAAGAGTTGGTGGAAATCAGTATTTTTAGGAGTGTGTAAATTTTATATGAGCTTACTGCTGGAAGATGCATCATGTCTCTGACGTGGGAGACACAATTACAGGCAGGAGGTGGAAATCGGTAATTTTAGGAGTGTGAAAATTTTATATGAGCTTACTGCTGGAAGATGCTACATGTCTCTGACGTGGGAATGATGATGAACTTATAACTTTCAACATATTCATTTCAGGTATTAGGCATTGATCTAAATATGCACATTCACTTTTTTACTTGCTTATTCTGACTCTGGTATGTTCATTCTCCTCAAACATAAATATCTAGTTTTTGATTGCTTCCTGACTGGGCTGAATTTTTTATGTAGGTTCTTCTTCTAGATGAGATTACATACAGTTGACCTAGATGTACTTGCAAGAGCTGATCTTTTGGCATTCTTAAAGAATGAATGTAAAGATAGAGGAGCTACAATTGTCTATGCTACACACATTTTTGATGGCCTTGAGGAGTGGCCTTCACACATTGTAAGGTTTTATCTTTATGCTTATTCTTTATATTCACGTGTATGAATTTTTTTTTAGGAGAATTATCTTATTTTTTTTTATACAAGCATATGTTGCTCATGGAAAACTGCAGTTAGCATTGTCTTTCGAAAAAGTTAATGAAATGAAAGAGCTTTCCCTTATGGTAAGCTACTCTTTTGCTTTCCCACCTCATACTCTTCCGACAGCTACAGGCTGGCATGTCTTCTAATTTTTTTAAAAATTAGTTATCTTTGTTAACTAATTTTAGACTTTTGATGCATAATATCACTCTTAGGGATTTTTTTTGGTTTGTATATTTGTTATGAAGATTTTATACTTTTTCTTTTGTTGCTTAGCAAAATGTAACAAGGATGACACCGAGATGGACAGAATAAAGGTGTTAGGAAATCTCCCAAGAGGCGAGTGCATACTTTCTTACGCATTACTTTAGAGTATTTGAGAAGTTACTCGTGCTCTAGTTGGATGAAGCCATTGGCCCTTTCCCGTCTATGCTGTTCAGAACAATCACCCTTATAATGCTTAGCCTTAAATCAAAGGGATTGTTATTATATAAATGCAAAGGAAATTTAGTTTATTTTTTTTTGGTTATATAGGAAAGTTATTATAAGGGGTGTCTCCACCAAATTTATTCAGTTTTATTATTGTTGATCAGGTATGAAGGGGACCACCAGTCATTCAGGATTTGTATGTCGTCTTGCATGTAAGATTTAGATCAGACTATTACCTTTGCAAAGAGGCTGCCCCCTAAGTTTAAACCTGGATGCCTTCTTGATAAGTGCCTAGCCAAACAAACACTTACCAATCCACTAAACCTTAAAGACAAATTTGATGTTTACATTCTCTGTTAAGATGAAATAATGAAGTCATAGCACAAAGTGAAGATAATCTGGGTGCAAAATTCTTATCCACATTCATTACCTGCCCAAATTTTCCTCTAAGTTGTATTTTTTTTTTGCACAAATCATTGACGAAAGGTCAAGGATAAAATGCAGTATCACGAAGGTGGATACAATCCTGTGGTAGTATTGAATAGCTGTGTGAGTACAAAAGGCTGTTGTATATCGCTTTTGCATTTTGTGACGGTGGTTTGGAGCAGGGGAGAATGTTGTCGTGATGCATGAAAGGAAAAAGGCACCCTTATGTTAGTGTTCAGTACTTCTATGTAGTCATTCGAAGCTTTTGTCAACTCTGCAGTCATCATTAGGCATGAGTCCAAAGTTCAGGGTTATTTATTCGAAAGAAAGAGCAAAAGTAACAAGAAACAGTTTGCAACGAAATAAATAACAATAATGCCTTGACCTGGTTGTCAATATATATGACAGCGACTAAGGAAGAAGCGGTCGTGACTACCTAATCAATTCATATCCTGATGTGTATTAAAATTCAAAATCCAAAATTATTCTGTTGCTAAGTTCATTACGTACCTTACTAGTAAGTTTATTAGGTACCTTATTAGTAAGTTTTTTCAATCCTCGGAAAAAAGTTCGAGGTTTAAGCCTGGCGGTCTACGTTAGATACAAAAAAATCCCGGTTAGCTTGAGGGGTATACCCGAATAGGACAGGCTCAATGGAACGGAAAGTCCTGGCCCCCAAGTGATATGGGGAATTGTTTTCTTTAACATAAGGTTTGTCCTCGAAAGCTAGGTGGATTAGTAAGTGCTTGTCTGGTCAGGCATTTACCAAGAAGACACCCAGGTTCAAACCTCGGGTTCAGCCTGTTTGCAAAGGTAGTAGTATGATCTGAATCCTCTGAGTGCGTGCCAAACCGACGATGACGATACAAATCCCGAACGACTGGTGGTTCCCTTCACGTCGGGTCAACAATAACAAAGCGGAATAAGTTTGGTGGAAGAAGCCCGTGTGGTTTGAACCCTACACTTGTCACTTACTAAAAATAGTGTGGTTGTGACCAACTCTCTTATGTAACCGAGAAAAAAAATTCAAAACTACCTTGCACGATGTACATTATTCTAATTTTGATGCAAGGGTGTTGGGCACCGATGCGACAAGCCCGTGACATGCACAACATAACAACAAACTATGCATGCATAAATAAAAATGCTCAATGGACAACTCATTAGGCTGGCACTGAGTCCACATTAATTTGACTACCTACATTTGCTCCCTCTAGATTGATCAACATCCTGCTGACTACATCCTGACAACTTTGGGGTGGGCAAGTTGTCAAGTAGAGCATATGACTGTGAATACTATGCAAGCATATTCCTTGAGAATAGAAATCACTAAGGAGCAAAAGAACCAACCCTCCAAAAAATATCCCCAAAGAGAGGATCGCTACAACACAAAGAGACCTCATCCAAGTAGAAAGACAATAAAAAGGCCTACTGGACAAGTAGGCCCAATGCTTCCAAAGCAACAATTGTCATTAATAGTGGAGGGAAATTGTCTTCCCAAATTTTGAATTGGCCACTATCCACCCCCAAATTGGCCATAACATCAATAGCCTGGTTACCTTCCCTATAAATATGCTCAATTTTAACTTCTAACATACCTTCCAGAATCTGAGGTATCCTTAATACTTTTTAGGATTAAACGATTTTCAGTCTTTCCTACCTGCAAATTTTGAATGATGTTCAAGGAGTCACCTTGTACGAGAAGTCTTCTGAAGCCCCTCTCAAAAACCTTATGAACACCTGAGAAAAATTCTTTGGCTTCAGCTAGGCAGTTGGTATTAATACCATAATCTTCGGCATAAGCCCAAATGACCTCACTTCTGACAACACCCCCTCCACCAACCCTCCCGGGGTTACCTTTGGTAGCCCCATCAAAGTTCAGAATGACCCACCCTTTAGCTGGTTTATGCCATCTAGTAGCTAATATTTTTTGAACAATGGATACAGAAGCAAAAGACCCTAGATTCAATTTCTAACTAACATCAATCCCTTTCTCCATAGCTTTCTCCCTACCATTTCCATGAGCAAAGATGGCCAGTTTTTTCGCAATAGCAACTTTAATCCTTCTAAAGACAAAGGATTCATCCCTAGCAATATCCTTGAAAGTTGCTTTATTCCTCCCCCACAATATCCCATAATTAATGAGGAAGAACCAAGTCCCACACCCTAGTGAGGCTATGACTGATGAAGGGGACTTTCCACTGAGTGAAAGTTTCCTTGAAAGTTCGAGGTAATGTCCACTTGACAAAAAAAGAATCTAGTAAAGAATTGAGTACCTTATTTGAGAAATCACAATGGATGAAAAGATGATCTATAGATTCAACATACTTAGAACACAAGAGATAAATATTTGGAAGATGGAAGTCTTTCTTACATAACTTATCAACAATCAAAATTTTATTTTTCAAACACAACCACAAAAAAATGCTATATTGGGGATCAAATGAGGATACCAAACCTTTTTTACCAGAAAAGACCCTCCCTTGGACAATGTTTGGGCCTCATATGTAGTCTTGACAAAAAAAAGACCTTTAAGAGAATGAGTCCATAGAAGGAAGTCCCTATCATTCTGCTGACGAAGAAAGTATTGTTGCAGCAACATGTTCAAATTTACCAAATTTTAAAGGATCCGAAGATCAACTGTATGTAAAGTTAGATGCTTCCAAATCCTCTTGCCATTAGTGATGATTATATAACCAGTTATTTTTTATTCATATTTCAGTGACAAAGGAGCCTTCAACTCATAAAACTCAATATTAAGAAAGAGGGATTCAGGAAGAATCCAAGTATCCTGCTAGAAGAACTCATCCTTGCCATTCTCAATTTGTCATCACATTCCCTCCATAACCAAAAATTTGATCCCCATCAAACCATTCCAAATCATAGAGCCCCTAGGAGGAGGAGCACTTCTAAAAAAAGGAATGTGATTTTCTATATACTTACCTCTCATAATATCTTTCCAAAGTTGATCCTCCTCAACACATAATATCCAAGTTGTTTTTGTAATCAATGCCTCATCGAACAACAACAAATTTCTAATCCTAAGACCACATTATTTCTTAGAAGAGAAGACCCTACCCCAAGAGACAAGGGACACCCTTTGTTTATCCTCCACCCAACCCACATAAATCTCCTAAATATCTGATACTATTTCCTCCTAATTTTTAAGGGTATTCTAAGAGACATATAATAGATATGAATGCTTTGGAGGGTATCTTGAAGCAATTACAACTTACCTGCTTAGCTTAGGAGATTACCTTTCCATCCATCTAACTTATGTTGAGTCCTATTGAGTGGTGTTTTCACCCAATTGTGAAAGCACACTCTCAGGTAGGATTCGGGTTCCAAATCCCCTCTTGCAAAGAAGTTAAACAAACTTCTCCAAGGTTCTTGTTATATTAGCATTTGCCTATGTGCATCAAATAAAGATATTAAATTTAAATGCTTGGAACACCTTAGTGATTGCAAGTAACTGAAAACAAGGGGCACTGTGGTTTATTTTTACTATGAAAATTTAATGATTGTTCATTGAACCCTGATAAAGTAAATGTGAGTTGGCCCTCATATGACCACAATGTAATGCTTTAATTCCTTTTATCTTGATGGTTTTAAGATAGATTTTATCTTGCATTAAATCCTCAATGATGAATAGGATCTTCAAATGTAGCTTCAAAATGTCACTTTAACTTATCCCTCTTAAATGAAATCAAATTTTCATCAAGATGAACAATTAAGTGCTTTAAGGAAAAGACCTTCAATGTAGTACTCAAATTATCTCTCTTTCGTAAAATTGGAATTTTTATGAAGAAAGGGTAATTTTAGGCCCAAAATGGAAATTTGCGAAAGTGCCGTAAAACATAACCCCTTCAATGAAATTGGAATTTCCATGAAGGGAATGTCATCATAGGCTCATGAATGCAAAACAAAACTGGAAAAATGAAATTTGACTTTAAAATGGAAAATTTCTATTTTCGGAATTTTAAAATCTGTAGCAAAACAGCAACTTCGATGAATTTTTAAAAATACTAAACAAGTCCGAAAATGAAATTTCAAAGTGCGTATTTGAAGTCTGAATTATAATCTCCGCAATGGTGAAATCATTTTTAGATTTTGAAATTTTTTTAATGTTTATTTTAATGTCTGAAAATAGGAAAAAAAATTCTGAAATTAAAATTTTTGGAAACAGAAAATTAAAGTTTGCATCAAAATAATTGCTGAAAACACAGCAATGCAAAAGCTCCTTCAGTTTGATAGCACCCCGTCCTGCAAAACCGAATACGTGAGAGTTTCGTACATGCAACCTAGCTTATCTGATCTCGCAAAATAAACACAATCAAAGTAAACTAGGTGTCGGTTCCTAGAGTTCTAAATAATTTCCAGATTGCAGACATTCACATGAAATAACCCAAAATAATGACATCAATTTCACATACAAATCTGAAATCTGAAAGGAGAAAAATGGAACAATTAAAATAAAGCATGCAGAAAATTTCTCATTCTTTCTTGCTAACAAGGCCTGAAATTTCTGAAGAGAAGCTTTCACATTCAAATTAAAATCCCTGTTTTACAAATGTGGCCATGCCCAAAGTTCCCGTTTGGCCACGCCACCATTTCCGTTCCCCTCTTGCATGCATTTGTTTGGGGTTTTAAAATTTTACTCCCAACCCTTCGTTTCAGATTTCCAAAACCCTTTTGTTTCTCCTTCATTCCAGTCGAAAACGGTCTGTATTCTCTTCATTTTTCCATGCTGGTTTTTCACTTCATATGGTCATGTTTTGTTCACGTTCGTAACTGAAACTCATTATTATGTTAGTATATCTTGAGAATGCTTTTCATATCTTATGTAACGCCCCACAGGCCTTATGATGAAGGCTTCCACCTCGTTTTAATATTCACTTGACGTGACATATATCTTATATAATATCTTTTATTCATTAAGACCAAGACACCATGGGCTACGAATAAAAACCCTTGATCCAGACTTCAGTTTTCGGAATCGGCCATCGCTATATGAGGCTGTTGTTCTCTTCTATTCTCAGCCTTCGCTTCTCTGTGTCTAGTTGTCTAATAATTCCTACTGTATTTGGGCGTTACTTCTCATCATTTATTTAGAAAAGGTCACGGTTGAAATACTTGCCAAAATCCTCCGGTTCGTCCGCTATCCATTATTTTTGGTTGAAAATCAAATGCATTCCGTGAGCCATCATGACCATCATATGGAGATTCACCATACTATTTTAAAACTAGTTATCGTTTTCTACACGTGGAGGCCAAAACCTTCCCATCCGATGACTAACTTGTTCGATATGAGCTGTCGTGGACGAATATGCCTCGTCGTTCATTTCGACACCCGGAGACCCATGAAATCCAAACATCGCACGGAGCATTCCACTACTACAAAATTTTTATAATTGCCACTCTGCAATATGGCGTGGTCTGCCAAACTTTTCGTCCGTGTGTATCACCGAACGCCGAACACCTCGTTACTGATCGAGCTTGGTACTGCATTGATTGATGCCTGCCACATAGACCCACTGTCACCTTTGATGTTACTCCGACTGTGATGCGCCATGACCATACGACCAATCCGCTGTATTGTTTCAGATGGCGCTGTGTTGCGATGCGAGCCCTTGTAATCTCCATTGGCTTTTTGACTTCGTCGAATAAAATAGCCGCCCATAGCCTTTGTCTATGCTTTTATAATGTCGCTGGTCTTTCTATCCATAGCGCCCTGTGACGTCTCGTGATGACTGCTATCTGCCGTGATATTCGAATTGTCTTGCTACCAGAGTGTCACATCGCAGGTTTCGGGTATATATTTCCATTAACACGTCCATGGCCGAGCGTCTCCTGTTCTTCACTGCGAGACCTGCGCATTAGACAAAGTTAAAATACTTTCATTAAAATCAAAAGCAAAGGCTTTATATATATATATGAAATTTTACCTTCCTTTTTATTATTATTATTTTTTTATTATTTATTTTTTTACTTTTCATTTTAAACTTTCACATAAAAGTTAACACAAAATTAATCGTAAAAATCACCAACAACAATGACGATAAAAAATTGTCAACCAAAATGAACAAATAAAAGCTGTCGACAAGAAAAATTTGTCGACAATAAAATATCGTCGACAAGAAAATACTGCCTACAAGAACCGACAACAATTGCAAAACCTATGACAAAACAAAGTATTAGACGAAAAGTGAAATGCCAACACCCGGATATCAAACGAAAAGGTGGGTCCCCAATTTTGGGGTGTGTTGTGGATTTCCACAACAAGTCCTATCCAATATAGGAGACCACAACTCCTTCATCCTACCAGTGAACAATGGCATACCTAGATATAAAGAAGGAAGGTTAGCAATGCCACAACCAAAAATCCCTGCAATTCTATGTTGAAGTTGCTTCCTAGTATTCACAAAAATATTAAATTTTATGGAAGTTAATTTGTTGGCTAGAAGCTTTCTCATACATTTGCAAAATATTCATGAATTCCTTAGGCTCTCTCATAATAGCCTCACCAAGAAGTATAGTGTCATCTACAAATTGTTGATAAGAAACTACCTCTGCAATACCAGTAGGCCTAATACCCTTAATCTTAGAGGACAAGGTAGCAACAAGAATTGATCTTTCTAAATATTCAACCATAAAAATGAAAATATATGTAGACAAGGGATCACCTTGCCTAATACCTCTTTGACCCCCCAAAAAACATTTGAAATCCCATTGATGATGATAGAAAATTTAGCAAAGGAAATACAAACTCTAATCCACTTCCTCCATAGATCCCTAAGCCAAATTTTTGCAACACCTTGTCAAGGAACTCCAAGGAGACCTTGTCATAAGCCTTATGCATATCAAGTTTAAGAAGTATTCTAGCCAACCTACTTTTGGACATAAAATGTAAAGTCTCATGAATTGTAATGATCCCATCCACAATCTACCTACCATGAACAAAACCACCTTGAAGAGGAGAAATAAATATGGGGAGAAGCCTTTTCAACCTATTAGCAAGTGTCATAGTGAGAAAATTATATAAGGTATTGCATAAGTTGATAGGTCTGAAATCCCTTAGATAAGAGACACCATGTTTCTTCAAAATCAAAACAATAAAGGTCGTATTTTATGCTTGCAACAAAGAGGAAGAAGATTGGAATTCTCTTAAGGCTTCTAAAA
Organism: Wollemia nobilis; assembly: GCA_028583015.1. Taxonomy (NCBI): domain Eukaryota; kingdom Viridiplantae; phylum Streptophyta; class Pinopsida; order Araucariales; family Araucariaceae; genus Wollemia; species Wollemia nobilis. The sequence goes on along the minus strand of JAQPPZ010002833.1, from coordinate 613,878 downwards.
TATTCGAACCAAGGTGCAAAAACCTTTGAAAAAACCAGCAAGGAACCTATCCAACCCAGACGCTTTGTCCTTATTCATACTAAATAGGTTGATATTGATCTCATAATTAGAAAAGGGGGCATTCAAAGCATTATTCATATCAACCGTAACCACCTGGGGAATATTCTCGAGAAGTTTCTCTAAATTATCCCCATCTTCCTCTGTCTCTAGAAAACAAATCCTTAAAGAATGATACCATGGAAGTAGCAATTTCTTCCATATCTTTAAGGCATTCATTGAAGTCCAATGTAATTTCTCTTATTTTATTAGCACTCTTATATTTCAAGGTTGAGAGGTGGAAAAATTTGGTATTCCTATCCCCCTCCTTAAGCCACATAGCTCAATATTTTTACCTCCAAAAAGACTCCTCGTTGGCAAGAATATTATGAAATTCTGCAAGAGTAATTTGTTCTTTGTTGGCTAGCTCCTTTGACCAACCTTCACTTTGGCCTTTTTCCTCAATTTCCTGAAATTTTTAAAATATTTTTGCTTCCTATGGAAGAGGTTCCCAAAAACCTCTAGATACCATCTCTTCAAGTGAGCTTTAATATTATTTAGCTTCTTGGCCACTTGAAACATCTTAGTGCCATAGACATATGAATTCCACCAAGCCTTTCAAGCCTTTAAGATCCGGATGAGAAAGCCACATTATATCAAACCTAAAAGGATAATATTTCGAAGATTTCTCCTCCATGAATTCTAATAGTAACATTTTGTGGCTAGAAGCAATTATTGTTAAAGTCCTCAAAGAACAATCCTAAACTATGGTGAGCCAACTCACCAAAGCAAGGTCCCTATTAGTACTAGATTGAATCATACCTCCTCCTCTTCTTCTATTGGACCAAATGAATTTAGAACCTTGCAAATTAATATCTACTAGTCCCATCAGGGTTATGCATAAGGGGTTAGCCTCGAAATGTATTTATAAAAATTGGGTAAATCAGTTTCAAAACCAAGGCGAATAGGGTCCAAACTCATGTAGAAGTCATGGCGAATTACATTTTGTTTCCACCAAAAATTATAATAATGGGGTGAATTTCTATTAATATTTAAAAAATATTAAACAACAGTAAAAGACTACTAGTAGGATAATTTAATTTCTATAGTGGAAAACTACCATCAAGATAACATTTAGATAGTTGCAACTACCAGCAACATATCCAGTGTGTCACTAGTAGCCTATTGAGGTAACTAGCATATGTGTTGCATCGCTAGCCTCCGTAGGCTACTGGTGTATAAGTGGTGTTGGTAGCATACAAAGGCTACCGATGTGTGTGTGGTGTCGATAGCTTCTAAAGGCTATCAACATATCAGTGGTATCGATAGCATGTAGATACTATCGATGTATGTGTGGCACTAGTAGACTTTGAAGGATATCAATGTATCAATAGCACCGGTAGCATGTAGAGGCTATCGCTGTATGTGTGATATCGGTAGTATTTGCAGGCTATCAATGTACAAGTGGTATTGGTAGCATATAGAGGCTACTGCCTTATGTGTGGTGTCGATAACTTCTGAAGGCTACCAGCATATCAGTGGTACCAATAGCATGCAAAGGCTACTAGTGTGTGTGGTGCTAGTGGCCTATGAAGGTTATTGATGTATCGATAGTATTGGTAGTATGTAAAGGCTACCGATGTATGTGTGGCATTGGTAGCCTTTGCAGGCTACCAGTGTATAAATGGTACTAGTAGCTAGCAGAGGCTATTGGTGTATGTGTGGCACCAGTAGCCTATGAAGGCTATTGATGTATTAGTGGTGCCACTAGCCTATAAAGGCTACCAACATATGTGTGGCATTGGTAACCAATGCAAGCTTCTGGTGTATATGTGGGATCGATAGCTTCTACAAGCTATAGACATAATAGTGGTGTTGGTAGCCTGTAGATGCTACCAACATGTGCATGGGATCAGTAGTTTACATAGGCTACCATCATCACTTGTCAGTATTTGACTTAATTACGACACGTGTTAGCATGTATGGCTCCATATTGTTTATAAAAGGCCAAAACCCTCTTATTTTCAACTATACAACCACGTTCTTAGAGCCTTCTAGAGCCTACTAGAGCCTTTGAGAGCCTTCGAGAGCCTACCAAACCCTTCCAAATGCTAGATCTATTGCAGCAATGGCCACCTCAGCCTCCACTCTCATATCAAAAGTTTAATTCAAGAAACAATATTGCATAGCCATCTGAGAGATTCCTACCATGCTTGGATACGATCTTACATGAGTAACAAATGCAAGCCTTTTTAGGTTGGTGTCAATGCCACAATTCAAGACAAACACAAATTTTCTCTTGAAGATTTTTAGATGTTACAATAGTGATATAGGTGTCTTCCAGATTGACGTTGATAACAACATGACTCTGCCCTTCATAGTGAACCCTCTAGACATCAAGAGATTGATTGGGCTCCCACACATGGGTTGTCCAATGGTCACATCCAAGTTCTCTTTAACCAACAAAGAGAAAGAGTATCTCGAGATTAATTATGAACTGTCATCAAGTTCACTGTCAAGTATGTATATTTTTGTCTAATTATATGTTATTACTTTTAAGTTATTAATTTTATGTGAATTAGTAATTTTATGTTCTTTTTTGCAGTTAATGCAAATCCATCCAGGACGGGTCTTGTCTTAACACATGTTAACAACAAGTTCCTTCTGGCAGTGATCAAGTTCTTCCAAGCCTGCATTATTTTGCAAGGAAGGTCAATAAATATTCCATTGTAGGCATTGGAGTACTTGGTTCGCTGTCTCGGTTTTGAAAGGTTTGATGGGTGCACATACCTTTTGAACAAAATTAAAACTGAACTAAAAATTGCCAAGTCAAACGTTGGCAGTATTCTTTGTACCACCATTTTTCTTCTTGCATTTTACTATGAATCATTTTTTAATGTTCAAAATTCCTTAGTTCCAACCTCGCTCCACCAAAAACTGAGGTCACTTAGCTTGACAAATGAAGAGTTGTAGGTAAATTACACTTTTTAGTAAAAATTATTTTTATTGTTTTAAAAAAATATTTTTTTACTAAATTAAATCTTGATTTATATGTGAATGCAAAACAAGCTTCTTCAACCTCATCTAAAAGAGAGGTTGCAATTAGGGGAAAGCTTCTAGAGGCAACAACAGATTTTGAATATCCATTGGAATCAGACAAACCCCTATGCTTTTCAGAGGTCTATTAATTTTAAGACCTTAGTGGCTGCATCTCCTGCTATTTGTTCACATGCATCTCCTACTCCTCGTCCAGTCGCATCATTTGTTCCTCATGTAGTTGCATCAAGAGTTACATAAAGAGTACAAATAGATCTTGATGAAGTTTCCCAACAAGACCCCACAACAGATAATGTTTCTTTTTCATAACTGTAAGTGAAATTTATTGTTAGCGTGATTTGATTCAAAATTTGTAGGTAATTTTCATTTTGGTTTATTTATTTTTTTACTTTTTTGTTTTTAGGGCAACAAAACAACAATCTGATAGAATAGGGATCAACATCCAGTATGTGCAACTAGTTAATTTTTGAAATTATTGTTTTTGGTATTTATCAATAGATTTACTGAATTTTTTTTAGGGACATTGGTTCGAGCACCTCATCATGAAAAGCAAATGATGCCCCCACCACCTCCACCATGCTCACCAAATATAAGGGGTCAGTGTATGGCTGAAAAATAATTATTTGTTGCAAGAAGATAAGGAATAATGTAATCCCCAACTCTTTTAGGCCTTCATAATATTTTGATTGGGAATATTTCAAATATACGTGGTTTGATAGAAATGGAGGAACCACCTTTTGAAGAGGATTATATTTTCAAGGTAGTGTTCCGCAATATTTCAAAGCTTCTAACATGACCACAAGAATAAACAAAGGCTGCAGAGGTACTAACAACTGGTGGGAGCTCCTCTCATTGTACCAATGGTGTTGTTCCTCTTTTTAATGATGAAAAGTTAGATTTTTCATCAAATATACGTTTGTTTGATAGTACTAAGGCAACCATTAAAGACTTGGTCTTGGTTTATTTATCTAAATTGAGAGACTGAGAGTATCACGCAAAAATCCTAATTGAAGAAATAATTGCGTGATACAAAAAACTTGATAGAAGAGAGAATTTATTTTCTTTGGTTGAACATGAATAAGAAAATCTTAATACTTTGTTAAATCAAGATAAATTTGATAATGTGAAGGCCACAAATTTATATAATGATGAAACTTTAGATATTGTTTTGAATAGATTAGATAATCTAAATGTTTAAGCCTAAGCCTATTACAATCAATGGGCTAAAGATAAGAAAAAAGTTCAAGTTGTAGAGGCAACAAAAGTAATAGCAGAGGTAAGTTATAGTAATTATTGTTTATCAATTGATTTATTTGTAATAATATTTGAAACTAATAATTTTTACTTTTTTGTTTTATAGTCAAATTTTAAGAATTTGAAGAATCAAGTGGAAAGTTTGAATGTGTTTTTGACGATGGCAAAGAAGAATATGCTTATCACAGTGAAGCTGAAAGAGAGATTAGGCAAAGTCATTACAGAGAATAATTGTTTTAGTAGGATTATTATAGAACATAACATGGATCCAAAAAAAATTGCTAAAGCTCAAAGAAAAATAATTGGTCTCAACGTGTAAAGAAGACCCTACTAAGGACAAAAGGGCATTGATAAAGAACTTTGAAAAAATGGATGAGAGCTTGATTAGAGTTGGTGCAATACCAGCAACTGCTGTACAACAGTCTGATGTTCTAGATCAGAGCTTAGAGAGAACTTTTGAAGATCCTCCATTAACAACATTCGATCCTCCTTTAGAAACAGTTTATGTATATCCTCAACATCCATTAAAGACAACTAGTTTAGGCCATGTAGCAGAATAGTGACTAAGTGGAATTTTCTAAGAATTATGTAATGAGATGTAATTTCTATTAATGAAAAATACTTTTGCAAATATGATGTTCTTTTTTGCTTTTATGTAATGTTGAATTATTTATATAATCAATCAAACTTGCTTCCTATTATATTTATCGATATTTTCTTAAGTAATGTCGAATGATTTATTTCTTTCTACTCAAACTTGCATTGTAATTTAATCATAATATAAGTTTAACAAGTAAATAATCAATATTTACAATGCTCAATCATGGAAATAAAAGTCTATCAAATATAATTATAAAATTTCTATATGAAGGCTATGATATAAGTTACATCATTTTACAAAGAACACAATAATATACAATGTAAAAATCAACATTTCATAAAACTTCACCAACATAATTTTTTATTAAATCAATATTCCATAAAAATCATTATTGCCAAAATATAAGTATGGACAATCACGAATCAAAATGGTGGAAGCTAAAACAAACACTTCTCATCCCGTCCAAAATCAATAGTATGGAAAGTTGAATGTTGTGGATCTACACTCTGATTAATGTGGTTATCATTATCCACGTCATCTTGGATATTAGTGATACCTCTTCTGTCTACAAGAGATTTCCAGTATGCCAACACTGTTTCATAAGAAAAATTGTCCAATTCATATGTTGACATATATATTCTCAAACAATGTTCTAAATTTTTATCCAACCTGTTACGAACTTTAGATTTCACAAAATATAATGCACTAAACACCCGTTCATCTTCTACTCATCCCAAAATCAATTTGACATAATTCATATAAGTTGAAATATTCACTCATGGTATACTACAAAACACTACTGGGTACAATTTTTTCCACAAGTGTGTAATTGAACCTGCTTCATACACATTAGTCAAATGAGAAATTTTATCTACCATTGTTAATCCAAAATGAGCTGATTGATTTGTCAAATGTTATTTATTTATAATACCATTGATCTTTATACCATTAACTTCCACATGTTTTAAAAATTGTGTAATAATGGTATGCATATATTTAATGAACTATTCATTTGTATTATTTTGGTCAATATATGGATCCCAAATCATGGGGTTAACCATAGCCATGGCCTCAGGCAACTCGTCTCTTTTAAAACAGTCTCTTATTTCTTTTTTCAATGTTTCTATTATTCTTCTTATTTTAATCCTTGTATCCTACAAAACTACATCAAATCTGCTATGTGTTATGGGTAGTTTTTCAAGATCATCTATAACTATTTCCATTCACTTTTCAAAATGATATAATGGTATCTCTTTTCCATTCACTTGAATGCAAATATGCTCATTGATGTTGAACTTCAAAAAACTATTTGAATCATTAACGTTCGTAAGAGTTCTTCAACTATCAAACAAAGAATCCATATAAATTTTAGTGGACAAGTACAAATTATCAACACACATACATTTTGTTTTATAATCCTGATAAAATCAACAATATAAACTGATATTTCCTAGGCAAGTTTTTTCAAAGTATTCATTTCATGCAACATTGGAAGAATACCATATAAAGTGAGGAGTGTCTCCAAGTCAATCATTCGATACAATAAATATTTTGCCTTATCAAATGCCCTCCTATTAGCATTCATAAAACCTACTAAGGTTTGATATTCTTTAAAAACTCTACATGCAGGTTGAAAAGGTGAAACCTATCTAGTATCTACATATTTTAATTTTACCTTCAGTAAATCCAAGTGTAAACATTTGAAACTCTGCAAACCTTTTTAGATTGTATGAAAAACAAGCATGCATTTCACGAACGAGTTCTTCAACTCTAGCAATATTTTTAAATGTGCTCACAATTTTGTATGCAAGATTCATTTTGTGAGCCATGCAATGAATGGATATCAAATATGGGGCAATTTTTATCTGTAGTCGAACAAAAAGCCTATTCTTGTGACTTTGCATTATAAAAACACCATCAACTCCAACACATATTAATTCAGCTATTTTTATATCATCCATTCCCATAAATTCCTTTAAGTTGGTTACAACAACATTGTAAATAATTTTTGTATTACAATTTTCCATCATTTTATGTAATTCTAGAAAATGAGGTCTCCTTACATGATTTTCAAATGTGTAAACATGCATACAAATCCAAGATGTGTTATAAAAAACAATTACTTCATCAATTGAAAGTGAAATAAATTTTACATTGTTAACTTTCTCTCTCAAGTCATATTTCTCAACAAAAGAGAGATATTTTACCATTTCCCAACCACTTCGATCTAACAAATGGGCACAGGGAAGGTTTTGTACATCAGTAAGCTAAACTAGATGCTTATAATCAATAAAATCAGACATTGGCCTTCCCTTCTTAAGAATAGTATATACAACAACAAATTGTAAACTTTTAGACACTAAAGTTATTTTACGAATTTTTTCAAATTGTATTGCAATCATTCCACCTTTCTAAACAAGTGTTTTTTGTTTTTTCATCTATTTATCATAGTATTCTACATATCTAACATGAATGCATTTCGATGCATTCTTCCACCTAATTGTTCTCTTAATTGTTCCATCAATTTATTTTTTTGTCACATAAATTTCCCATGATATTTTTCTATTGTATCCAATTTAAGTTGTATTTTGTGATCCTTCCCTAGTTTCCAACTACAAATAATGCATCTACATTTTGCTGGTATGTCATTGTTGTTCTCTAGATGCAATGGCTCAATAAATGGATATTTGGATGACCATTCAAGATGAAATCTCCTTCCAATAGTCCACCTAGTTAACTTTCTATGTTTAGATTTTTTAGTAGAAGATTCTTCTGAAGTTGGTATTTGATTAGAATGGTTGGTTTCTTTCTCGGTCGGTGTTCCATATTGAGAATTATATTCAAGTTTTTGAATGTCATTGTTAAGAAAATTGTTAGGTTGAGGTATCTCTTCCTTTAGAACATCTTCAAGTGGAGGCATGTCAAGGTCAATTGGGTATTCTGCATACAAAGGGGTTTTACATAATTTTTTAAAATTACATAAAAAAATTACTCTTTTGTATAGAAGATAGATATGTACCTTGAATTGTACATATGTCAATGTCTCCTTTGATTTGGATATTTGGCTAAAGTATTTTAGGATAGTTTTTCTTTCAAAATATTTGTTTTGCTTACTTAGATTTGGTGTAGGTGCCATTGTATCTATATAGGAAAATGTGTTTCATATTAGAAAATGAATCTCCAAGAACTGTAAGATTTGGGTATTGTACACAAATCTTATAACTGGTAATCATTGAATAATTTATTATAATGTAATTACCTTATTGTACAAATGTTATTACAACCAACTGGATTTAACCCAAGTTCCAACTAATTGCAACATTTTATTATTCACAACATGAAATATCACACTAGAAAAGAACTAAGATGTTTGAGGAAGATAAGTGGTTTAGTAACAGTCTATATGCTACTTAATTCCAAAAATCAAGAGAGATGAGGGCTCGCACAACCTTCCATTATATTCTACACCTTGTATGTCAAAAATCTATTGTTTAATGCTACTTCATAGTATCAATGAATGTGCTAAGAGAATGAAACAATCCAGTCATATGTCGATAGTCCCTATAGGCTACCAGCTTAACATGACATTGGTAGTACTTGTAAGTTACCAATGTATTGTGGTGTTGGTAGCCTGTAGAGAGTACCAATGCCACTATCATGCGTTGGTAGCCTCTGAAGTCTACTGGTGCCATGATACGCTCTTAGCCTACAAGGAATATCGATGCCATGATATGTTGGTAGTATTTATTGGCTATTGATACGATAATATGATGGTAGCCTACAAAGACTATCGACATATCATGGTACTTGTAGTCCGTGTAGGCTATTTATGTATCATGGCATTGATAACCTGTAGATGCTACTAGTGTATCATGGTATTACACTCTCTTTAGGCTATCGATTTCATCATACATCTAAAGAACACAAGCTTATACGAAGAGGGGGGGTGAAAAGTATAAGATCAAAACTTCTACTTTTCTTTCCAAATGATAACAAAAATAATATCAATACAGTAAATTAAACAATGCACAAATCATCACACACATGAGAGACACAGTTTTAACGTGGTTCACCCAATGTGGGCTACATACACGAAGAAAATCTTTCTTATAAATTTCCTCAACCAATATCTTGAGAACCAATTCCCTATTACAATATTTATGGGCACTACTCCAAAGGAAACACCAATCCCCTATGCTCAATTTCATGGACCTCTATCCATAGGAGACACTAATTCCCTCTGCTATGGTTTGTGGACCTCTATCTATCAGAGACCTCAATCCCCTCTACTTTGGTTCATAGACCTCTATCCACCAGAGACCTCAATACCCTCTGGTATGGTTTATGGATCTCTATCCACAAGAGACCTCAATACCCTTTGCTATACTATGCTACAAGCCTTTACAAAAATCTTGCTCAATTTAGCTCCAATACTTGTTACCAATTTTACTTAGATCTACTCCAAATATACACACAAGGCTTGCTCAAATCTACTCACCAAAACCTACTCTTAACTCTATTAAAATATGCTCCAAGCCTACATACAAGGCTTAATCAAATCTGCTCCACCAAAACCTGCTCTTAACTTTGCTCAAATTTTCTTCAAGCCTACACACAAGGCTTTCTCAAATATGCTCCATAAAAACCTACTCTTAACTCTGCTCAAATCTTCTCCAAGCCTACACACAAGACTTGCTCAAATCTACTCTACCAAAATCTACTCTTAACTCTTCTCAAATATGCTCCAAGCCTACACTCAAGGCTTGCACAAATCCACTCCACTAAAACTTGCTCTTAACTTTGCTCAAATATGTTCCAACCCTATACACAAAGCTTGCTAAAATATGCTCACCAAAACCTGCTCTCAACTATGCTCAAATATGCTCATAACACATGCTCAAATCTGCTCATAACACATGCTCAAAACAATACTTATATCTTTCCCAAAAGTGCTTTCTTTGATTAAAGTAACTCAGACATATTCTACCCATAATTCTTTTTCTTCATGAACATATAGAGAATGATATGCATTAAATACAATCAATATGTTTTTCTCACATTCATTTGCATTCACAATATATCTCAAGTATAACACTTAGTAGATGACCTTCTTATGTATTTTCCACAATCAAAATTGATGCACACACTTGCTTCACAAATCTGATTTCTAACACTTGCACATTCACTTTCAATGTCACTCAAACCAATGCACAATTTTTTATTAAACCTTAGCACATGTGTTTCTAATTTTATTCAAAAATGAAGCATAATTTTGTTCTCAAACCCTAGCACATGTGTTTCCAATTTCATTCAACAATGATGCATAAATTTGTTCTCAAACCCTAGCACATATGCTTCCAAATTCATTCAACAATGATGCACACTTTGTTCTCAAAACCCTACCACATTCATTCAACAATGATGCATAACTTTGTTCTCAAAACCCTAACTCATATATTTCCAACAATGCACATAAAATTGATCCTTATATCTCTACCTTATGACATCAAAAATATTTCCTGTAACCAAAACCACCTTGAGAAAGAAATCAAATCACCATACCCCTAAAACTGCCTTGATGAAGATGTGCTCTCAAAATCCTATCTCAAACTAACTCCCTTTCTTTGGCCACTCACATAACAAATTAGCAAAACTCCTTTTCAAATAATCCACATTAAACCCTTTCAAAGAATGTGCACAAGAATACCTGAAAATAATGTCCTATAACTCCTTTTTGGTTTCACAAGATAAAGCTCTTAAGAATAAACCAAATCCCTCAAAATATCATGCAAAAATTAAATTTGAAAATTAAATCATAGTCACACCTTATCACTCCTACTTTCACAACATACAAAAATTAATTTTCAATACACCACAATATGCCTTATAACACCAAACAACTTAATGTGCAAATACAATTTTTAAATCCACCTTATACACCTTAATTCTCCTATACTAATGCACAAATAATTTCAACTTTATTTCACCCTCATATAATACCTAAAATGCAACTCTTAAATAATCACGATGAACCAAAACATAACATTGTAAAATTTAATATTTTCAATACACCTTATAACTCCCTAGCACCATCAACCATTATGCATACCTTATACCTCCTTTTAGAAATAATTAAAACTTTTATAAATACCTTTATAAAAAAATTTGTTGGCATTGGCATGATTTGACCTCCTTTCCTCTAGCATCCAAACACAACGTGTGACCACCTAGGATGCCCTTTCGGATGGAAAAAAACCATGATGGTGACTTTGACTTTGTCATGCAATTTTAATGCCCAAGAAAAATTCAAAACCCCTTCAAAACCGGCATCAATGAGCTTTGAACCATGCACCACCTTCCACGCAATGACTTAGCTCAAGCAGACCCACTGCTTGGGCTACCCCAGTGGATGGGGTTAGATTTGTAAGCAAAGAATTTTGGAATATCCCCTAACGCTGCCTATTTTTTTGATGTTCTCTAATTCCCTATTCGCTATTGTTCACATACTTTGTGTCAAATTGATCTTCGAATTTCGTTAATGATTAAGGTAAAACTTTGTTATATTTATATGCCTCCAAACCATAGTGCTTTGATGTCGACGCTAATATTTACCTTATGACATTTTCAATAATATTTTGCGCTCACTATCCTTTGATTATAATAATATTGAATCTTTGTTCCTTTATTTCAAAATTTTAAAACTTTGTGTTATGCAACATTTTACAAATTTAAACTCAAATATTTTGTCCCTCTCTTCCAAAATTTTCAATTTTTTCTCTATAATATTTAAATATTATACACCTTTACTTAAAAATATTTCCTTTGCTTTGCTCCATCTGAAATATGTGCTTGCCATAAATAATTGTTCATCATTGATATTTTATCCATCCTTTTAAACTCATCACCTTTGAAGGATAGTTCTGTCTTATCCATTATGCAACTTTGCTTTGCCTCATCATCCTTGGAGAATATTTTTGTCTTGCCTATCATACTCCTTTGACATCAATGACAACTCAAAATTTTCAACAATCCCCCCCTTTGTCATTGATGGAAATCCTTCAAGAAAAAAATTATTTTACTGAAATTGGATTCCAAAACTGCTCCCCATAACAAGCTGATCCCCCGTAATGAATACTCTCTCCCTTACTGAATTCTCTCCCCCTTTGACATCAATGGCAAAGGACTCCTTGGGGCTAAAAATAAGACACTTAGCTTAGCCCCCTCACCACCTCATTTCCTTGAGGTGATCAAGTTTGGGATGGGAGTAAAGCTACTCCCAATTTACAATGCTCTTCTCCTTTTTCTCCTTTTTCAATATTATTTTTCCACACCTTTGTAGTCACACCTCTTTGAACCTTTTGAGCATCCTGTTTCTTGCTTATTCTTGGTAGTTCCTGAAATTCTGTTCTACACCACTTTGCTCTATGCCCAACCTTATTACAATTGTAACATTTGATGTTGTAGTTCTTGGAAGGTGCAAATGAATTGAAGTTCCTCTTGATGAATCCAAAATCATATCTGCTATGAACCTTACAATGTATAGCTCTATGACCAAAATTATTACATGAGTAACAATGTCCTTGGAAGAAGTATTTGTCTTGTCTTGGAGAGTGTGTTCTCATAGGTCTTTTCTTACTGTTGGTCATCAAATTCGCACAGGAAAGGACTTTCGGTGGGTTTGCGTGCCCTGGACCTACGACCAACATTGAAAGGCCGAAGGGAAGAGATTCCCCTTGTGCCAATCTCCGGAGAAGGCCAACTCCTATACTAATCTACTTTTGGGGTTTGAGATAAGAGTGTAGGAAAGAGATAAAAGGAGTTCGGGTTAGAGAAAGAAATAAAAAGGGGTAAGGGTTAGAGATTGATGATTCAAGGTGGGGAAGAATAGGAAGCACGATCACTCACTAATAACTTGAATAGCAGCAAAAAACACCAAGAATAGCCAAAAGAAACGCAGTGTCGACCTTCCTATGTATCCTTTGGACTGGTTCGCAGGGTTCTCCTCTCTTCTCTCATTGGAATTCAGGGTTCAGAGTAACAACGATTAAGACGAGGGAATAACATAAACCTCGATCCACCAGGCAGCATAAAAGAAAGCAACAAATACGTTTTTTCCCTCCTATGTATCCTTCAGGGTGAATTTCAGGGTACAGTCCCCAATCGCACATCGGATTCAGGATTCAGAGTCTTAGTATACGAATGCAGACAGACAAAATAATTAAGCACAGAAGGCAGCATAAAAGAGAGAAATAGAGCACAAAAGATCTTTAGTATTAGACGTAGGACATCAAGTTACAACAACTTTCTAGCAAAAAGTTCCCCCCCTTTTACATTACAGAGCCTAGGTTTTTATAGAGGACCCGACCCTCTGAATCATTATTACAAAAATGGCGGAGTACGCCCTCGGGCCCTGAGAAATCGATGCCTCACTGCTGTTGCGAATGATCCTTCAAATCGGATACCAAAACTGGCAAAGGTGACCGAGTCAACCGGGGAAAGATGCATTAAATGAGCCACCTGGGTGTCCTCGGATTGCAGCTCGAGTGGCAGCCATGCTTTCCGGGCTCTCCTTCTCGGACTGATACTTCGCATCCAATTACCAAAAATGATCAGCGGGCTTATCGGGCAATAAAAAACGCATTTATGAGGCTGTTTGACTGCATTGAGAAAAATGCCCAACTTGGGAAGCGTTCCTGGAAAGCGCCTCACTGATTTTCGCTTCGCAAAAATACTTCGGGGGTGTGGCGTGCCGAAGCCGATCTCCTTCCATCTTTCGTTGCTTTGCCGACAAAATTACTTCGCTGATGGGTCGAGAAAAAATGCTTCGGGCCGATCTTCTTTTGAAAAGGTGGCTCGAGGGAGTTTCGGCCGAAACACTTTCTCGACTTGTACTACTTCGGGAGAAATCTGGCCAAAGTGGATATTAGAAA